>CM044902.1:35684831-35731900 GCA_024500145.1 Gentiana dahurica var. dahurica | reverse complement strand
ATATCACTAACCGACCCAAAATTTTCGGTTTCTTCACAATAAGAACCGAATCCGAAACATGTGATTATTAACCAAACCGAACCGAACCGAATTACTACAATTTGGTTCGGTTTTCAGATCATCCATATCCGTGTACACCCCAAACCATAACTAATGTTTCACAATGACTCAAACATTTATTTTATTTTTTTAATAACATCATACATAATACTACCAATGTTCTAAAATATAAGTCATCTTAGTTGTTTTCACACAGATTAAGAAATGGGTTGAATGTCATAAATTTGATGGTTAATATCTAAAATGCACCTTGACTATCATTAATAATATAGTTGTTAATTAATGAGAAATGAAAATTGATTGGATTGATAATAAATTATGGTTAAGATAGAGAAAAGAGTAATAAATATTACATTGTTAATGTAGAATAACTTATATCGTGAGACAAAACAAAAATGTATAATGACTTATATTTTGAAACGGAGGTAATAGGTCCTAAGTCATTACGGATTGTGTTATCATTGCCTATTGCTCGTACCATTCACACAACTAAATTTCTTGAGTTGGATCATCATGAAAATACATAATGATCCAAAATTGTGATGGATGTAATATCCCGAAAATTCGAAAAGGGTATAATTGTAAAAGGAAAATTTATTCTTATTTTTCCTATTTTATATTAGACCTAAATGAATTAATTAAAGGAAATAATTAAATTCTAATTAAGAGATTTTAATTAATGGGTATAAAAGGGGTATTATTACCTAAAATTACTCATATCTCATCACGTTGAAATTTTTTGAATGTTGAGAGAGAGGCCGACGGTAAAAAAAAAGGTCGGACGCTGTTTTTCAAATTCGGGGTTTAACGGTTGATTTTCGGTACAGACCATAGTAGAAGAAATTGATCACCGCAAGGAGGCGATCGTTTCGATTTTAGCCGTTCTTTTTCGATAAGTTTTCCTTCCTAGCCCTAATTATAGATTCGTTCGTTCTTGAGAAAACGTGAGATTTTGGTGAATTAGAGGATTGACTAATTGTAGCTTGTCGTTTAATTATCGTAGGTTGATCGTAGGAGTGGTGGAATCGAAAGATTGAAGCTTTTGCTTTTGGTTTTGCTCTCAAATTGCTAAAAGGTAATGGGGTGTTATTAAACGAATTTTGGGTGTGCTCAATCGTATTTAGTTAGGTGTTATTTTATTATTTTTATTTACTATTGCTAGTGGTGGAAGGACGGTTAGGGGGCAGTTAGGGATTTTTGGTAACTGAAACCGGACGAACCGGCGATTGAACCGGCCCCAACGGCTACAATTACAAACGGCTTTTTTTTTCAAACACTTCAAAAAAAATCCTATAAATACTACCACATTCCATTTCCAATTTCTTACACCACTCTCCTCTCAATTCTTACATCTTCTTCCCTAAAAAAAAGTTTACATTTCTACTCATTTCTTTGATTATCAAGTTTGTTTAGTTGTTAAAAAGAACAATCAAATTTACTTTATGATACCGATTTTTGAAGTTGATCAGATTTAATTGCTACTTCAATACGGTTTTAGTTATAAGTAAATTTGGTTTGTATTTTATTCAACTAATTTTATTACAAGTGTAAAAAAAATTCCATTTTATAATCAAATTTACAACTAATAAAACAACATTTTTAATCAACTTATACTTAAAACCGACTAAAAAATATGAGAAACTATAAAATACTATAAAAAAAACCTATAAAAAAACCTTGAACCCTAAACCCAAAACCATGAACCCTAAACCCTGAACCCTGAACCTTAAACCCTAAACCCTAAACCCTAAACCCATTTTGATTTTTTATATGTATCGTGCCTCCGACACGATTACATATAAAAGATATGTAGGCAATTGAATTACCGGTACAAACATTGAAAAAATAACATAATTTACATATAAGAAAAATAACATAATATATCTCACGTTATATTTAATAAAACGACATTTTTAATCAACTTATACTTAAAACCGACTAAAAAAATATGAGAAACTATAAAATACTATAAAAAAAACTATAAAAACCTATAAAAAAAATATAAAAGACTAAAAAAACTATAAGAACTACGTTCGCTTTGATTTTTTTATATGTGTCGTGCCTCCGACACGATTACATATAAAAGATACGTAGGTAATCGAATTACCGGTACAAGCGTTGAAAAAATAACATAATTTACATATAAGAAAAATAACACAATTTCTCTCACGTAATATTTAATAAAACAACATTTTTAATCAACTTATATTTAAAACCAACTAAAATACTTTAAAAACCTATAATAAAAAATAGTATAAAAAAAACTACGAAAGACTAAAAAAATAACAATAAGAACTACGTTCGCTTTGATTTTTATATATGTGTCGTGCCTCCGATGCGATTACATATAAAAGATACGTAGGCAACGGAATTTCCGGTACAAGTGTTGAAAAAATAACATAATTTTTAAAAATAACATAATTTACATATAAAAAAATAACACAATATTAATATTATATTTAAAACTGAATAAAAAACTATTTATAAAAAAATATATATTACATTCGCTTTGGTAATTGTAGTTGATTTAACTCGAATCGAAATATTAAAGCTTTGGGGTTTTCCTTGCTCTAGGGTAAAGAATAGAGTAGTTTATTTTTTATATAGACTGAACTTAAGAAATAAGCTGCCTACGTATCAAAATATATATTTGGAATCAAGCCCAACCGTAGTTCAAGCAGTTATCCATCAAAGTGGAGTTAGTGGGTAGTTATGCATTCTATCCACGTCTCACATTTATACATAACGGCTCTTTTGTACCGGTGATCATCTTTGATCTGCTCCATCTCGACCAAAGATCTGTTGTGGCCGTCACGACTAGGGACCTGCCTGTAAGATGTAATATCGCCGGATGGATCAAGATCCACCCGATTATGCAGCGGAAAGTACAAGATCTAGATCTAGTCAACCAAAATACATAAATATAATAGATCTAAACCTACGAGGGGATTTAGATTGCTTACATGTTTATTGTGAATAAACACCAAGAACAATCCGAGATCCAAAATCCAAGTTTGGAGATAAGAAGCCACAGTCTTCCAACGTGTGTCTCCAAGCAACACCAGGTGGATGGTGTTTCAAGTCGCCAGACCTCCTCGATATGCTACCTTAGAAAAAACCCGAAGTTTTTCTAAAACTCGAACCCTCAGTAAAATAGCTGAAAAATCAAAGCTATTTTACTACCCAATAATGCGAAATTATGTGTTGTGAAAAGGCTTGGGAGAACTCTCTTTTTATAGGAGAGTAATCCTTGTCCTCCAAGGATTTAATAATTAAGAGATAATTATCAGTATAATCCTTATTTTAAATAAAAGATAAATATAATATATATCCCAAACAAATTAGGATAAACAAATATATTATCCAATATTCCATGAATTATCAATTAACAAATAAAAGATAAGTCGCATGTTAAATAATTATCCAAGAAAACTAATTTCCCAATAATTAAATAACAATACTAAAATGCGGCCTAGTAACCCTAGAAATAGGTCACACACATTTTGACACATTGGGCCGAGTCCACGAAAAATATCTTTTCCGTGTATTTAATTATTTAGTCCAACTAAACAATTAATCCACATATCCATTAAACAGTCCAATCCAACTATTTAGTATTAATTGAGGTTAAACGACGAGAAAACGTATATGCTATATTAGGAGCCACGCCGGGGACCATGGACCCATATTCAGTAGCTACAATAAATTAAATAAAATTATTCATCAAACCGAACAATAATATTCAATCTATTAATTCCGGGATTACACCACCATAAACCCGAAACTGAACTCTGCTGAATATAGATATAAACTTACACTCAACTTTGAGTCGATAAGCGTCCACTGATATAATCATTACATACGGATAAATCCTCCTTAGACTGTTCACTTCGATTCAGGGTATTTCTGTAAACCCTTCTCGAAACCTCTTATCCTTATTTACCATTAACCCTCTAGTGATCAATTAGTTCATAACTAATATAATATGAACCGGGGCCATCGATCAGTTTCTAGGATTAACAAATAAGGGAACTGTCTACTTCCCGAGGGAAGGAATGGATTCCATATGTACGATAGCAAAGACTACTCACTCATCCCAGAATAGAGCCAACGAGAAGTGTTGGACCACATACTACGAAGTGATCCTTACTAACACATCAAACTCTACCCTAGTCTAAGCAGTTGTATGTGATCACCTCAGGATTGAGATTAATCCATATATGATCATCTTGTGATTCGATAAGACTTCTCGATTACGGAATTATATCGAGAACTCAAATCAAATCGGTCCAACCCTATATGATTATCATCATATATAAATGCCCCACTAGGTACCCTATTACCGACAGTCCGGATAAGACTGTCACACCTAAAGTGTCCTGGGCGCATTAATAGCAAATTAATCATGAGCCCCATACTCAGATTAATAAACGCTACGGACTAAGTTAATTTTTAAGTACATCTCACTAACTCAATCCTCTTGTGTATAGCCATACACTGAGTTATGTGATTACATAAACGAGGTACTTATGGTTTTCAGTAGTGTCTTAATTATAAGCATACATGCATATAATAAGATGAATTATTTAATTCTGTCATAAAAACAATTAGATAATTGTCTTTTGGGCACTACACCTAACACTGCCCTGGTCGTGACCTATGACCGTCATGACTAGGGACCTGCCCTGGTCGTGACCTTTGGCCGTCATGACTAGGGACCGGCCCTGGTCGTGATATATGGCCGCCGTGACTAGGGGCATGCCCTGGTCGTGACCTTACTTCTGGGATCTGATCTATATACCATTGCTTTTATTTCCGGGCCAGGTGTGGTTCTAGATGTATGACACGTGCACATATCCGGGTCACCCTCAATCAAAGCCCCCCAGATCTTAATCATTATGGCTCTATCTTGAAAATGGATTAAGATCTGAAGCTCACCACACTTCCACATGTATCGAATAGGTAGCATAATCAATGTTGCCTCGGTTATCTCAAACGCCACCATAATGACTTATTTAATATTTTCAGACGACGCGTAGTCGGAACGTCCCATCCTTTGACGAAAAGCTATTAAACCCATCAACTCATGCAAACAGTCGTCATTATTTATATCTAAAGAAATCAGATCTGCTCGATTTGCGCATTGAATTACCTAGTAAGTTCTTTATCTTCTTGTGCGATTTCCTTTATTTCATATGAATCCAGACCAACCTGATACATCAATCCTTGGTGAGGATCCCCTTCTTTCTATTCTGCCCCCCATTTAATCGCTTCTTTTATTCCTGCTCTTCTTGAGTCATCCCCGGATGAGTATAGTATTTATGGGCTATCTGCACCCATAAGAGCTCTAAGAATGACCCACAAGACAAAAAAGATGATGTCTTGTCATGCAATTGATTCCAAATTGAGTGATTCTGATATCACTAAAATTTGCGATAGGTATGGGATAAACAAGGATGTTTATGCCCCCACTCGACCTGAACCTGGAAAAAGTACAGTTGCTCCTCCTTCTGGGTACTGTGCGGTTTATAAGGAGAAATTTGATTGCAGCCTTAGATTTCCTCTTCCTCCTGCTTATTTGGAGATACTCCGATATTACAATCTAGGGATTGGTCAGATAGTCCCTAAAAATATTAGAGCTATCACCGGTTTCTTGATTTGGTGTAGGTGCTTTGTCACCCCTTTCACGTTGTTTCTTTTTAGGACTTTTTATCAATGTAAACCGGTTAAGAATAGTCCTGGCTGGTATTTCTTTTGTAGAAGAACCGATAGTCCGAGTAGCATACCTCTGATTAAGAAAACTGATCAATCCCCAGATTGGAAGAAACATTTCTTCTATATTAGGCCTCAGACCGCTAGCGATTTAGGTAAGTGGAAAACTTCTACTAAGAATAGCGATGTGTTGGAAAGCAAGCTGGATAAGAAGTTGCTAAAAGACATTAGAGGGTCTAGCATATATCTGGGTCTGAAGAACTATAGCTCTAATTTAATCGATGCTGCCCACTTGGAGACCGCTGGTCCAGAGCCTTATATTGAGCTATCAGAGGAGAGATACAATATAAGTAGGATTCCTTATTTTGAATTTTTATGTACCTTCTCTAATGCATGCTTTTAATTATTTGTTGATGTTTTCAGTGGCAAGTTTCACCGATATCGTTCAGATAGCTGCTGATGCCTCACCTCCCAGGGACCAGGATGCATCTAAACCCATTACCAACCCGAACGTACCAGATCCGACTGCCAACCCTGTTGACACTCATCCAAATGAGCCCTCAGTTGAAACGGATCCTGATGATGATGATTCTGAGAATACAATTGACAACCAGATGGTCCAACGCACCTCTCAGGTGGAGACTACTGCTAAGATTAGCCGTCCTTCAAAACGCATCAGATCTCACAATCAAATTGATGAAGGTGTTATGGCTTCTGAGCAGGCCAATGAAGAAAGATATGATTGGAAAGAGTGGTCTAATCAAGATTTGTCAAAATTTTTAAGCATCTTCTCCCAGATATGTTAATCTGTCTTTCTTATGTATCATATATTGACTTTATTCCCTATACTCTTTTTTAAGGTGCCAAACTGGGTAGGGAGGTCCTTTCTAGATTGAAGAATTCCGGAAAGGTTGAAGAAAATTTATCTGCATCTCTGTCTGAGTAGAAAATGAAATATGAAGAGCTGTTGAATACCTCTGCAGCTGAAAAGATTGCTTTGTCTGATCAGCTACAAGAAAAAGACGATGAGTTGACGATGATAACTGCTGAGCTTCAAACCCATGTGGCTAATGTAAATGAGGTCAAATCCAAGATGGAAAAGATGATAACCGACCTAGAGGCGGAAAGAAATGATCTGAAAAATGCACTCCCTGATCAGATGGCTGAAGCTATTGCCAATTATAGAAATTTTGATGAGCTGGCTGGAAATATGAAGATGCTTTTTGCTCCCATTATATGCTATGGTTATTCTACAGCCATTGATGATATGAGAGCCATAGGTTCTGATGTTGACCCTGCCAAGCTGATTCATTCGAGTTGGTACAGGAGTGATGCACCTCAGACTTATGAGGCCAGGTTTAAAGAATTCAGAGATGGATTAGCTTGGTCTCCAAATATGCTAAAAAGCCTCTTGCTGTTCAAACTGGCACATCATCTGAAGCTCCCCCAAGTTCAAAATAGTTGCATATTTACTTTTCTTTTTCTTCCAAGTTAAATTTTTTGACATTGTGCTCTGCAATTTCTGCACTCCAAAACTTTTGCTACCATTTTGTATGGTACCATTTTGTAATATTTTTATAAGCTTGCTTTTATCTTTATGCAACTTTGCCTTTATATAAGTTTGCATTTGCCTTCACGGCTATACATTGTCCCCTCAGTATGGTATGTGATTTGTCTGGAAAGCACATGTCATACTTTGGTTTTTTCTCTAAGTGTTTTCCGATCAGGCATGGTGCCTGTTAAATTTAAGTCTGATAATTTAAGATCAGACCTGAAGCCTTAAATTGGTCTATTTTTTCAGACATAAATAAATATTTCTATTTTTAAGAGTTACTGACTTGACCTGTGGTCTGATAATTTAATGTCTGTCCTGAGCCTTAAATTGGTCTGATTTTTCAGACTTAAATAAATATTTCTCTTTTTAAGAGTTATTGACCTGAGGTCTGATAATTTAAGGCCTGGCCTGAAGCCTTAAATTGGTTTGATTTTTCAGATTTAAATAAGTTTTTCTCCTTTTAAGAGTTATTGACCTGACCTGAGGTCTGATAATTTAAGGCCTGGCCTGAAGCCTTAAATTGGTCTGATTTTTAGACTTAAATAAGTATCTCTTTTTAAGAGTTATTGACCTGACATGAGGTCTGATAATTTAAGACCTGGCCTGAAGCATTAAATTGGTCTGGTTTTTCAGACTTCAATAAATATTTCTCTTTTTAAGAGTTATTGACCTGACCTGAGGTCTGATAATTTAAGACCTGACCTGAAGTCTTAAATTGGTCTGATTTTTCAGACTTAGCGAATTTTTTCTCTTTAAGAGTTTTTCAACACAGTTGTATTACAATAAACACAACTTCATTCAACATAATTTAAAGGGTTCAACATTACAAAATAGAGCATAATAATTGCTGAATGACAAAACGATAAGTACTTGCCTTACACATAAAACCTTTTCAAGTTAACTGCATTCCAACTTCTGGGAATAGTCTTTCATGTATTGTCTGCCAATTGATACGCTCCCTTTCCATGCACCTTGATGATCTGATAAGGTCCTTCCCAGTTTGGACTCAGCTTTCCACTGGATTCTTGTCGACTGACTTCGTTTTTACTCAAAACCAGATCCCCGACTTTGAAATAACGTTGCTTGACCTTTGAGTTATAGTATTGAGACACTTGTTGTTTATACTTAGCCATTTGTATCAGAGCAATGTCTCTTCTCTCTTCTAGTTCATCTTTTGTATGCCTTAACTCCTGTTCATGTACATGAGCATCATATATGACAGTTCTTGGAGATGGTAGACCAATTTCGGCAGGTATCACTGCTTTACATCCATAGGCCATGGAGAATGGGGTTTCATGTTTTGATGTATTTGGAGTAGTCTTGTTGGCCCAGAGTATATTTGGTAGGTGTTCTATCCAGTACTTTCCCTCTTGTTCTAGCCTCTTCTTCAAACCAACTTTGATCTGTCTGTTAGTTTGTTCCACTTTTCCGTTGGCTTGTGGGTAACCAACAAAAGTGAAATGCAGGGTTATGCCCAATTCAGTACACCATTCCTTAACCCCTCTGTCCTTAAATTGAGTACCATTGTCTGAGATTATGGTCTTAGGTATCCTATATCTGCATATTATATTCTTCCACAAGAAATTTTGGATCTGTTTGGCCGTGATGGTAGTTAATGCTTCAGCCTCTACCCACTAAGTGAAATAATAAACAGCCACGACTAGAAACTTGTAACTTCCTGGTGCTTTAGGCAGTGGTCCCACAAAATCTACGCCCCATTGATCAAAAGGCTAGGCTGAGAGAACTGGGGTTAGGTCCTCAGATGGCGGATGGGATAGATTACCATGAACCTGACATGTCTTGCATGCCAAGACTAACGCCTCTGCATCTTTCTGCATTTTAGGCCAATAGTAGCCAAACAACCTGCATTTCCGAGCTAAAGGTCTTGATCCCATATGACTCCCACATATCCCCAAATGGATTTCTCTTAACAAGTAATCGCCTTCCTCTATGGTAACACACCGTATTCAAGGAGATATGAAGGATTTTCTATATAAAACATCATGAAAAAGGGCATACCTATCCGATAAACGTTGTATTTTACAAGCTTGCCCTTTGGCATCTGGCAGGTGACCATCCTTCAGATATGCCACAATTGGGTCCATGCATGTTTCCTTCTGTGTAACTGGTTGTACCTCAGACATCTCATAGCTGCGTTGATTTAACTGTAAAATCAAAACCTTCTTGTCTGATAGAAAGTTTGAAGCTAACTTGGATAGGGCATCCGCTCGAGTATTTTGAGATCTGGAGACCTGCTCCACCTGGACTTCTTGAAACTGTTCAATCTTTGACCTGGCCAGAGACAAATATTTTTTCATGGGCTCTTCTTTTGCCTCGTATTCTCCTTTTATACGTTGAACTCCCAATTTCAGAGCTAAAATCAATCAAGTGATCAGTGCTTCATATTCACCTTCATTATTAGTTGCCTGAAACTTACATCGCAATGCATAGGGTAACTCCTCACCCCTTGGACTAATAAGGAGGAGACATGGACATGATCCACTTTTACTAGATGATCCATCAACGAATAGTATCCATTGACCTGGCTCTTTGGGGCACAAACGCTGATCGATTGATATGGCCTTTTTCCTCTGCTAAGAAGTCTGCTAACGCCTGAGCCTTTATTGCAGTTCTCAGCCTAAATTCCAACTCATACCCTGCCAGTTCAACCACCCATTTTGTTAAACGACCTGATGTATCTGGCATGCTCAGTATTTGCTTCAAAGGTTGATCGGTTAGAACAACGATTGGATGACTTTGAAAGTAGGATCTTAATTTCCTTGAGGCATGGACCAACGCAAGCACTAGCTTCTCTGCATCTGAGTACTTGGCTTCAGGCCCAAGTAAATCCATGCTCGTTTAATACACCGGCTTCTGAAGTGTTCCCTGCTGCCTAACCTGGACGGCGCTGATAGCTTCATCACAAACTGATAAATAAAGATACAAAACTTCTCCTTCTTGGGGAGACGTCAAAGTTGGTAATTCCAACAGATATTTCTTCAATTCATCGAAAGCTTCTTGACAATCCGTCCCCCATTGAAATGGGGAAGCTTTCCTTAAGATCTTAAAAAAAGGGCAATGCACGCTGTGCTGATCGTGACAGGAATCTGTTCAATGCTGCTAGCCTCCCAGTTAACCTTTGAACTTCTCTGATGTTAATAGGTGGTGGCATTATTTTCAAAGCGTCTAACTTGTCTGGATTGGCTCTGATCCCATCTTTTGAAATCATGTAACCCAAAAATTTCCCAGATCGTACTCCAAAAGTGCACTTCTTCGGATTTAGTTTCATTTTTGTCTTTCGGAGTACAGTGCAAACCTCTATCACATCTTGCAAGTATTGATCTAAAGACCTACTTTTGATTAACAAATCATCGATATATACTTCCATAGACTTGCCAATCTGATCACTGAATATCTGGTTGACCGCCTTCTGGTACGTGGCACCTGCATTCTTTAAACCAATAGGCATGGTCACATAAAAGAACGTACCGAACTCGGTGATGAATGCTATTATTTCTGCATCTTTTGGATCCATGAAAATCTGATGATATCCTTTATATGCATCCAGAAACCCAAAAAATTCAAAACCTACAGTCGAATCGACCAGCCTATCAATTCTTGGTGATGTGTAACTGTCTTTAGGACAGGCTTTGTTCAATTTTGTAAAATCTAAACACGTTCTCCAGGAGCCATCGGATTTCTTCACCAACACTAGATTGGCTAACCATTCTGGACAAATCACCTATTTGACAATTCCGGCTTGTTTGAGTTTGCAACCTCCTGTTCTATAACCAAGATTCGCTCTGGTGAAAAATGCCTCTTCTTTTGTAGAACAGAGGGTCTGTTCGGATCCATATTTAAGCTATGTCCTGCCAAATCTGGTGATAAGCCCGGCATGTCATCTGTTTTCCATGCAAAAACATCCTTCTATTCTTGAAGTAAGACTGTTAAGGCCTTCTTAAATTGATCTGGAATCCAGGATCCCACATTGGCCATTGAATCTAGTCCCTGATCGCCAATCTGAACAGCCTCGGTCTGGTCTGCCGATACCCAAGTCTTGTCTTCTTCTGGCAGCAATTCCTCCAACGTTACCTGCTGAACAAACTTCTTCTCATCAACTACTGATGCGTAACAACTCCTAGCAATTTCCACATCGCCTTTCAGTTCAATGGAATCAAAATTATGTGGAAATTTCATACTATTATATGTTAGAGAAATGATTTCTCGTAGATTGATAATCACCGGTCTTCCTATAATAACATTATAAGCAGACGGTGCCTTAACTACAATGTAGTTTACCATTAAGGTCCTGCCTTTTGGCCAATTGCCATAGGTGGTAGGCAATGTAACCATGCCCATAGGATGAATTGCCGGACCTGCAAATCCGAACAAAGGGGTGGACACGGGTATTAAGTCCGATTCATTTAATTTCATGGCCTAGAAGGCCCTGTGGTACAGGATGTTAACGGCACTTCCGGTAGCCACGTAGATCCTCTTTAGAACATACTTGCTGATGACAGCTTCAATAATCAACCCTTCATTGTTAGTGATTAGTGGTAATGGGTCCTCTGGTCCATACTTTACTTAATCTAACATTTTTTGTCTCTTACAAGAGTTTTGATCTGTATTCGAAGGATCTGTTATATTCTTCTCCTTCTGATCTGATCGCCTCAGACCTCCTATGATTGTGTGGTATTAACTGGTCTGTTGTCGATCTGCCCATCATGATATGGGGACTGATTCTTGTGCCTCCTCTGTTCATTATTCATGTTCATATCATTCTGATGGTTTCCTCTCTTGAATTATCTGCGCCCCTTGGGCTCTTCATTTTGATATCTATCAACAAACTCGTCAATTTTACCTTCCATGACCGCAGCATCGATATCCCTGATCAGCTCTCTGCACATTTCTGTATCATGACCAATATCCTGATGGAATTTACAAAATTTTGTCTGATCTCTTTTTTCTCTTGGCCCTCTCATAGGGGGTGGAACTCATGATATGCCTTTGTGTTCCATGATAGCTAAAACTTGTTCTCGCAATCTATTCAAAGGTATCCAATCCCTATCCTGCAGAGAACCTTTCTTACCCAGCCTATAAGTTATAGGTGCCTGGACTCTGTCCCAGACCGATTTAAGTTTCTTATCAGATTTCTCTTATGACTTGCCTTTTTTGTGATCTCCTTTTTCTAATTCGAGCTTAGCACGGTTGGCTTCTTCACCCTGACAGTGCTTAAAGGAAATTGCTAAACATTCCTCCGTGGTTCTAGAATTTTTTCCATTTAACTTAGCATGTAACCTCCCCTCTCGTAGTCCTGCTACAAATGAGGCTACCAAAAAAAGATCATCTACATCAGCCACCTGGGTTGACTATGTATTGAATCTTTTAATAAACTGCAAAACGGTTTCATCAGATTTTTGCTTAATAGTGAGCAAATGAGTGATGTTCCTTTGAAAGGGTCTTGCAGCAATGAACATACTCATAATTTTTTTGGTTAATACTACAAAACTGGTGATAGATCTGGCTGGTAATTTGTTGAACCAATCTCTGGCCCTCCCAGATAAGAGTGCTGGGAATGCCTTACATTTCATCTCGTCTGGAGCATTATACAGGTGCATATGCGCTATGTATTGGTGATTGTGATCGTAAGGGTCATTTGTTCCATTATATGAACTGATTTTTGGGATCTTAAATCCTCTGGGACAGGGATAGGCATCAATATACTCTACAAAAGGTGAGGTTAAATTGAATTCATCCTCATCATCCTCCAACAGGGCCTCTAACTCTTCCCTTGCCGCTTCATTCGCTTGACGAGCTCTGCTCTTGACAATTCGGCAACTGGACTCAACCATATCTTTGTAACCATCCTTTTCTTTTACTGGTGGGGATGTTCCTTTTAAGGGATGCAGTTCATTTTCCTCAGGATTTAACGCAATTTCTTTTCCTTTTCTTACACTATCGATAAGAGCCTGCAATTCGGCATCCCCCATTGCTTTTAAAGCATCCACTAGGACCTGCCTAGCTGGATCCTGAGTATCTGGTTGATTTTCAGGTTGTTTTTCAAGATTGTGGTCACGATGAACTTCCTGCAAATTCTCCAAATTCTGGGTTGTACCTGCTAGGTCTTTATCCTGTTGACTTTTCTTTGGTGGCATATTTAACTACTCAGCAAATCTGCGTCTAGAAACAAGAAAAGGCCCTACTTCTAGCGCCAATGATTTAACTCAAATCGAAATATTAAAGCTTTGGGGTTTTCCTTGCTATAGGGTAAAGAATAGAGTAGTTTATTTTTAATATGGACTGAACTTAAGAAATAAGCTGCCTATGTATCCAAATATATATTTGGAATCAAGCACAACCGTAGTTCAAGCAGTTATGCATCAAAGTGGAGTTAGTGGGTAGTTATGCATTCTATCCACGTCTCACATTTATACATAACGGCTCTTTTGTATAGGTGCTCATCTTTGACCTGCTCCATCTCAACCAAAGATCTGTTGTGGCCGTCATGACTAGGGACCTGCCTTGGTCGTGACCTATGGACGTCGTGACTAGGGACCTACCCTGGTCGTGAACTATGGCCGTCATGACTAGGGGCCTGGCCCGGTCGTGACCTTACTTCCGGGATCTGATATATACCATTGCCTCTACTCCAGGGTTAGGTGTGGTTATGGATGTATGACACGTGGACGTATCCGGGTCACCATCAATCAGTAGTGAAAAAATAGTAATTTGTTATTGTAGTGAAAAGAATAAGTATTATATGAAAATGTAAAAAAGAGTTATTAATAATTTTTAAAACCGTGATCTGAACCGGAAGGAAACCGTGTGAACCCTGAACCGTATTGAACCGTCAACCGCTGCTTTTTCAAACCGACGGTTCACTTTAACCGCCGGTTCAAAAACGTACCGACACTAACCGAAAAATAAAAACCGACGATTCCAGTTAAGGCTTGGTTCGGTTACACCATTTGGCCACCACTAACTATTGCTGGGGTTTATTGTTATACTTGTTATTTTATGTTGCCGAAAAAAGACAGAAATTAGAAAATGAGGTTGTGTCAGTCCTGACACTTGAAAATCAGGTCGGACCTTTTTTGACATGGAAAATCAAGTAATCGTAAGGAATTCACATATCCATTTGACACAACCTCGTAGGTGTAAATGTAGGTTCCTTCCGTTTAAACGTAAGGATCCTTACGTTTAAACGTAAGGATCCTTACTTTTAAACGTAAGGAACCTACGTTTAAACGTAGGGTATTTCAATAAATTAGGAAGTTACCATAAATATGTATTTCTCTACGTTTAAACGTAGGTTAGAACACATTTCTCTACGTTTAAACGTATTGTTTCTATGTTTAAATAGCTATTATCTACGTTTGGAAGTTGTAGATGGCAATTAATGTTGTTGTAAGGTACTTGTTCAATATAAACCACATTAACGGGCTATTTTTCTCATTCCTTCAGAGTATTTCATGTTAATATAAATTTTCTAACCATTTCTTCATCTTTCAAGTCCATTTCTTCATCATTCAAGTGCTCAAATGGGTATCATTCAAGTGCTCAAATGGGTAAGTTTTTGCTATGTAATTTGTCTTAATTCAAGTGATGTGATTATGTTATTTATACTAGTAATGAAATGTACTTAAACGAAATGTGAGTTTTTAGTAGGTTGTTTATGTAATGTTTATACATTTAAGTAGTGTGTTTAAGTCTTTTCTTGGTGTTATTGTTTAGGGTTTAGTGTAAGTAATGATATGTATTTAACCGAAATGTGTGTTTTAAGTAGTAACTATGATATTTATATTGTAGTAATGATATGTATTTATCGAAATGTGTGTTTTAAGTAGTGATTATGTTATTTATATTGTAGTAATGATATGTATTTAACCGAAGTGTGTGTTTTACGTAGGTTGTTTATGTAATGTTTATACATCTAAATAGTGTGTTTGAGTCTTTGGTATTGTTCGATTGTAGTAAACTTTGGTATTGTTGATTTGGTATTGTAGTTTTGAGAAGTTGGAAATTTGTTATTGGTAGTAATGTAATTGTCCATATTGATGGTTTGATCGTGCATAAGGGTGTTGTTCCTACCCAAAATGGTACTGAAAATGGCTCTGTTTCAGAGACCATTGTTATTGGAAATATTGATCACACTTAAACATAGAGTGAAAGAGTTTTAAGTGTTAAAAGTCTTTGTTTCCTTGTTTGAAACATCTTAAAAGGGGAAAATAGTCTGTTTCCTCGTTGGGGTTTAATTAGTAGGGTTTAGTGTAAGTATGTTTTGTTTTCTATTTGTGATAAATTTGCTTAGGTAGGGTTTTGAATTAATATATTGAATGTCTATAATGCATTTTAAATTTTTATCTAAGTTGATATTGAATGATTTAATAATGACTTGAATTATTTTTAAAAAAAAATATATAATCGCAACACTATGATTGTTGTCTCGTTCAACGGAGAATTTACTTACGATCCTCTCTATAACCGGTGGAATCATGTAAATGGATCGATATTCTCATTATTTGTCCGAAATAACATAAGATTGAATGCGTTGTTGGATAAATTTCATGTGAGGCTTGGTATTGATCGGTCTGATTCAAAGCTCGGCGTAAAAGCTTTGTTTACTTATAGTAGTGTGGGGAATATACCACCTGATGATATCTTAGAAGACGAGACACTAAATGGTTACATCGAAGCGGCCTCTGACAGTAAAAAGATAATTTGCATGAATGCTACACCAGTGGAGGGAAACAATGAACCGATATTTGAGGATGATGGCATTGATTTAAATCAAGATTGCAATGCCCCGGATGATAACAATAATTCGGATTATAGTCATGGTAATTTCCCTTCTCCGGTACAAGAACTTGCTACATATCCAAATTTTAATCCATTCGAGCAACAGTATGGATGTATTGGGTTTTAAAAACCATGTTTCTACACAAAGGCTTGGTGAAGCTTCGGACCAATAGTTTCAGTATCAACCAGTCAGACCAAGTCATAATCTTTCAAATCAACCTTCAAATAGTCATGTTCGTGTTGAAATGGTTGGGGAATACACTGCTCCGTTTGAATTCGGTCCTCCAAGTTATAATGTTATAAATAGCCAATCACATAATCCGTTCAGTATCCTTCTGACCAACCTTCAAGTAGTCGTGCTCAACCTATCCAACAGCCATATAATTTGTTTGGTGGATCAGTCACTAGTTTTTTGGCTTCTCTGTTTGCACCTCATATTCAAACCGATCAAACGGGTAGGGATGACAACAATAATCAGGGTGCCAATGCTAGGGTAAGTGTCCGAGAAGATTATTCATGGAGGATTCCCATATTTGAAGATGATCATTTACCGCTGTGCCTATCTACCGGTACGTTACATATGAATGACGTGAATGAATTGTTCATTGGGAAGAAATATGATTCGAAAGAAGATTTTAATTTGAAAATAAAATCGTATGCGGTTGCCAATAATTTTCAGATGAGCTTGGGTAGGTCGGACACAAGTTGCTTGTATTACACATGTCTAAACGATACATGCAAATGGCATGTAAGGGCAAAAAGAGTGAAGACAAATACAAATGTCTCACGTAAATTTGAGATCACAACGTTGAATGATGTGCATACTTGTGCCTCTCAGAATGCGGATAATAACAATCGACAAGCAACACCTATTGTTATTGCGAGTCTGCTAAGTCAGAAAATGGAAGAACTCGGCAATGAGTATAAACCCAGACATATTATGGAGGACATGCTCACAACTTACAGTGTAAAGTTGACTTATGACCAAGCATACCGAGCTCATGAGATGATAAGAATGCTGGTTAGAGGTTCACCGATGGAGTGTTACAATGCGATACCCTCGTACCTGCGGATGGTGCATGAGGCCAATGAAGGGACCTATGTTGACTTTCATCTTGATAATCTGGGAAGGTTCGGTAGTTATTTCATGGCTTTTGGAGCAAGTCGTTGTGGGTTCAAGTATTGTCGACCTATTTTGTGTGTGGACGCCACTCATCTAAACACCCGTTTCTCACGGCAACTATTTATTGATGTTGCTGTAGATGCCGGTGACCACCTATTCCCTGTAGCCTTCGGTATTGCTGAAAAAGAATGCAACGATTCATAAGGGTATTTCATGAGACAATTGAGGGTGGCCATTGGAGGTATCCATGCTGAAAATTTGAGCTTTATCACAAGGCTGTTAGAAATGCGGTTGGTTAGGTATTTCCCAATGCATATCACGGTGTTTGCTATCATCATTTAAAGGGAAATCTAACAAAAAAATGGAAGGATTACGGTTTTTGTGAAGACACATACTATCAAACAGCCTATGCATTCTCGGAGGCCGAATTTCTCCGAAAGTACGCCCTGATCAAGGCACAATGTCTTGGTGCATATCTAAAACTAGAAGACATAGGTGTTGAACGGTGGGTGCATGCCAAATTTCATGGGAAAAGATACGCCTTAATGACAAGCAATTACGCTGAAAGTTTCAACTATGCGATTAGAGGAGCTCGTCGTTGGCCTGTTCCTAGCCTCTTGGAATTCATTAGAGTCTGCAGAGATGGTATAATGATAGATGACAGAAGGCGCTTGATTGTGCGACTGTGTTAGCACCAGAGATCGATACAATAGTGGCTTCGAATATTACTGATAGAAGGATGTTCAGGGTTAATCCTATTAACCCCAATGAGTTTGAGGTTCATGGAAATAACTTGCTTCATGGGGTGGTAAATCTACGAGAGAGGAAGTGTTATTGTGGTTATTTTGAGAAAATGGAAATACCATGTACGCATGCTATAACAGCCGCAGCAACACGAAGAATTAGTCCACCCGAACTCCGTTCACGGTATTATAGAGCTGAATGTTTCAAAGAGATTTACATGGGTAGCATATATCCATTTCCTAACAGGGAGGATTGGGATGTTCCAGAGGCGGTAAGAAACATGAAAGTCGGAGTGCCTAATATGAGATATGCGCCTTATGCCAGTGGAGCTCCAAGAAGAGGTAGAATTAATACCACTAGAATCCCTTCTGAATGGGAACGTCCAAGCCATCAGAATGTATGTAGTAACTGCAAACATCTAGGATATAACAGAGCCTGTTGCACGCAATACCGGTAGGAAGTCATTGTTTTTGTTATGGTGATATTAGAATGGATCGTTATTGTGTAACGTATTAATTATTACGGGGCTTACACACACAAAAAAGAGTAATGATACATTGGCTTACATACAGGGCTTACAAACATAAAAACAAAGAGTAATGATACATTGAGATAACAATAAGATGACGCATAAATAAACTAAGGGTGATCATTAAATACGATAGGATGGCGCCTAAATAAATGATCGTCAATATTTAGTAATCACCACATTAAACACGACGTGATTTTCTATAGGTTGATCAATGACTTCAAAGCTGCATTCATCTCCCGCATTTAGGTCATTATCCGTAATGAAATCATTCAACCCACTTAAACGAACTTTTTGATTTACCATATAGAAAATTCTAGCAGGCCATGATTCCCCTGTGGCAATTCGCAGTTCCACGGTCTTGTTTCGCAACATGTCGTTTGTTCTAGCAAATGCCTTTGGAATATTCTACAAATCACAACAAATTTAAATACTGTTTCAACATGGGGAAAAAGATCAAACAAGGAAACAACTAAAAATATTTTAAATATCTCACCACATAATAACAACCATGTGAAAATACCCAGTTTGACAGCGTCGTCTGAAAATGGGGATTTTGGTTACCTGAACCTGCATCATCTTCTTCACTCTCGGACTCAGAAAAAGTCTTCTCACAATAAGTGTGATCCATCACAATAGTGTCGAAAGTGAAACCCCCCATGTGTTCAAACACTCTAAACTCCCTCTCATTCAAGTGATGAGCCGCCACATACTCCTCCCAACCTTCCCCAAAGAAACGAAGAATTCCATTATATGTGGGTCCAACCCTCACTTCCCATGTCCCTAATCGTCTTTTGAGAACGGCCCTATCTAGGTTCCTCGGCGTGTCGTTCAACCTATTAACGTATGCTGGAGGTAGTGTCTATGAAAAAAGAAACATATCACGTTTGTTCAATCATAATACAAGTGATATAAATGTAAGTTAATTAATAATGACATACCAAACTTGTTGCGAAACCGCCATCAAGAACATTAAAGAAACGATCATTATCCATTTGCTTCAGTGTAGATTATAAATTGAAAGGTGAAGAATTGGTTAGTTTAAATTGATTATTTGAATGATGAAGAAATGGACTTGAAAGATGAAGTGGTTAGAAAATTCAGATGAACTTAAAGGAGTTTGAAGAAATGAGAGAAATGGCTCGTTCATGTGGTTTATATTGATCAAGTACTTGTACAACAACAATAATTGCCATGACCACTTCCAACACAAGTACTTGCATTCCCTATGTTTGGACGTAGAGAATGTTGCATTCCCTACGTTTGAAAGTAGAAAATGTTACATTATCTACGTTTGGACGTAGAGAATGTTGCATTCCCTACGTTTGGACGTAGGTTCTCTATGTTCAAACGTAAAGAATGTTGTATCCATTCATTTGGACTAGGTTCTCTACGTTCCGACGTAGAGAATGTTGCATTCCCTACGTTTGGACGTATATTCTCTACGTTTGGACGTAGAGAAATTCACATTGAATGTTGCATTTTAAGTTGTTGGTCCCTTGAAAAGGCTTTGGTTAAGTTTAGAGAGGGGGTGAATAAACTTAACACTTAAAACTTTTGGAGTTAACAAACTCAGCAACTTCAGCAGTCTGCTGATACTCAGTAGTCTGCTGACTATTGACTTTTACTGAATTTGTTGCAGCGGAATATATTTAAATTAAGCCTTATTACTTGTTGTTAAAGTATGATACCAAGTTTTATATACTCAGTAGTGTATATGTGTGAATCAGTTGCTAGTTTAGTAGATTGATGTGCTAGATATACTATATGCAGAATATAAATGCAGAAAGTAAGTAGGCAGTTTTTATAGTGGTTCCAGGTGGTGTAATCTGTACTCCACTCTTCTCCTGTGATGTTGGAGGTAATTCACTAGAGATCTTTGATGTAGCTGTTACAAAAATCCCTAAGTTGCTTGTCCTTCACCAATAACTATGGCTTCACAAACTGAACACTTGGAACAGGTAAGATTGCTGCTCCCAAGTCTTCCACTGGTCCATGAAGGGTAGGATTGCCTCTTCACCAGCTCCACCACAAACAACAGTCCTTGACACCTCAAAAGATGCTTCACTGTCTCAGCAGGTGTCTTGTAAAGAAAGATTGAATCAAGTAAGTGATTCAGCTTTCAGCAGCTTGATTAGGATGATATAATCAGCAGCTTTAGGTCTTCAAGTGTGTAAACTTGATGTAGCTTGAAAGCAGATTACACTTGAAGAATTTTACTGGATCAGTAGCTTTAAGCTCAGTAGGGTCAGCAGGGTGACTTTCTAGAATATGAAGCTCAAGATATATCCTTAATTTTTATCACACATCATCACTTGAATCTGAGTTAGGAGTCCTCTATTTATAGGTAGGAATCCTTGTGACTTATGTTTGAAATTCAAACATAGCCGTTTCAGATTTGTCCCATCTTGACTTGCTTTCTGTCACTGTTCATAGTACTGACACTTGTTAGAATGCTTTTTGACAGTTTACAATTTGTCCACCCTTTGACTTGTATCCATTGGATAAAGGTCTGAATCTTTCCAACGTCCATTTAATCTTAACCATTGATTTGTTTGATAAAATCAGAGGTTGTTCGTTGTCCCTTTCTTGTTTTCTTCCAATGTAATCTTTGATTAACTCGAGATATATGTTCAGCAGGTTCCTGTGAATGTAAGTCTGCTGAAGCATATATAAGTCAGCTGATCCAAGTTGCTGTGTTTATAAAACACTGCAGCTGACTTCTCTAATATCTAACTTTTTTGTGAAGTTAGATTACACCATTTTAAATATAACTAAGTTTCAATCACCACTTAACTTATGGAACTTAGACCTTGTACACAAGGTATATGTAATCAGTTTTAGGTCATCACAGACTTCCCTAAATTATGATTCCATATCCTTGACTTTAATTACTAAGTTTGATCCCCTAGCCTTCAATAACTGAGTTTGAGCCCTCAGCCTTCAGTCTTCAGCAGGTTCATAAACTAGTCTACTGACACAAGTACGCTACTGATCTAGGCAGGTCTGCTGATACAAGTCAGCTGACCTTTCACAGTGCTTGTTTGATCAAACCTATACAAGATCAAACTCTAATAAACCTATACATTTGATCTAGACATATTTTTATCTTTGCTCTATAACAGGTAGTCTGGCACTCATCACTAAAACTTAAAAATAAGTCCAACAATTTCCCCATTTTTGGTGATGATGCCAATACCCTCCTTACAGCAAAGCAAAAAGATTAAAGACAAAAACAGAACAAGTTCCAGTCATTTCTCATTATAATCATATTGTTCAAGAGTATTACAAGCTAGATTCAGCAAAGATAAAATGCATGTGTAGGTATGCTGATCTAGTGTCTTCTTTCTCATTCTTTTCTTTCCTTTTATTGCTGTTCATGATAGGCTCTTATTTCTCTAACCATTTCTCTCGTCCAATCATTTTCAATAAGAGAGAAATCAATGTGGGGATTCACTTCTTTCCACCATTTCCATGCTTCAGGTAGAGTTAAGTTGATCTCGTGTACTCTGAAACCTAAACGCATGTATAACTCTTTGAACTCATGTAGTGAATTTTTAGTTGATGTAGTAGGCAGACTCCTTCCACCTCTACCACCTCTTCCACCTCTGTGTGTAGATCTAAGAGCTTTAACCCTTGCTTCCCAAAACTTAAGTCCTATAAAAGAGTTTAGTCCCTCATGGAAACCCTTGTCATGGTAAGGTCTTCTCTTGCGGTTGTAAACCATCTTATATTCTCTGAGAAGATCATCAGTAAGTGGAAGTCTTCCAGGTGCAGGTTCTCTGTATGCATTGGTGTCAGCTTCCCATCTCTTCTTTTCAAAAATCCTAAAAGCCTCTTTTGCTACTACTGTTTGGCTCTCTTCCCCCTTATTGACATCATCAACAAAACGGGATAGCAGGCCATGAACACTCTCCTGTGTGATAACTAGATTACTCAGTTGTCCCTCCATAATTTTAGTTCTTGTGTCAACTGCAATAATCCTTTCTTGCATAGTTTGCTCCAGCAGATTGATCCTCTCAGTAAACTTAGGATCCAATCCAGCAAGGTTAAGTGTTTCCAGTAGGTTCAGCCACAGCAGGCTTAGGTGGCTCAGCAATTTTATCAAGTTTTTGATGAATAGATGCAAATTGGTCTTTCAAAAACTTGTCCTTCAGTGTATTACCTTGCTTAATCCCTCTCACATCTTGGGTAAGGTCAACAAGAGCATATTGAGTTGAAGTAATATTGGAAGCAACAGTTTCAGTAGTTCTTCCTCTATTCTCCACTAAATTCATCAAGTCTTCAAACCTCTGCTCTTGCCTGTCAAGTTGAGTTCTTAAACTTGTAATGTCACTCCTGACAGCCCTCAACTCCTCCATGACATGTGTTGGTACTCCACCAGCCATTCCTTCAGCAGATTCAATAGTAGGCTCTTCCACACTGTACTGTGCCCTCTGTCTGCTAATAACCAGTGCCCTACTCAAGTTTCTTCTAGTAAGGGCTGGTCCTTCTTCAACCATGGCACCAAGAATGTCTTCCATTATAGGATCTTGTGCAGGTTCCTCAAAGATAGGTACAAATGCCTGTTGTGGTTCATCATCAATAGGTTCTTCTTCAGGCACTTGAAACTCCTCATCACTAAAGTCATAGTCCAGCAGCTGCTCATCCTCATCCATAACAGCAGTCTACTGACCATCTTTCCCTTCAGTGGCTTTTCCTCCAGCAGGCTCCACTATAGCAGCCTGTTCTCCAACAAAAAAGGGTTTCCTCCAAACCCAGAGAAAGTTCCAACCTTTGTCCAGGTGCTGTTTGTTCCTCAGCAACATGTACCACCGGTTCCAACCTTTGTTCAAGTGCTGTCTGATCCTAAGCAGCCTGAACATCCTCAACAAGTAATGGTGATCCTTCAAATCCCATCACCATGTCCATCCTCTGTGCAATCACTGTATGTTCCTCAGTGAGTAACACCATCTGTACAAGAATTGCATGGAATTCAGCCAAATTATCTCTTTGAAATTCCCTAACATCAGCAATCCTTCGTAGAAAGTTGGCAGTTTTGGATAAGGTGCCCTCAGCATCAATCCAGTCTTGATATTGAGCTGAATCCTCAGAATTGACATCAAGTTCACTAAGATCAGTAACCCTCTCTTCATCCAAATCTACATTCTGTGGATCATCAGGTTGTTCAGCAGATTCTTCAACAAATGAAGCATTAGACACGCCAACTAGTCTATTTGCACCAATGTGTAAGCCCTCATTGATTAGTGCCTCCAGATCATCCATGGTAAGATCCTACAGATCTTCCTCAATTTGACTAGCCTGCTGGCCCTCAGCAGACCTACCCGTATCAGTGGACAGTTGTATACTAGGTTCATTTATAAACGCAGTCCCACTGACTCCTCCTGGACCAGAGGGATGATCATCACCAGAATCAGATGATGAAGAGTCATCACTGTCTGATTCTTCTCTAGGATCTCGGAACTTGATACCCTATTCCTTCCTTTGCCCATCAATAAGATCCATCAATCTTGATTCCAACAAAGAGGTATCAATCCAATCAAGTAAATTCTCCACTCCCAACTTCTCAAAAGCCCATTCCTCAAAATCTGTCATTGGTTCTGCAGCTGGCTTTTGTCTTTTATGAAACCCAAATTTCCATTGAAAGTAGTTTGCAACCAGTAGGAGTTTAGGATCAACATATTCTTCTTTCTTCTTCTTCTTCTCCTTCCTTTCAAATGGCATGGTTGGCCTTCTGGGAGCAGTTTGAATACCTTGCTGACCTCCAAAGGTCTCAACAAGCAGGTTAAGTGTCTCTTCAACAGATGCTTCTAGGTCAGTAGGTTGCTCAGATTGTACATTAGTGCCTACTACCTCCATCTGTTCCAAACTGGCTTCCCCCTGACTCATATGCTCATCAGCAGGGTCAGCAACAGATTGCTCTTCCCCCTGAACTATTGCAGAATCTGTAGGGTCTTGTACCAACGTTTCAACTTCCACAGCAGGTGCAGACTCAGTAGTTTGATGTGGTTCTCCAATAAGTTGCTCAACAACAACTTGTGCAGCTTCAGTAGGCTCAGCAGCCTCTACAGGGGAGGATCCAACAACATCTACAGCAGGCTCAGGTACAGCAGTCTGCTGTGATTCTCCAATATGTTGCTCAACAACAACCTCTACTATCTCAGTAGGCGTAATAGTTGTTAGGGGCTCAGCCTCAATAGCCCCTTCTTCCCTCTGAGCCTCTAGATTCCTCAGTTGTTTCCCCTTTTCATGCTTTTTCTTCTTAGCGATTTCCATCTTCCTCTTGGAAATTTGCTCAGTATCAATCTCAGTAGCCTTCCTCTTTCTCCTGAATTCATTCTGTTGCTCTCTCAAAATATCAGCAGCAAACTTCTTCTTTGCAACTACAGCAGGGTCACTAACTTCAATTTCAGCAGGACCCTCAGCAGACTCACCAGTCTCTGTTGTTTGCTTCCTTGTTCCAAGGATTTAACATTTCTGTGATCTTTTTAATATCAGTAGCCTTTCTCTTCTCGGTAACCTTCTTAGGTGCAGCAGACTTAGCAACTTTCTTAATCTTCTCACCACCACCAGCATCATCTCCACCATCATTATCTCTTTCTGTGGCCTCATCAACCACATCTTCATCATCATCTAATCCAGGAATAGGAGTGGCAACTCTGGCTTGTATCTAGATTTGTTAATCTTTTCAGATGAAATATCAGGTATCTGAAAATGATTCAACAAGGTCTGAATTAGTAGACCTAGGGGCTTGGTTTTGGACTTCCTTACACCATCTCTATCTTCAGTAAACACCTTCTTCATGTAGTGTATAAAGAATCCAGCCCAATCAAACTTCAAACTTCTACAGATGATGATCAGCATGTCTATTTTAGGTCCAGACAGAGTATCTAGACTCCCAATGAATCCCAAAATGGTCTTTGCAATTAAATTGCTCAACAGGTTATACTCATATCCAATATGCTTCACATTAATGCCTAGAGATGAAGGTATCTTCTCATTTGTCTTTATTGCATCCACGAACTTCATCCTTGGCGGATTCATTGCTTCTAGATTGGTAGGATCACCATTTCCAGGTCCAAAATGAAATAAAATTCTCAGTAGGTCTGAAGATATTTCAATCTCTCTTCCATTAACTGTCGTAGTGAAGACCTCTCTACCTTCATGTATAACAATATTCCTCCAGATTCTAATACATTGACATATGAAATTCTCTCAAGCCTTCTATTGATAACATTCTCCAAACCAGCAATCCGTCTGATTCTACGTCCTATGTTAATGGCTAGTTCAGTTGAGTGACAGTCATTAACATAACCTCTTACACTTTGATTGGTGCCAATATGAACATCATCATTGTTTGCCATTATGAGTGAATGAGATGAAGAAGAAAAGATTTCAAATCCTTGTTCACACAAGATATTTGCAGAGAAATCGCAATCTGAGAGTTATCCTCTTGTGTATCCAGGTGTGTTCTTGTTTCAAAAGTTCACTCTTGGACCATCTTTTGCCACATAGCATGACAAATAGTGCTTATTCTTTGTCACATGTCTGGAACATCCACTGTCAAAGTACCAGACACCCTACAAAACAAAGTTAATGCATTTTAGGTACCCAAAATTGTTTGGGTCCATGATGGTCAGTGGTAAGCTTGACCCCTGGCAAGTTTCCATTGTTAGGTGTAATGCCCGAAAGACAATTTTGTAATTGTTTTATTTAATAAATGAAATGATGTTATTATTCATATTTATTATTCTCATATTCACCAATGTGACAATAGTATTTACACTACAGAAAACCCTAAAGTATATCGTTTATGTAATCACTTAACTCAGTGTATGGGATATACACGGAAGGATTGAGTTAGTGAAGATGTACTTAAAATACAAATTAGCCCGTAGTGAAGTTAATCGAGAGTATCTGGCCTCTCCTTTAACGTGCTATTAATGCGCCCAGAACACAATAGGTGTGATTGTCTTATCCGGACCTTCGGTTAAGAGAACCTAGTGGGGCATTTATATATGATAGATATATCATATAGGGCTGGACCGATTTGATTAGAGTTCACTATATAATTCCGTAATCGAGAAGTCTTATCGAATCAATCGATGATCATATTTATGGATATATCTTAATCCTGAGGTGATCACAGTCGACTGCTTGAATCAGTATGAAGTTTGGCTTGACGGTTAAGGATTACACTGAGTCTGTGATCTGAATTACCCCATCTTGGTATTGTACTGGATTGAGTGATTAGTCTATGTTATCACAGATATGGAACCCATTCCTTCCATTTATGGAAGTAGATAGACAATTCCCTTGTTTGTTAATCCTAGAAACTGATCGATCCATGGAGTTCATATTACACTGATTAGCTACCAGTGAGTTGTATGAATTAATTGATCACTAGGGGATAATGGTAAATAAGGATAAGAGGTTCTAAAAAGGGTTAACGGTAATTTCCCGATTTAGAATGAACAATCTATGGAAGATTAATCCATATGTAATGATTATATCAATGGACGCTTATTATCATTCTCGTGAGGAGATAAATATAATCTCATAATCGGAGGAGTGCAGTCACGGGATTATGGTGGCATTTTCCTGTGACTGATTTATCGAATATAATTATTCTGTTCGTAAGATAACTATTTATTTGATTTATCAGAGCAACTGATTATTAGTCCATGGTCCCCGACGTGCCTCCAATATAGCATAGCTATTCTCGGACGTCGAAACCTAATAATATTAATTTAGTTCTTGTTAGAATTTAATTAAAACGATATGTGAATTAATTGTTTAGTGGACTATTAAATTAGTTGGGATAAATAATTAAATATGTGAAAAAGACATTTTTCATAATCTTGGCCCAATTAGTGTGTATGGCCGAAAATTATTGTGACTAGGTCACAAGGGAATTTTCGGCCAAGGTGATGTTTTATGGAACAAGAAATTAGTTTTCTTGTGATTAATAAGACATGTGCACAAAATATATATTGGATAAATATTTATGGTAAGAAATAAAGATAAAGATTATTCTAGATTGTTCTAGAATATTTTGGGATTATCTTTTATTTATTGGATTTATTTATTTGCAAAATAAACTCCTTGGAGGACAAGGATTACTCTCCTATATAAAGAGAGTTCTCCCAAGCCTAAAACACACATAAAATTCGACTTCATCTCTTAGAGAGAGAAGACAAAATTTTCGGCCAAGGGGAGAAAAGAGGGAAAATCTTGGAGGTTTTCTGGGTAGTATGTCGGGAGGATTCGAGACGAGGATTTCCTTCCACCGGGAGTTGCTTGGATCACACGTGCGGAAGATCGTGGTGCTCTTCACACCATCTTTTGTTTGCCGTTCTTCTACTTGGATTTTGAGATCCAAGAGGTATGATCTACAACCCCCTTGTAGATGTAGATCTAGTTATTTTATTACGTGTAATTTATAGATCTAGATCCTTAAATCGCTTCCGTTGCGGATGGTATTACTAATAGTGGTAGCAGTCGCCTGGGGTCTATATTTATACGTATAAAATATTAGATCTAGGAGTGGAAAACATGTAGATTTTTTTGTCCCAACTTTTATAGGGGCCGATGCATATATGTATTTTTTTTATGTTCCGATTGTTGTGGTTTGAAGAGATGGATTGGGGTTGGTACTGTTTACCCGTAGATCTATTTTGTAGCTCCTTTGTTTAGTAACAATTGAGTATAGGAATTGTATTTTTTTTATGTCAATTTTCCAAAATTCCATGTAAAAGTAGCATCTTTTATTGTAATCTTGTAAATCCGGGCTCGAAAAGATGAAGATCTTGCTGGAAAATTGAAGATCAAGGCGAAACTCAAGGTACGAACGAGGAGAAACGGTTAAAAAAAAATTAAAAACTGCTACAGGACTTTCTGCGACGCTGAAAAGGGTCGCTATAGGTCCTGTTTATAAAATTACATGCGGCTTGGGTTTTAATGTTTGCGGCTGCATGTAACTTTTTAACCTAATTTTTTTTTTAAAAGACTTCCGTTTGGCAGAAAGAAAGAAAAAAAAAATTTATTTTTTTGGGAAATAATTTTGTAACAGCCGCATGTAATAATAAAAAAAAAATTAAAAAAAAAAGTAATCTCCTCTCGGGTGTTCGTGGTTCGTGATCCGGAAGTTTCAAGTTCAAGGTTCAAAGATCGAAGACATGAAGACAACAAGATTGTAATTTTTTTTTCCTAGGATAGATTAGATACGGGGGTACCAACGATCCATCTCGGTGTTTACTTTTCCGCAATTTATTTTTTTATGTGTTTGATCATAAAATAGATATAAAATCGGAATTTCCATGACATGCATCATATCATAAATCCACTTCATGCAATACATGTAGAGTTTTAATTTTGGTAATTAAAATAGGCATGTATACAAACTCGCGTAATTAGTTGAAATTTAATTAATACAGGGTAATTAATTAATTTAGTAACTAATTAAAGATCCGAGGACGGGTTATGAAATCGTTAAGCCTTTCGGTGTGTGTTCTCGGTGAACCGCCTTAAGAGCCCAAATGAGATCACGTTTTCAATTCGTAGTGTCTATGAGATTGAATGATGGTAAAAGAACAATAAATCTTGGATAAAGACGGTTCGCCAATAGGTTGGGTGGTCAACTGAGCTTCGCTCGACCGACTTAACCCTCCTAGTGTGATGTATGCACGGGGGTCCTGCAAGACTAAGCTACACTGGAGAGCGGAGGGGTGATTCCTTCTTATCTCAATGGGGCTGTCTTGACCCGATTTCGTCCGACTGTCACATATGTTCCAACGAATAGGACGGGTAGGCTTGCCTACATTACCGACACCATTCGGAATCCTTGATTTGATGTGATTTTATGTTAACATCAAAAAGACGTGGTTAGTTAACCCACCACCACTTCCAAAATATTGAGTGGGAGCGGGAGGCGACAGCCAACCCCACGGCCTCTACTATAGATACAAGTAAGTGAGAGAATGGTGACGCCTCGCGGCGCTTTGATTTCGTCCCTCTACGGATGGTGTTCACCCCTATCAACATTCATGGCTTGGTCTCCGAAAGGATAGGATTTCTGGGTACTCGTCGGGTCACTGACCTATCCTACGACGGCACACTCGGGGCATACCTAAGAGATCCGATATAGTAGGTCACACTCATAAAGGATATTCTTGATAATATCTACGCTAAAAAAGTAAGGTAGTCAATGAATAAAGGGATGTTCGATTCTCACAAGTTATTCATTGATGAGATTGTCTCGATTTAACCATCATCTCTTTGACCTACCCTACGGCGGCACTGAGATGCGAGGTTCAAACTTGGAATGGTAGAGTAGACTTACTTATAGTTAACAATTCCTAAAATAAAATAATATAGTAGTGTTAAACTTGAATTAATATATGTCATTTTATTTACAGCATTATATCCCTTTCTAAATTGCTTAAAATTTATAATTGACTAGTATTGACTTCTTTAAAAAGTGGAAAGTAAGTAGGACGTTGAACTAGTTAATCGATAATGCAATTAATTTTTGGAAGAGATATTTTCTCTTAAGCCTTTTAAAAACCAGAGTGACATACAGGTATGTCAATAGTGTCATTTGTGTCAAACGGAAGACAAACTTAGTTTGATCAAAGGTGATTTCGGACTTTAAAATTCTTCTAGTGAATTTTGAGTGTGTAGTGATTACACAAGTAATTTTCTAATTGAAAAATCGGAACATCATGAAGTGTTACTAGTTGAACGATATTTGGAATCGATGAACTAGTTGGAGCTTTATGATTTGTTGTTTTTTCTAGAACATTAGAAAAGTGTAACTAAGTACACACGTAATCATTCTAATTGAAAAATCGGAAAGTCATGAACTGTTACTAGTTAGATGATATTTGGAATCGAGGAACTAGTGGAGTTTTATGATTTGTATTTTTCTAGACACATTAGAACTGTGTAAGTGTTTACACGAGAGATTTTCAAATTGAAAAATTGGAAAATCATAAAATGAAGCATTGCTCGTTAGACGGAATTTGGAACCGATAAACCAGTCGGAGCTTTAATGTTATGATTTGTTGTTTTTTCTGGTATATTAGAAAATCCAAGAAGTCCCGACGAGAAACACTCGAAATAGACATCCCACGGTTCAAGAGTAGTGTCTACTCAAACGAACCGCTGGTTCAAGACTGTTTCCATTCACGGAAAGAATGGGAGAATATGTCCAAAAAGTGTTAGTCATCTAAACTGAGAAAACTTTAAGGCAGAACCGAAAATTAATAAACTGAATATCATAGGATTAGGACAGTGATTTTGGATCACCAACCTATGAATCCTTGGCGATTTTCTCGAACTAAGTTCTTTGGAAGAACAAGGTAGCAGTGCATTTAACGATTAAAAGAGTAAACAACGGGCAGTTAATTTTAGCTAGAATAGTGGGAATGATATGAGGAAATGAATCTCGGATTCAATCCTTGGATATCGCAGAAGATTTATTTTTCTGTTTTCAAAATTCGTTTGATCGAATGGATTCACCTTCTATTCGATAATTTGTTTGTCTTATAGAAAGTGAATATACCATTTGTAGTACGAATCCAAGACTCGGACTTTTGTTTGATAAAGTCAAAAACCACTAAGAACAGCTGAAATATGTATACATAACACATCTTAAGAACTATTAAAAGCAATTGGTTTCTATATTTAGATAAACGCTTCTTCATATTCCATAGTTAGTGCATAGTCCCTACAAGACAAGACCTGAAGGCTGGCTCAGGGTGATTCCTTTCTCCCAGTCTGGTTATATTGTCTCAAAGGTTCAATGACTAAGTTTCCTTTCAATCGGGAAAGGATAATGGTTATAAAGAAGTAACATAGCTTGTTCATGACGACCTTCGGGGTCTGATGAAAGATACAAGCTAGTATGAGTTTCCGAGTAGTGACTTCTTGTCTGATAACTATTCAAACACTCCGGTAAGTTTATCCAAAATATTTTGAGGTTTCTGTGTTTTCAACAGAGATAGAGTATTCTATGCTCGGAATAGGCCATTCAAAGTCCTCGAGACTGATGCTCATCCTGCCTTATTGTGACATGTTCTCACTAAGTGAGAAACCGTTAAATTGCCTTACATAGTTTTAGATGTGCTACAATACACTGCTTAACTCAATAAAGATATTGGAAGCGAAATAACGGTCTACACTGAAATATAAGACCGATACGAATATGCTTTGGTATTTACGGATAAGGTGTGGATTCGGTTCACCCCACTTCCATAAATATAAGCATTTAGCACACGGTGCTTGAAGGTAAGACTGGGAATTTCGCGCATACGTTCGGTCAGTGACCATTCGTGATATATCTTTTAACCTATTGTGTATAAAGGTTATATTCTTGAAATCGGGAAGGGATAGTTATACTGTTGCATCCTTTCTGATAGAGTCCATAAATAGCAAAACCTTGACCCTTGAAGTACGTTTACTCAAGGTAGTTACTAACTGATTAAAATCAGACCACATCCAACATTGGTTGTTGGTGATAACACTAAATACTACTAAACTAGATCAGACTTTCGATCCACCCAGTAAGTATTGGGAGTATGGTTTATCCATTACCCATTACAGGTTCTACGGACTTTGTAGTCTGAGGATCGTTTGATGACCCATGGCTCTTTTATGAGCAATATAGGATTCTGATAATAGAGGTTGGTTTAATAGCCATAACCTTGTGAATGGAGTTCGGTACTCAAGTTCTGTTCATACTCTTGTAGAACCACCTGAGCATCTCAGGCCCAGTGGGAGTAATTGGATCTACACGGAAAAGAGTAGAATGAATAGGAAAGTTTATCTTTCAGAGCAAAGCTTGAGTAGTCTAGAGGTAATTCCCTAAGAAGTAGAGAGTTAATCAAACCTTGGACTCTCCTACCACTTAGTATTGCATGATTTCGTTCAAAATCGGAAAATATGGGTGATTCCCTGAGACTTTCTTGCCAAACAAATGGAGTCTGGATTCATTCGAAACAGAAGGGTATTGCCTTATGAACTTATGACTGTCAAAGCTTATGTCCTTTGTGGATAAAAAGCAAACCTCTCGGCCACTGGAAGTCATATATTTCTACATTATGTGGATTTGACCAGAATATTGATAAGCCTTTTGTAGACTGGATTTCAATTTTAGTACAGTAGTGAATATATACATATATTAGTGTTTGTGAAGGATAACACTGCACCAGTTGGAATCAACATGGGTGTGTTATCTGAAGTCAGAATCTGACAATGCCACAATTCTCTGCAACAGAGATTTGGACAACATCCTAAAGAGTTTGACTCAGTCGAATTCATTAGAATCAGTCACTGGTTTCCCATCCATCTTATTGGTTAAGATGATGCATCTGTGTATGCAACATTCAACGAGGAAGTTCTACCCTATGCCTCAGGAATGACTCTCTAAATCTTCGGATCAAGAGAAATGGGATAGATTCTCTTTCTAGTAAGAGATGGTCAGGTTATTGAACGTCAACTTTGATCGAATCTTAGATTCAGCGGTTCACAAAGCAAGTTTAGTATGTCCTTTAGTATGTTGAAGAGAACGAGGAATAATCTGCGGACATATTCATGTGTGAACTTGGATATGTATAATACGCTGATTTTGATTTTAAGTTAGATTGAGGATGATCGTTAAGTCGATCTTGGGCTCAGTGTTTACTCTTGTGTTGAAGCTATTTCCTGGAAGAATCCAGCAACGCCAACTCGACTTTAACTAGTTGGGTGATTAGCGGCTTTTGTAGTAGCTAGAGAGGCGATATAGCTTAAGGATTTCCTTTTCATATCTGGGAGTGATTCTAGATTTGGAAGCCGATACCACATCATTGTGCAAACGATGAAGGGGTAGCTTATAAGGATTTCCGAAATCACTAGAGGTCAAAAGCCTATTGGGAAAGTACCACATGATTAGATGGACCTGTAACGTTTCAATTCTACCGATCGTCTCGAGCCGACAACCTGACTAATCATTAAGACCCATGATATTTAGATGTAGGTACTCCCCGAGTCACTGACCTATCTTACGACGGCACACTCGGAGTGTATTTTGTCATCTACAATGGTTATGATATGCTTAATGGGTACTAGAATACGGGATGGGTCTCCATTGCTTTAGAGCAAGTGGGAGATGTAGTTTGTTGTAGTTTAAATAAAAGGGTGTGCTCTAAAACAATTAATCACATGCTTTCGTGCAAGTGGGAGATTGTTAGATGTAATGCCCGGAAGACAATTTTGTAATTGTTTTATTTAATAAATGAAATGATATTATTATTCATATTTATTATTCTCATATTTACCGATGTGACAATAGTATTTACACTACAGAAAACCCTAAAGTATATCATTTATGTAATCACTTAACTCAGTGTATGGGATATACACGGGAGGATTGAGTTAGTGAAGATGTACTTAAAATACAAATTAGCCCGTAGTGAAGTTAACCGAGAGTATCGGGTCTCTCCTTTAACGTGCTATTAATGCGCCCAGAACACAATAGGTGTGATTGTCTTATCCGGACCTTCGGTTAAGAGAACCTAGTGGGGCATTTATATATGATAGAAATATCTTATAGGGCTGGACCGATTTGATTAGAGTTCACGATATAATTCCGTAATCGAGAAGTCTTATCGAATCAATCGATGATCATATTTATGGATATATTTTAATCCTGAGGTGATCACAGTCGACTGCTTGAATCAGTATTAAGTTTGACTTGACGGTTAAGGATTACACTGAGTCTGTGATCTGAATTACCCCATCTTGGCATTGTACTGGATTGAGTGAGTAGTATGTGTTATCACAGATACGGAATCCATTCCTTCCATTTATGGAAGTAGATAGACGGTTCCCTTATTTGTTAATCCTAGAAACTGATCGATCCATGGAGTTCATATTACACTGATTAGCTACCAGTGAGTTGTATGAATTAACTGATCACTAGGGGTTAATGGTAAATAAGGATAAGAGGTTCTAAAAAGGGTTAACGGTAACTTCCCGATTTAGAATGAATAGTCTATGGAGGATCAATCCATATGTAATGATTATATCAATGGACGCTTATTATCATTCTCGTGAGGAGATAAATATAATCTCATAATCGGAGGAGTGCAGTCACGGGATTATGGTGGCATATTCCTGTGATTGATTTATCGAATATAATTATTCTGTTCGTAAGATAACTATTTATTTGATTTATCGGAGCCGCTGATTATTAGTCCATGGTCCCCGACGTGCCTCCAATATAGCATAGCTATTCTCGGACGTCGAATCCTAATATTATTAATTTAGTTCTTGTTAGAATTTAATTAAAACGATATGTGAATTAATTGTTTAGTTGACTATTAAATTAGTTGGGCTAAATAATTAAATATGTGAAAAAGACATTTTTCATAATCTTGGCCTAATTAGTGTGTATGGCCGAAAATTATTGTGACTAGGTCACAAGGGAATTTTCGGCCAAGGTGATGTTTTATGGAACAAGAAATTAGTTTTCTTGTGATTAATAAGACATGTGCACAAAATATTTATTGGATAAATATTTATGGTAAGAAATAAAGATAAAGATTATTCTAGAATATTTTGGGATTATCTTTTATTTATTGGATTTATTTATTTGCAAAATAAAATCCTTGGAGGACAAGGATTACTCTCCTATATAAAGAGAGTTCTCCCGAGCCTAAAACACACATAAAATTCGACTTCATCTCTTAGAGAGAGAAGACAAAATTTTCGGCCAAGGGGAGAAAAGAGAGAAAATCTTGGAGGTTTTCAGGGTAGCATATCGGGAGCATTCGAGATGTGGATTTCCTTCTACCAGGAGTTGCTTGGATCACACGTGCTGAAGATCGTGGTGCTCTTCACACCATCTTTTGTTTGCGGTTCTTCTACTTGGATTTTGAGATCCAAGAGGTATGATCTACAAACCCCTTGTAGATGTAGATCTAGTTATTTTATTACGTGTAATTTATAGATCTAGATCCTTAAATTGCTTCCGTTGTGGATGGTATTGCTAACATCCATAAGGTCTTCTTTTGAAGGTATCATACTTATGTTCATACATGTATTCCACACATCCATAAGGTCTTACATTTGGTTGTGTAGGATTCACATATACTTTCTGGCCTTTTGGTATGTAGTGTTGTTTGGAGTGATTTCTCTTGTTAGAAGCACCAGTATAACCATAGGTTTGCTGTCTGTTAGGAACAGCCCTGTAATATGGAGTCTACTGAGGTCCCTGCTGAGGTCTTGTATAAGTCCTCTGCTGATTCCTCTGCTGATTCCATTGCCTAGGTTATACCCTAGAAGTATGGTTATATATGTTGTTTCTAGTAGTGGGGGCAGGAATATTCCAATCATCATCAGTAGGGAACAGTCTACCTTTCCCCCTGAGATAAGTAACCCCTAAATGATTGACATTTTTGGGTTTAGGATTCTTATCCTTGAAATATTTCTGATTTTTACCCTTTTGTGGTTCAACATACTTGGTAGCTGGTCTGCTATCAGTAGATCTAGAAGCTATCAGTAGGTCTAGAAGGTATAAGTATGTCTGCTATCAGTAGGTCTGCTACCTTTGGATTTATTCTTTTTGTTAGGTGTTGCTGACCTTTTTGACTTCTGATGTTGCTTTCTTGAAGTTTTCTCAGTAGGCTTTACTGCCTCAGAAACCCTATTTGGAGTTGGATCTTGTGCAGGTACAAACTTAGGACCAATTCTGGTACTAGGTTCAGTAGCCTTGCTGGATCCACTCTTATTGGATTGTTGAGTTCCAAATCCAAGGCCTATTCTGTCACCATAAGGCTTACCAGATTTGTATACAGTAGTGGAATTAGATTTTTCAGCAGATTCAGCAGCTGCTGAATGTACAGCAGACTTATGCTGATTCTGTCCAACTTCTTTTTCCTTTCCCTTGAGAATTCTCAATTCATCTTTTGATCTTTCTACTTCTGTTTGAAAAGCTTTTTTTTCAGCCTTCACAATCTCATAACCAGATTGTATTATCCTCAGTTGATTAAGGATGGCATCCAAAATTTCTTCATTATCAGAATTTTTGGGAATTGAACCACAGGTGGATTCACAATCACTTTCAGCAGGAGTATTAATTGATACAGAATTGTATACCTCCTCTGTTTCATCCATATTTTCCATCAAAGCATAATCATCCATTTCAGCAACAAGTGCAGTGTCATCAGATTCATTTCCCTTATCTGATTCAACTTCATATCCAGATTCATCTTCAGCAACCATAGCTTTCTTTCCAAGTCTTCTTTGCTGAGTTTTGCTCTTGAGTAGATCTGGACAATCAGGCCTGAAATGTCCAGGCTTCTTGCAGTTGAAGCAAAGATAGTCAGGTTCCTTTTTCTGTTTTAACTCCGGACAATCAGGTTTGAAGTGTCCTGGTTTCTTGCAATGATAGCATAAATAATCATTGTCTTTCTTTGATTCTTCCTTTTTCTTTTCATTGAATTTCTTTTGTGAAATTCCTTGGAGAACTCTTTCCAGTTTTCATCAATCTAATTTTCTTGCTCAGTAAGGCAATCTGCTCTTGCATCTCATCCAGCAAATCATCTTGAGCTCCTGATGTTTCTTCTTGATGTGTAGCAGCCAATGCAGTAGTTTTTTGTTCTTCTTTTTCTGTCTCAGGCACTAGTTTCTTACTGAATTCATATGCCTTGAGATCTGAGAACAATTTGAAGGTGTCCTCTTCATGTAGACTTCTCATTTCTTCTGTTGCAGTCACCTTCATCTCCCAAACTTCTTTTGCAGGTAATGCTTCCAAGATTTTTGAATTGACTTCTTCCTGTGAGTACTTCACACTCAGTAGGGTGAGTTCATCCATGATTGCATTGAACCTTGAATCCATTTGTTCAATAGTTTCATTTGGTTTCATTTTGAACTCCTGGAACTTCTTCTTTGCCACACTGATCTTGTTCTTCTTGATAGATCAGTGCCTTCACAGATTAACTGCAACTTACCCCAAATGATATCAATAGCAATATTGTTGAGGTTTTCTCTTTTTCTATCTTCATCTTTCCATTCTCTCTTTGGCATTGGAACGTACTGAGTTTCATTATCCACATGTTGGGTTTTGTGATTTCCTGTGGTCCATCAGTCAGTACATCCATCATTTCCTCATATGTTGCAGCTGGATAAGCCTGCATACGACGTTTATACTCATCAAAACGATCTAAAGAACACATCAACATTGTTCTAGCATACTGATTGTTGTCCATGATGCAAAGCTTTGAAAATCAAAAACTTGAAAAAGGTTTTCAAAGTATTTTCACAAGCACAACAAGTAGGATTACTTCAGAATATAAGCACTGCTCTGATACCAATTGTTGGTCCCTTGAAAAGGCTTTGGTTAATTTTAGAGGGGGGGGGGGGTGAATAAACTTAACACTTAAAACTTTTGGAGTTAACAAACTCAGCAACTTTAGCAGTCTGCTGATACTCAGTAGTCTGCTAACTATTGACTTTAACTGAATTTGTAGCAGCGGAATATATTTAAATTAAGCCTTATTACTTGTTGTTAAAATATGATACCAAGTATTAGATACTCAGTAGTGTATGTGTGTGAATCAGTTGCTAGTTCAATAGATTGATGTGCTAGATATACCATATGCAGAATATAAACGCAGAAAGTAAGTAGAAAGTTTTTATAGTGGTTCCAGGTGGTGTAATCCTGTACTCCACTCTTCTCCTGTGATGTTGGAGGTAATTCACTAGAGATCTTTGATGTAGCAATTACAAAAATCTCTAAGTTGCTTGTCTTTCACCAATAATTATGGTTTCACAAACTGAACACTTAGAACAGGTAAGATTGCTACTCCAAAGTCTTCCACTGGTCCTTGAAGGGTAGGATTGCCTCTTCACCAGCTCCACCACAAAAACCAGTCCTTGACACCTCAAAAGAAGCTTCACTGTCTCAGCAGGTTTCTTGTAAAGAAAGATTGAATCAAGTAAGTGATTCAGCTTTCAGCAGCTTGATCAGGATGATATGATCTGCAGCTTCAGGTCTTCAAGTGTGTAAACTTGATGTAGTTTGAAAGCAGATTACACTTGAAGAATTTTACTGGATCAGTAGCTTTAAGCTCAGTAAGGTCAGCAAGGTGACTTTCTAGAATACGAAGCTCAAGATATATCCTTAATTTTTATCACACATCATCACTTGAATCTGAGTTAGGAGTCCTCTATTTATAGGTAGGAATCCTTATGACTTATGTTTGAAATTCAAACATAGGCGTTTCAGATTTGTCCCATCTTGACTTGCTTTCTGTCACTGTTCATAGTACTGACACTTGTCAGAATGCTTTTGGACAGTTTACAGTCTGTCCACCCTTTGACTTGTATCCATTGGATAAAGGTCTAAATCTTTCCAACGTCCATTTAATCTTAACCATTGATTTGTTTGATAAAATCAGAGGTTGTTAGCTGTCCCTTTCTTGTTTTCTTCCAATTGATCTTTGATTAACTCGAGATATATGTTCAGCAGGTTCATGTGAATGTAAGTCTACTGAAACATATATAAGTCAGCTGATCCAAGTTGCTGTGTTTATAAAACACTGCAGCTGACTTCTCTAATATCTAACTTTTTATTGTGAAGTTAGATTACACCTATTTAAATATAACTAAGTTCCAATCACCAATTAACTTATGGAACTTAGACCTTGTACACAAGGTATATGTAATCAGTTTTAGGTCATCACAGACTTCCCTAAATTCTGATTCCATATCATTGACTTTAATTACTAAGTTTGATCTCTTAGCCTTCAATAACTTAGTTTGAGCCCTCAGCCTTCAGTCTTCAGCAGGTTCCTAAACTAGTCTACTGACACATGTACCCTACTGATCTACACAGGTCTGCTGATACAAGTCAACTGACCTTTTACAGTGCTTGTTTGATCAAACCTATACAAGATCAAACTCTAATAAACCTATACATTTGATCTAGACATCTATTTGTCTTTGTTCTATAACAGCTAGTCTGGCACTCATCACTAAAACTTAAAATAAGTCCAACATAAGTTGTTATATAATTCGATACAGAGATGGTGTAAATAGTGACTTGATTTTGAGTAGTTTTTTAAACAGATTGAATACTCATCAAAACACCAAAACAACATACACCCAAAATATAAATGGCTACCAACATACACCAAAATACCAAAAATAACATACACCAAAATTACCTACACAAAGTTTGTCAAAACAACATACACGAAAATACCTATATATCTACTATTTGATTAAATAGCTGCACACAAAGTTTCTTTCTTAGCAACGGCATATTGTCATGATGGATCAGAGTATACCTTTCGTTGTGCAACAAATGCTCAATGAACTTGACCATGTATACCCCACAGTCACCCATGTATAATATGAATAGTGTAAGAATAGTGTAAACTGTATAATATAATAAACAGTTTGAAGTTTATAACACTTACGGAATTGGCATTTGTGGTCCGAATTCAGGTTTTACTACTCTGACATCAAAACGAGGCTTCTCTGGATCAACCATTTGTGGGAGTTGACGTAGACGAGCATCCGTCTCCAACACTCTCCTAAACGAAACACCCCACGCTTTGATGTTGCTCTTCACATCAGCCTTATACTCCGTCCCCGACAGACAATCCCACACCATAATCTTCCAGTCGGGAATAGACACTTGGACAGCAGCCTAGTGAGCATGACTAATGGACCAGGGAATGTACATCACGGTGTTTTCATCCCATTGCTTGACGTACTGATACACAAAGTCTGGAATGTCCGTTGTGTCTGGCGGCTTTCCCTGATCTACATGACCTTGGCCGCAAAAGGTGGCTAAATCAGAGTATGCAATGGCCGTATGCAGTTGAAAGCATTCTGGATGTGCTTCCATTTTCCATTGTATCAGGTCCAGATACGCATCGACATGCTGTACACATGCAAAATTAAGTTAGAGATAATGAAATCAGAAATATGGAAATTTCAGAAATATGAAAATGAAGTCACAAGAATATACTTCTCGGTCTAACTCTTTAAGAGGCTCATGGAGACGTGTGAACCACGCCTTGCCCATAGGTAATGTAAGGCGGAAACCAGCTGCGGAAGCCGTGGGAATCTCAATTGGGGGTGGATGTTCTTGTTGGTACCACGTTTTGAAATTGTTTTCCAGCTCGTCCGGAAACTTTTTCAACGGTGTCCATCTCACAACGTTATCACCGAGCAGACTGACTAGGTGCGACCCATCAGTTAAATACCGTGGTCGGCTAGTAGTCTGACGGGTCATCAATCTTCTGTCAATTGCATCATCCGCCTTTCGTTTACCCAATTGTACAACACTTGGACCACCAGGTAAACATATTTCAATACATTATAAAGTTAGATAGTTTTTCACAATATAATTTATAGTTTCGAAATTACAAATCAAATAACTTACTATAATCCATCTCAGGCTCCACAACCGATGCCTGGCTGGTCGTAGCCTCGGGAGGGGGAGGGGTCATAGCCTCGGGAGGGGTCATAGCCTCGGTAGTAGCATCGCCAGTATTTGCATCAAAATAGGTACTCTCATCAATTCACGATAACAAACAATATCTATGTTAATAATACAAAATTCAATATAAATAAACCTACTAAACAATAATTAGATATAAATAACATAATGCCTACCCGAATCAAACGTAGTCTCCATATAAGGATCCCCCACGAATAAATTGTCGACGAAATCCTTCTCGACTCCTTTCTTCTGAACTCCCTCCAGCTGCACTCCCTATTGCCCGGGTTGGGAAATTCCTTCAAGAATCTTATCATACCCGAACATCATCATCGGGTCGTCGGACGGGGTAGGCGATGGATGAGTATGCTGATGCGTATGCTGACCATATGGAGGCTGATGAGTATGCTGACCAGGTGTAGACTGATCAGTATACTGATCAGTATGATGACCCTGTGTAGACCGATCAGGGGCAAAATGAGAAGATGTGGCCCGGTCAGTATCATGTGGAGGAGGTGGAGGAGGTGGAGGACGATGAGGGGTAGACTGAAAAGATGTTGCCCGGTTAGTATCATAATACATAGAACTAAATTTATCGCATAAAGAAATTGATAATGAAATAATTCTTTACATGATCTCTAGATGACAGCGTTTGCATCAACCCCTTAAGTTCAAGAAGTATCGCCTCATGCTCATTCTGACGCTGTATAACATCTCGAAGTACTTGCCGGTTCTCGTCATTCTGCCGGCGAATTTCCTCCCGAATGTCATTCAACCCATTATCTATCCTTCTCTTCACAGCCCTATAAAGTCCAGCAGCTCCATCTTCTTCATCAGATTCATCTTCTTCCGCATGTAGCATCTCAGTGTAGGAACTGTGCGGCACACGTTGTGAATGATGAGGTAAAAGGGTTGACTGTTATGAAGTAGAGGGATGTGAAGTAGAGGCTGACTGTTGTGTATTAGAGTGTGGCTAATGTGTAGTAGATAGACGTCTAGAAGGTGGCCGTGCAATTGGTACAGGCCGAGTGATCACACGTGGCGGCTCATTAATCTCCGTATCAGGGATGCCCCTATCTAGCATCAACTCCCTATCAACTTCCCTTGCAGCCAGATATCCTATAACACGGCTCTGCAAACAATGTATATTTCATTAGAATTAACAATAACAAAATGTTTAACCATACCGGATATAATTAAAAGAAAATTTTTATTAAGCTTATTACCTTACTTGCCTTCGCCAACAACCCCTTCCACTGCAGAGGGGTAGTCTTGCAACTCCATCTCATCATCCGAGGAGCCGCATCAGGAGCTCTGAGGGTGGCAGTAATAGTCGGAACCCCTTGTAAACTGTAAGGCATGTATAACCCCTTGTATCGTCACCCTGCCTTTTCGACTTTCCTTGTAGGTATTCATCATGTGACAGATCTTTCTATAAGTCTGATCCCACAACCAAGTACCCCATGGAAATTCATTTACGCCTTCTACATTCTCAACCAAATAGAAGGTCTCACTAGGTACCTTAGTAGTCTCATCATGACCCATCATAATCCCGTGAATAAGGTAGACTAAACCTACACGGTAGAGAACTTCAGGATGCTCACCCTCATCCAATAACAATCTCTCAATATCCGGTATGGTGATCGGTTTTTGGTCAGGATGATGGATGTGGCCGTATGTCCCCTCAGCAAAACACCTGGAATAACGTTAGGGAGCTTCCGGGAGATCACCAAACCTAAAACCGGTAATCATGCAAAACTCCCGCCTACCGAACTTCGCGGTCGTCTTACCAAATCTAAAATAAAGCTCACCGGGCACATTCGGATAAACGGCACTGAAACATACATATTGCAAAACTTTGGCGGAAAACTACCACTGCTCGTACATTTCAATGAATTGTCGAAAAACCCCACCTCTCAATGTTCCCTCAAATCCGATCCTTCTCATGTGAATTTCAAGAAGATCCTGGAGCTTGGTCTTTTCCCCTCTAAAAGTCCATGTCAAATTTTCCTTTACTTTGTAGACATCAGTTCCATGAGGGCCAATCAATTGTTAACAAATAGCATTGTTTCAAGTCAATCACACACATATACTAGTCAATCACAAGCTTTATACACTAACATTGTGAAGTAAATCAACTATATAGTACATCTACTACCAAAGAAAAAACAGATCTACCAATACCTAAATGATTAATGTAAGTGTAAGTGTGGCCAATATTTCCAATAACAATGGTCTCTGAAAAACAGAGCCATTTTCAGTACCATTTTGGGTAGGAACAGCACCCTTATGCACGATCAAACCATCAATCTCACCATCAAGCCTCAATCAATCTCAACATGAACATATACATGAAAAAATGCATAGTAAGTGTGATCAATATTTCCAATGACAATGGTCTCTGAAAAATAGAGCCATTTTCAGTACCATTTTGGGTAGGAACAGCACCCTTATGCACGATCAAACCATCAATCTCACCATCAAGCACCCTAAACTGGAAATATGCAGTTCTCTACGTCTAAATGTAGGGCCTCTACATCCAAACGTAGAAACCTTACGTTCAGACGTAGAGAAATGCAGGTCTCTACGTCTGACGTGGTCAAACCGAGGTGTCCAATCTAACCGGCAGAGTACCGGGTCGACTATAGTCTAGTTTGGTGAGTCAAGGTCGTATCCATGGGGAACTATCTTGTGAGGTTATACACTAAAAAGCTCATATTAATTCGATCTAGGTCATAAATTGTGAAATGGTAATCAATTGCATAAGTAAAGTGCTCGAAATAACAAAGATGATAAAATATAAAAGAAGCTAACCAAGATAACGTGTAGTCTAGCTATCCTCTTGCAACGTTATGGGAATGACTTCCTACCTTCCTACCATTCGTGTCTGAAAGCGTGAAACAGTGCATTCCTAAACAAGCAATTCCCCCTCATACGAGTGAATGAAATTGCTCTCTACCTCCTCCTTGGTCTAGGCAATCCAAACCTAATGATTCGGTATGCTACGCCCGTGAATGCAATGGCAAAGCCAACTATCCACGGATAAGAAATAGAATGCCTACAAAAGGTCGATTTTACTTTCCGGTTCACCTACCCTCTTCCCACAATAACATCTCCGTTCGGTATCCGTTAAACGTGTAAATGCTAACACTAGGCAATTACTCTAATGCAAGCAATCAATGCAAACAAGTAGGCAAAGCTTCACAACAATCAAAACTTACAACACAACCAATCATTCCCAATCGATCATAAGAGGATAAACTACTACTACAACATAATCTTGGCTAGATAAACCTAGCCACTCATAACCATAAATATCAACATAACAAAGCTAACATTTATAATCATAGGAACAATTGAATGAAGATAAAATTTAAAGATTACCAATTCAAATGATGAAATCGAGTTGATGTTCTTCACCCAACCTCAAAAGCTTAAATGAAACCATCACTAGCGTGTCAAACTTCAAGCAAGAAATCAAAGCTAAGCTAGGATCTTTAATTGTTACAATCAAGTCAAGTGCTAATTTCTACTAGAATTTGGCTATTAGAGCCTTGTGGTGGAGGTGGTGCCTGCAAGATGGAAAGAAAACTGAAGAAGATAAAGTGTATTATTGATAAAAATGTGAATGGAAGAATAAAAGGATTAAAAATTGCTAACTCTGCACTCCATGACTCAGGTCATCCCACCCTTGACTCAAGTCATGCCTAAAATGCACTAGTGGCGTAGGTCAAGGGACCCTTGGCGTGAGTCAAGCCCTAAAATTCACTAGTGGCGCAGGTCAAGAGATGCTTGGCATAGGTCAAGGTGTCATTTGTGGTAGTTGGCTGAATGACATCTACATTAAATGCCCAACTACTCTGTGACTCAGGTCATGTGACACATGGCGCGAGTCATCAGCAACAACAATCACATAAACACAATTTATTCTTCCACATGGCTTGGATTGAACCCTCTAATGTGCATCAAATAATCCTCGTGGACTGAAATCCTCGCCACAGCACAAAATCATCACAAAAGAATCAAAAGCCACCCTGAGGTCAGAATCCACACTCCCCACCGTGATATCTGTGCTGCAAAAATAGACAAAAAGATACCACGTGTAAATCTGATAACAAAATCGGCTAATAACTAATATAATACAACTAGAAACACGGTTTTTCTACAAAATCTATGTACACAAAATATGGTTCCCATCATCATTCAAATTGCTCAAGTTGATGTCAAAATATCGCTAATTGCACTAGAAAATGGGGTAAATCATCGGAAATTATATCATCAGGTTGACCTACATCAACCACTCCCCACTTAGCGTTTGCTCGCCCTCGAGAAACTAGAGCGATAAGGTTATCTAGAAACACAAAGATACGATCATGAAACATCAAGAATTGAGAATCCAATTAGGCGATGCAACTTATCAAAATCACAAGGACATGTTCTTCACGATCTAAGGAAGTAGTGGAGTGTGTGAGTGAATATTCGTCAAGCTTGTTAACAACTAACGATCATGAAATCATGCAAACCTTGCTCAAAACCTGCAACCAAAAGTTTAGGAATGAGATCAATCTCCACTAATGAGGCACTCGGAATCAAGGAACTAGGTCAGGTAGTTGACAAATCGGCTTGTAACGTTCAGGCTAGGGTAGTGGCTAACCGAATGGAGATAAAAGGATAATCAAAAGAATCGGGCAAGATAGCAAGAATTCTCACCTACTCCTCCATGACACCATTCTTCCAATTAATCACTTCCTACCCTTACATCACTTTGGATCTTACAATGTGCTTCAAAATTGCCCTCAATGACTCATTATTCAAAGATGTAATTACAATTTATTAGCTTCTCTTAATTTGAGTTTTGATTTGTTAGAAGCTTTTATTCGATTCTTGAAATATATACAAAATAAAAGAGACTGTTTTTTTTTATAGACACCACACCAATGGTTTCCGAACCAACTCACAAGATGCCATCTCAACCTACTAGCACTTTCATCCAACTCTTAGTCCCAACCACCGTTCTCACAATTACTAAACTCTTGCTATGCTTGCGGGAGGCCAAAGGAATGTACACCAAAATGTTGGGTAAGGGTCGGATTATAATGAGGCTAAATACGAACGGCTAGTTCGAGTGGGGTCTCACCACTCTACAAGGTTAAGATGGGGACAAAAAGGGAAATTCACGTTCGGGAAGGCCATTTGGCTATGGTTGAGTCAAAGTAATGTCAAAAAAATCATCATCCCTATTCTGATTCCAAACACCTGTTATTTCGTCTCACAAGAATAACATTCCTAAATTCACGTTGCAAATTAGAGTATGCATGCACAATTTCATGAAAGGTTGTTTGTTAACACATAAATCGGAATATACGTGCAACATGGATCGCACTACCAACCAAGATTAGTGAAAAACATGTACCCGTGTTTCGTCAAAGTTACTCATTTTTATTGAAATGATCGCTCTATCAATTACAAGATCGTAATTTATGCCAAAAGATAATTTATACAGCTCAAAATTCCTCGGGGATAATCAAAGCTAAGCTTTTTCTCAAGCAATTAAAGGCATTACCCATTGTTAGACTAACTGTATTCCCACTCCCCACTTACGAGTCTGCATTGTCCTCGATGCTAAGTGAGTAATAAGAATACGGTTAGGGAAACAACGGGGAATCAACATGAGCAACACGAATGAGATGACCATAAACAAAATTAGGACAAAATCCACGCTAAAAGGCCTTTTGGCACACGCCAAGAGCACAATGACTCGGGTCAAGGTAGGATGACTCAGGTCAAGGTAGGATGACTCAGGTCAATGTAGGATGACTTAGGTCAAGAAAACAACCAAACTCTCTGTATGTGAATAGTGATTGTTGGCGTGAGTCAAGGTACCTTGGCGTGAGTCAAGAGTCTCCTACAAAAGCATTTAACTCCAAAATTACTAATGCTCAGCCAACTTATCAAAAGAGCAACTAAATGGCTGCAAATTGTTAGGAACATTTTATTATGTTTTGATGATAGCCATACCAGCTGTTATAGCAAGCCTGAAATAAGTTAG
>CM044902.1:35641061-35684106 GCA_024500145.1 Gentiana dahurica var. dahurica | reverse complement strand
TTTCTCCAACATGTAAAAGTAGGTGGGTAGTTTAGTATACGACAGTGTTACACTTCCGCCGATGAATTCCAAGGCTTTCTGTCTACAGTGATACGCACGCTGATAATCAAGGTCTATGTTGAATACTCTTTTGACCTTAACTATTAAATGTCTTGTCGTGAAATTGGAGCCCAGTTCAATGAGGTTCTCCCTTACAAAATGACCTATAGGTCCAAGCCTGGCTTGCCTATGATCGTTGGTTAATAGCTCCAATCCGCAAGTGTGAGTTTCAGTGTACGCGGTTATCTCGAAGTTCTTGCAACCTTTAATTGTCCGAAGTATAACATCGTAGTTTAACCTCTCCTTGTCGGACCATAAAAGTTTCCATATGTAATTATTTTTCAATGCGTGGTAAATCATTTTCATAAGCATATCATCCTTGTCTTTGAACATTTTACCAATATACAACATTCCTGAATCTTCCTTCTAAAACGCTCCAACCCGTGGACACGGAGGAATTTCGGAAGACTGAATGCCGGACCCGAAATGAGCACCTCTATTGCGATTAATACTTGCCTTACTAAATGTGTGACCAGTGTCATGGTTCTGTTCCAAAGGCGCTCTCAGATAACTCATAAACGATCCACCGAAATTCAGGCCCGCTTGCATTGGTGATGCCGTAATAAGTGGCGGACCGTCAAACTGCTGGCTTGTTCCATGCGTGTTAACATTATGACTTGTCTGACCAAAATGATTCCAAGATGTTCTAGTTTCAAACACTGGTTCACGCCTCCTACCACTAGGTTGTTGGATGTACGGTGTGTGCGTCGTCTAACAAAAATGATGCCGAGACGTTCCAGCTTCATTCAATGGTTCACACCTTATACCAATAGGTTGTTGACTGTATGGTGTGTCCAATGGCTGACTAATCATATTCGCAATTATTCCCCAATCGTAGCCGTCTTCACTTGTGATGTCAATGATTTGATCACCTAAAGTTGCATTCTGTTGGATGGCAATTTCATGAAGGGCTAAGATTGATGTAGGAGGTACAACATGCTCTCGGGAATGTTCACAAAAGTCAAGTTCGGGTGTAAAATCCTCAATTCCTCTATCATTTTTTCTAACTATCGGTTGTTTATTTAAGTCAAATGCTTTGTCATTCATGTATTCCGAATTGTCATCTTCCATAATCGGTTTAGCGTTAACACATAGTTTGACGGTCTCTTTTCTAAGAATATCATCAATGTATCCTAGTCATGTATCATCGTCCAAAACATCAATCGGCCCCTCTTAATCTCCGTACAGAAGTTTCATTACCAATGTATTTTTTGATACATCAATTCCTACTTTCTCACACACTTTCTGTTTCACTTCATCCAATGTCATATCGGTTTCTCACGAATCAAATAAAATTTTCCTTTCTTATAAGACCATTTGTCGCTTTTTTCGTGGTATATCTACTCTCCGCCGAATACAAACTTAACGGACACCATGTTGTTATCTGTGAAAGAATTATTAATTTGCATCTGTATATAGTGAAAAATGAAAATAGAATAATATTTAAACTTGAATATATATATATTTATTACATTGTGTTGTGTTGTGTGTTTATAATGTATATATATATATATATATATATGTGTGTGTGTGTATGTGTGTGTACATGTATATTTATATGTTTATATAACACACACATGGTTATATATATATATATATATATATATATTTTTTGTCGTGTAGTGTTGTGTTGTGTTGTGTATTTATATATATGTATATACACACACACATATATGTTTAGATTTTACACATACTTATATATATATATATATATATATATATATATATATATATATATATATATATGTGTGTGTAAAATCTAAACACACACATATGTTTAGATTTTACACACACATATATATATATATATATATATATATATATATATATATATATATATATGTGTATATATACATACACACACATTCTTAGGTTTTTTTTCTTCAAATTTCGTTGTGTTGTAACAGTAGACAGGGGGTGATAGAAGAGAAGATTATTTTTACCAACGTCATAGAATATTTGATGATGACATGGGAGAACAGATGCTGGACAGAGGCAGCAGAACAGAGCTTATAATATCGATTTAACGGATGCCTCACTTCCGGCGGAGGCTATACCAAGCTGCTGAGAACGGGAAAAGATGCTCTATTGAGCAGACCTAATAAAATTTTCTACGAGCTATGCTATATAAGGAGCCCCAATAGAAAGCATGGAGATTAGGCGGACACAGCGGATCGGGAGGAATCGAAAACGCCCTAGTGATTCATGCATTTCTAAGAACCTCATCAGGTCGAGGCATACCATAGAATAGGTTGAGATTCGCCATATGGTTTATTTACTTAAAATACATCATTATGCTGTTACCGATATTTTCATGGGAAGTGCTCATACGATCACAAAATACTTAATAAAATACAGATATATTTATCAATCTCATATGTGAATTGAATTTTTATCGTCAACTACAACAACAACATAATCAACTTACAACCAAAACAATAAAACACAATCGGTATACATGTTTCGTTTATTAGTACGAGCAATGACATTCAGATAAACCAAAATACAAATATATCAACTACATATTTCTCTAACGAATGTCGTTATCGAACTAATTAATGTCAATTTCATTATCGAACTATCTCATACAAATATATCGAACTACCTTAAAAATCGAAACTTTATCATTTCACTACCCTCTAAAAAGTTAATTACCTCAAACATAATCATCTATACCCTAAAAATCGAAAATTTATCATTTCAGTACCTAAAAATCGAAAATTTATAGCTTTAACAAGTTAGTTACCTCAAACATAATCATCTATACGAAATTTTAAATTATTGAAACAAAAATAAAATCTTAAGTAAAATGCTTACTCATTTGTCTAATGATACAAGACCAGTGTAATAGAAGACCGAGCTTACACCTTGTTTAACCTACGTTTTTTTTTTGCTAGCAATGGTGAATTTTTGGCAGCAATGGTGATTTTTTTTGGTGATGAAACGGTGAAGAGGAGATGCTGGCTGAGAGGGGTGAAAATGGTGAAATGAATAAGGATAATGTTTTAATATTTTCGGTTGGACAAGGCGTTTCTAATTTGGATGAAGCGAAGCATAATTCCCATCCAATTTGAATGCAATCCGTCCAATTCAAAACCCTCACAAGTTCAGGCCAAATTTCGACGAAATGCGTCCAAATTTAGACGGATCCATCATTTTTGGCCTGCACTTCTTTTTGGACGGGAATTATATTAGAATTGGACGGGTTAATATATATTTTGACGAAATCGTGATAATTTTGACGCGGGACCTGAAAAGAAATGTGAAATCTGACCTCAGCTAAATCAAAATATGGGGTGCTTCAGCGACCTGATCTTATATATTCTCATCTTTCTCCTCTCTTTTTTTTTTTTTGTTTTTTTTCTCGACTTCTTGTTCGCCGTTTGCTGTGTTGAATTATCTGACAACCAAAAGTTGCTTCAATAGAAGCAGGACATGTGACTGTTGTCCAATTTTGCTTTCTTCAATAACATCTTCTTCTTCTTCTTTTTCTTTTTTTTAATTCCTTGATCTTGATCGAACTGAAAAAGAAGAGAGTCAAACGTATCCCTAATTTAACCTTGGCTCCGATTCCATGATAAAATTTAACGGTGTCTAAAATAATTTTTCCATGTTTTCATTCATCAATTCAACACATATTTATACACCCCAATAAATAGCCCTAGTTCTTTTATAATTTTCTAATCGCCCTTAATGACAATATAGCCAAACTAAATATAAATAATAATAATCCGCAATAGTATTTTCGGTATGACATTCCATGCATCTTTAATGAATGAAAATAGTATATGATTGGATTTAATGATTTATTGATAGTGGCATTTTACTTCTTATCAAATTTATTTAAGGGAGATTGAGAAAAAGGACAGAAAAGATTACAAAATAAGTAAATAGGACATACATCTTTTTTTACTTGCAAAAATAACAAACAATTTCCGACGGATGAAATTGCCCTTTTTTTAAAAGCGCGCGCATATTTTCCTACCGCTTCAGGTCAGGTTTTGTTTTTGTTTTTGTTTTGTGTTTTTTCTTCCAAACATCCGTAGCTTCTTATTTATAACTCCGATCATCGAAATTTTTTCACTAATATTCATATTTTTTTGCTCTTTAATTTGAGCCCAAATACGATACCCTTCCGACGTAAATTTTGAAAGCCAAAAAAATATTTGCATTAACCGGAGCGTTTTTCTTATAAATGACCGTAACTTTTGATTTAGAACACCGATCATCAAAATTGTTTCACCAAAGTTCATATTTTTTTTTATCTTCATTTCGAGACCTCATTTGATACCTTTTCGACGTAGTATTTGAAAGCCGAATTTAATCGCAGTATTTACACTAACACAGTATCAGTGTCAGTAAACATCATCGGGCTCATTTAAGGCTTAATTCAAGTGACTACTTCAAAGCACACATATCTGGCTCATATAAGGCTCAATTAAGGCTTAATCCAACCCAATGCGCCCATGGAAACTTCCTCGTAACTACTATTGCAAAAATTGGAACATTCTTAATCTTTGAATTGAAAGGCTCAATATCCTTCTCAAATGATCTACGGAGTCTCACCTGAGGATTCCTTTGAAGTTGTTCATGGCCTTCTTTATAATGGTGAGTTTTTCTTTGTGACCACTAACATAGTTCCCGATAAAAAATATGTTACTGATACTGATACTGATGCTGATATTTTTTATCAGTATGTTTACTGATACTGATACTGATACCGATACTGATAAATATCAGTACATAGTATCAGACTCATTTACGGCTCAATAACAAGTACAAAGCCAACTCAATGAAACTACTATGTCAATCTGTTCAGAATACATGATATCACCATAAGTTCAGGCCCCAACCACTTAGAATTTGAAAATATCACAAGAGAATAAAGCATTGCACCATACCAATCACATTGAGTACAAAACATATATCACCAAGGCCAACTGGATGCTTTTATAGCGCGAGTTAGCTATAATACTATAAAATAAACATGAAGGGTGCTCGAATTCTTCTATTTTATGCAGAAGCATATTTCAACATCTGTGCTAAAATAGAGAGCAAAACTCACACAAAAATTCAGTTCTTAAACTAATAATCAAAGGATAAAAGAGAAAATGTGAAACTTGATCATTGAAACATATGCGGTTAGTAAGGTGATGAAGTCCTTGTCAAACTGCGGCCCAGCTGTCATCCATTTCTCATTCTAGTACGTATAACACAAATGTTGTTAGCTCTCAGTTCAATCCCCACCCTTAAAATGTGCCGGATAAATAAAAACCTTGACACAAAATAGCAACGCCAAGCACAAAACTAGCACATCAATCAAACAGGACTTCACTTGAAGAAGAAAAAGTAAAAGAAAAATAAAAATAACTTTGCTCCGCCAGCGTTCGGCGGCAATGGCGAATCCAAAAGCAGTCAAGCTCAAAAGAATCACCAGCAAATGGAAGGATGATTTTTGGATGGCCGTGGAAAAGTTCCACGATCGATTTGCCTCCGGTAGGAAGAAAGTTGCAGAAAGGGAAAAGATCAAGAGAAAAAAGAAGATTCAGCTATGTTTTGTGAGAGAATAGGGGTATATTCGTCCGGTGGAATTATTTGTCCTTAATACAACTAAAAAATTGAAACTGAATTAGCACTTAATTAAGAAGGAAAAAGTGGACTATAAACTAATTTTTCCTTTATTTAATACCGTCGACTACTATTACCTCCGTCCCAAGATGTAAGTCTATTTAACATTTTGTATTTGTATTTTGTTTTTCAAAAAAAAAAAACATTTTGTATTTGTTTCAAAATTTAAGTTCATTTGGATAACCAATGAAGCATTTATGACATTTTTCTTTTTTTACCCCTCATTTATTTTATAATCACCCACTCTTTCATTATTTTGTATTAATAACGGTCAAAGATCATTTTAGTCTTTTAAATCAAAATTAATTATACATAACCAATTTAACAAACTTTCTTAATTTATGTGTAAAAGCCCAAACGAATTTATATTTTGACATGAAGGTAGTACCTTCATTCTTCTTCACTTTCATTTGCAGGTGAATCTTCTTCGTCTAGTAGTAGTTGAGGTGGTGGTGGTTGTTCTTGAAGGGAAGTGCATGCTCGATATCCGTAAGGAAAGTCACAAACACCGCAACCAAAATAACGACAAAAATCGGTTTGTCCTTCCACAGGGCATCCTATGACTTCACATCGCCATCCTGAAGTGATAAAGGCTTTACGAAAGGATTTTCCATGCTCAAAGGTTTCAAGTGAAGCTCCAGAAGCAAGAAGTGTACCTACAAAACTCGTGTTACAACACATTTTTATATGTATAAATTTACAAAAAGGAATTAATTAAGTCACTTTTCACTTTATCTTGTTAAAAATTTTCTATCAGCAATAAATACAGATTGTTCTACTTCTAGGTATACATACATATAAGATACATATTTATGTGATCATTGAATGTATGAGATGTTCTGAGTTATATGCATGCATTATTAGAAATGAACAAAAAAAGTGAAAAAAGAAAAGGCTGTAAATTTACCAAAAACCATTAACATGATTAGCACCATGAATGAGTTCACGTTTCCCATTATAACGCACTTAACTATTTTTTATCTCGCTTGAATTTTGAGAGTAACCTGATGTTCTATTTATAGATTGATTATATGAAGAAAAAATATTGTATATGTATATATATAGGGGCGGACTTACCTTGAAGCTTAGGGGGCATTCGCCCCCTGGATCTAGAAAAAAAACTATAATGTATGTTATGTATTTTTTTGCACCTCCTCACCCTCCCCTCCCCCCAAACCAAAAAAAAAATTATATTCACCCATCATCTATATCAATCGAATAAATTGACATAAAACTTTTATCATGTTAATAAAAATATATATATTCATTACAAAATGATACATCTAAACAAATATTAATAAGATTTTACTTATAAAAAATAAAAATATTTAGTATGAAAAAAAAATCCGTAATAAAATTGCTAATAATGGGAGTAGTTATGTTAATGTATTAGGATATATATATATATATATATATATATATATATATATATATATATATATATATATATATATATATATATATATATATATATATATATATGTGTGTGTGTGTGTGTGTACACCGTTATCCCATCCAGTTTAGTGTATTTGGGAAGATTATCACCTAATAAAAAAATAATTTGAACATAAAATTGTGCATCCATGATATTTATATGGGTGGTGATATATACATTCAATGTACATAGTATGTAGTGGACAATCACAACACACATTTTTATCTATTCATTTAAAGTAGTAGACTTTAAGCAATGAATATGATGTATGTAATAATTGTCCACTACATACTTTGTATAGTGAATATATCATTTTTCTACTTATATCTATATCCTTCACTGTTACAATACTTTTATAAATAAATACACATGTGGCTAGCTTGTTCTAGTTGTCCATGTACATATTCTTGTTTTAGGTTACCGTTTTGAAGAATAAGAAGTGAAAATATGCCTTAAAAAACACGAATATTTTAAACTGATTACTTCAAAGGCGAATCAAAATTCATCACATATGGACATGGGGTATAGCAAAATTTATCCAGCATAGAAATGTTTGTTCATATTATTAAGCAAGGGGAAAACAAATTCAACTCCAACTATATGTTAAAATGCTTAGTGGGTTTTTATTTGTGTTCTAGTTAATCCCTTCTATGAGAATATTTTTCTCTATACTAGTGGGATTTTATGTCAATAAAGTATTTGATGTGATTTAAACATCTGGTATGAACTTTTCTCGAGCTTTTGTCTCATCATAATTGACACCCCGTTCCGGACATCGAGTTTTTATCCGAAAAGAACGCCTGGCATTATTTTTTAATAAATCAAAAAAGTATATATACGTAAGCCTACGTCATCATATATTAATATCAATTGCAAAGCAGAAGACTTAAAAGAACGACTCGGGAATGTCAAACGACAAACAAAACAGATCGATCAAAGTTCCAAATCAAGTCTAAGAACATCCTCAAAAGAAACAACAGAATTAAATGTTGTTTAAACTATTACAATCCCAAATAAAAAAGATAAAACGGGAAGCTAAAAGTCTAGTGGCATCTCAAACGTTAAACGTTTACAATTCCAATGTATTATTGAAACAATGAAAATTAAAATAAACTCATCTCGAACTCCAAGCTCAAACGTCTGCATCTTGACTATCGTCATAGCCTCATCTACCTGTCAATCTTCTCGGGGTGGGGTACAATAAGGAAAAGGGGTAAGTACATTTTGTACTCACTAAAGGTGATAGGGATATTCCTACCTCCGGGACGGACCTGTCGCCCTAATCACTATTGCATCGATCAGACACTCACAGGACCGGCTGCTCGTCCACGGAGAGAGAGAGGGTTGGCCACCACCAGGATAATCTGCCGGTGTGAAATACAAATCTCAAGTCTAGGGCCGCCCTGCCTCGCCGGCGGACAGAGCGTATGCTGCCTGTCCGCACCTTTTGTGTCCTTTATCGTAATTATCTAGTAATGTATAGCATCTTCCCTATAAATAGGGTCATATGCAACCCTTCCGGGGGGATGAGCTTTTTCTGGTAAATAAGAGATAAGGCAAAGCCAAATTCTCCCATTCTCTCCTTCAACAGTACGGCACCACCACTTGCATACACAGCTCCACTATGAGCCATCATAACTAACACCATCGAAATAGCCAGATATCCACCATTACGCCATCGCTGACCACCTGAGATAATTTCCACGTTATCAAAGGGGTAGAAGACCGGTAACACATATTGATCTACACATCTACCACATATGTTGCATTAAAATACACTCCCCTCTGCTAGGTCTGTTAGCACCATCACGAGCAATTATCTATGTTACATTGTAATTCAAGGACACAATGCCCGAATGATGGGTATGCACCGGGACATGTTCAGCACCTCATATGGCACGGAGGGTTCCGTGTGGAATATTTCCCAAAACATGAATATTGTCCGTTACGTATGAGAAATGATTCCATGCTGCGAATCATAAATATGCCTCACTAATAATTACAACGTTTTAGCTTTTAGACTCATCGCATATGTTTATTATGTAGTTAATCTAACCACCTAAGTTCATTCCACTTAAAAAGGCTTCCTAAGGACATCTAGTCTTAGACAATCTAGATTAACTACCTAGCACGTTGTAAAATGCATCAATGACTACTAAACCAATGACCCCGCAAGGTCTAAACAACTGCCTTCTGGGCTATCATCTTCTCCCCGCAGAGGTTCTCAATTGTGGCGATTGATAAAGCACCTGAAGTTGGAAGTTAGACTTTGCCACATTCCAATTAATGTCTCAAAAGACATACATACCACATTGTATCAATTAGTACACATGTTTATTACCGTGCCTCTTATTTTATTATACTTGTCTATTTTCTGGAGGAGAAAATAAATACTTCATCTTAGAAGAAAAAGAAACAAAAAGAAAATAAAAATAAAATAAAGAAATTATCTCCTTTTTTTTTTCTTTTCCCCTGGACATACATATGACAATAAAAATAATATGATAGCATAACAATGTAAATTGAGAAACCAGCCGATAGTTCATATGCCTGGGAATTGGTCCCAGGACCAATCGGATTAAAGTACTAATAATATAATATGTTGATTTAATTGCTATACCTGTTCCAACCAACAAGTAGAACGGATTATGTCAACACTATCACTTAAATTGAAGCATTTACATTTTACGATATCAATTATAAAAATAGTATAACAAAACATCGATTGAAAAACACCCCTTACCTTTTAGCAATTTGATATAATTCCAAAAGCAAAATTGACAGCAAAAGAGACGAATCCTTCAATTCCAACTCCTACGATCAACCTACGATAACTCAGATTTTTTCCTCAAAAAATACTAAGATTTTAGATTTAGGGCTAAACCGAAAACTTACTGCTTTAAAAGCGAAACGATCATCTTCTCATAGTGATCAATTTCTTCTACTGTGGTCTGCTCAAATTATCAACCGTTAAGTCTCGCGATTGAAGATTCCGTTCTCTATTTTTTTTTTCTTCCTTGCGTCGTCTAACTCAATTTTTTCTGAAGTTTTGCCGTGAAAAGAAATAGTGAAGGGATTGGGATTATTTCCTTTTTATATCCAATTAATCAAATCCTTTTAATTAATAATTAATTATTTCCTTTAATTAATTCTTTTAGGTTAATATAAAATAGGGAAATAATAAATAAATTCCCGTTTTACATTTATACCCTTCTCGAATTTTTGGGATATTACATTCCTCCCCCCTTAAGAAAAGTCGTGTCCTCAAAACTGAACATAACTAGGAGGTACTTGAACTCTGGAACTTCACAAGCGCCTCGTCTTCTATAACTCATGTTGCCTCTGTTGGGGTTCGAAGTTGAAGATAGAGTGTATTTAAGGACGTTTCCAATTAAAGGAGTAAGGTGTGGGCAAACATGCAAGTAACCCTGGATATGAAGGCTCTTACATGATATTGGCTAAATTCGGACCTTTAGCTTATCCGTTCGGAGTTACCATAATTTCGTTCACGGGTGTTTGACGTTCTTCATGTGTCAATAATAAGGGGATGCTTAACCGATGTGGATGTGAAGCAAGCTGTGACTTTGAAATGGCTGAAGAGAACTTGACCTACGCGGAAGAAGCAACTGCACTTTAGGACGGAAGATGAAGAAGTTAAGTAGGAAAACGTACAACTAGCCTTGGGTCATTGAAGCAGCCACACCGTTCCGGACACCGAGTCCTTATCTGGAACGGGGCGTCACACATAATATGCATATAAAAGATTATTTCAGCAAGATGTTATATATATATAATAAAAAATTAGATGAACGATGCATAAGTAACGGAATAGAAATCAAATTGAGACGAGCGTAAACACTATTTCCTTAAGATCAATTGCTCCGGTCTCGTGCCTACGGTTACTGTCTCCCAACATACAACGGTTTCACGTCTTGGATTTAGAGACACTTCAAAAATCCGAGCTTCGGCGAACGTTAATGAGTGTCCCGACTTCGCTTTGACGACTCAAGAACAACGGCTACATGAGACTCTTTCGTAGTGGAGAAAACAATAGGGAATTTGATATATAATTCGTATTCAACGTAGAGCATCTTTTGAGGCAACGTATACAACATCATCCCACGCTATTCCCCAAGAAAGTATCACTCGTTGATCCGTGGTTTACTAATAGGATCTTAAATCAGAGTATCGGGCTTTTGTTTATGGCGGATATTGAAGGATACATTTGGGAATACAAGCTGATGTAATATGTGATGGGTCCCACCCGTTCTGGCATGGTACCGTGGAACGAGGTAAATGAAGTGTATTGTGTCCTCAACATGTATGGGGTTCATTAGGTGGCTCTACAAATCTCAATTGCACAATGGAGTATACATGTGTACGACAATGATCCCAGCATCGTTGATTCAGATAAGTTTCAAGCAGTGATGACTACATTAGCTTATGCATTTCCGAGTATGTTGAGGCAAGCTAATATTTTTCACATGTGCTGCATGTGAATTAACTTCCACTTCAACCATTCACATATACACGTGTTGATAGTGACATATGCCCACGTAGTCAAATAAGGTAAAAACACACATTCATTACTTGTGTCTTACTTTCAATGTTAATTATTAACACCTCCTTAACTTAACGTTGCAGTGGTAACCGTGGAATCTACGCGTCGAAATACGTAGAGCTATCGATTGCGGACGCGATCTAATGAGAGGGGCACATATTTACCAAACAAAAATGTATAAAGGGCATATACTAATAGGACACAATTCAAAATCCCAGTTACATAGATTTTAAAAAACAAAAACAAAAACAATAAGACATCACGGCAAGCATATGCCTGCAAAGCCTCATATGGTATGTTGTGTATCCCATGCCTTCCGTAAAGATCCAAAAATCCAAAGGAAAAATTGCTGCACACATTACATAAAAAGGGGTAGGGGTGGGGCTGGGTGGGGGGGAGGAAAAAGGCTTAACAACAAATAACATTAAAAAAATTCTTCTATTTGCAGTAGCGTAGTATGAGTCCGACACTAATGATTGATTTGTACAAACATGGAAGATGAAGAAGAAGAAGCCCGGCATTGAAAATCATTTACAGGTCATGAGCATGGAGTTGATGACATGGTGGATGAGGCGGATATTTGAGAGTTCAGATCCCCCAATTGTAGGGACATTGCGGCGATGCTCTAATATAGAATAAACCTGCTGAAAGATAGGCCTCACATGAACTGCAATCATAGGGTCACTTGGATTTAAAGCAGTCACTACATCTCTCATCCATAACACTTTCTTACTACTATCATTCACTATGTCACATGCCAACTGCTGCAACAGAGACAGCAGCACTCCTTGACTCAAAGGCAAGGGATTCATCGTCATTATACCCGTCAAATCCACCTGCACCAACAACAACAACAAGAAGATGCCATAACAGAGTAACAGCAATCAAATTCAGTGGGCATCCTTTTGGACATTTGATATATTCTTATCCAGTGATGAAATTCTGGTTAAGACGTTTGGATTGCATCGGATATAGTGTCGAATAAAGTAAGTGTTAAGTATTCTTGATAAAGTAAGCCAGGAAACAAGGTTGCTTTAATTTAAAATGTAGGCGTGCGAAACGAATTCCAAACCTGGGAGCACAACCAAGAAACTATTGTAACGTCGCTTCTTTGCAAAGCAGCACTAAAAGCCTCCTCATATTTCCTCTCAGCAATCAGCCTAGTGAGCTCTTTAGTAGGATCCAAAGGCGCTTCCGGAGGCTAATGCAATCAAAGAAAAGGGGATAAGTAGCTAAAAAAAAGTGTTCACAACATACATGACACACACACACACGCACAGAGAGAGAGAAAGAGAGAGAGGGCAACTACTGCTGACATGGAGATGTATCTATATATAACGGTGTACAATAAAGCAATGAACCTTTTCATGCAGACCACTCAAAGGGCCGTTACTGATTTGTTGAACCAACGGATTGGCAATTTTGGAATTGGCTCCGGCAACAGCAAGAGCTACCAATTTCCGTTGACCATCCGCCAACTCACTGCTAAGCATTTGACCTACTGATGATGCAGAATTCAAGGAATCCTGAAAAGATCACATATTCATATCACAAACGGTTCAACAATGACAGCAGAGTACTACCAAATGAAAGAAGAAGCATAAACACCAACCAGAACAATTTAAGAATATAACCTCGTGCTTTAGAACACAAGTGAACTATCCATATAGAAAAAGGTAAAAACAAAAAGCAGTCAAATGAGTAGATAAGTCTCCATACCCTTAAAGCAAGAGCCACTGTCGAATGTGTTGCCTCAAATTGCTGCAAAGCGGCAGTGGTATGCTCTGACATTCCTTTTTGAAATGCAGCATCAAGCTGTTCAAACATGGCCTTGCATGACAACTCAAATGAAGGGATCACCGAAGCTTCCAAATTCGTTTTCAATGACTCCTGAAAGACAGATTTTATCAACTGTGAGAACTAACAACACTTCATTTTCAGATCAAAAACACCTGTCCAGAAGTACTTTAAAATTTACAATCACATTACAACTATGTACGAAAACATGCAGAACATATTAGAAAGACCATTTTAAGTAAAAGGAGTCCAAGATATCCTGCACAATTTCAGTAAACTTTTATGGTCTTCTTCTACAGCTGAACGCTTATGATCTTCTTCTACAGTTAAATGCTTATGGTCTTTTCTACATCTCTCCTCAATATGTCTGATATATTGACATAGTTTGGCCAAAAAATCAAATAACATGTTTAGGAGCAAAAGATAACAAATCACTAAAATTGTGAATAGTGCATTGCATACTTGAAGAGCTTGCTTGCCAGAAGTTTGAAACTGCGCCTGGATTTGCCTGGCGACTGTGGATTCAAGTTTGGAGTTCAATGATTTTTCAAGCTGATTCACTGCTTTATCTGCAACTCCTTTCTGCATGACATCAAATGGATTGCAATCAAACACCAGAAAAGTAGGTCATGAGTCCATTTCTGTATTTATGCTCTTTTCTCAATAAGTAAGGAAACATCGAGACTCTTTTGTCTTTCTCTCTCAGGAAGCCAAAGGTAAAATGTAATGAAATAAACCTGGAATGACTCTGAGATAGACGAGGACACTGCCTTTTCAATTGTAGGAGCAATTGTACGTGCCACGGCTTGCCCAAGCGTAGCTAATTCCTTCTTCACAGCCTTCTCCACAATTGTTGGCAAGTCCCTGTTTAAACAGTTATTAATCAAGGACGTCATTTGCTGGTTGCGTTCTTTTGATGATTTTTCCTGTTTTACATTATCCTCCTGGAAGCGTGCCCACAAAGCATCGTTATTGGCCTTGACACTTTTCTCAATGTTTTTTCCAAGTGCAGCCTCAAGTCTTCTGCCTTCTTTGGTAACGGGGACAGCTACTATCATGGTCATCTGCTTCTGCATCTCTTTTTGCATATTTGCCAGCTAAAGAGATGAACAAGAACCAAAAAAACAGACGGCAAGAAAGTCATTTTAGGATATATAACAAGTGAAGCAGTTCAGCTGACTGACATGGGCCGCACATGGCAAACAATTATGCAGCACCAACTAAACGAAGCATGGGCAAACAAAGTAGTAGCCATTATAGCCAACATGCACAAAAGGTCGAGGGCTATACGACGGACCTCAGAAATAAGTTTGTTCTTGATTACATATCAATCCTCACTAACAAAAAAAGGCGACTTACGGGAAAATAAACACGATTTAAATAAAAACGACACTCATTTTCTGGTGTTACGAAAAGGACCAGATCAAACCACTATAACTGTCGCTAGGAATTGCACCTTCAATAAAACACAGCAGTTGTGGGCTTGATAAATATTTCAACAGAAGGCTTTTGCAAGGAAGCATTTTCATGAGATAGATTGATCAAGGTCAGAATACTCTTTAACATGCAGAAAGACTCACAAACCTTTTTCCGTATGTCCCTGAAATATGGTATTGAGATTCTGAGAAGGTCCAAAATCACCACATAGTGAAAGAAGAAACATTTCAGAAACCAAGCATTGTTAAACTGAGCTTTTCAAGACCACTTTCCAACTGAAAAGAATACTTCCGCTCAGACAAAGACATACATAGATATACTATACACCAGCCCTAACAAGAAATGAAATGAAGACATTCTGAACATGCTAAAGGGAAACTGCATGCGGTGGATTAAAAGATATATCCAATTATCCTTTAAAAAAAAAAGTACCTGATTAAGTGTCTCTTGCATGCTCATCATCTGGGAAAATGCTGCTTCCAAAGAGGGAATGCTTGAGCCTGCTCCAACATCATTAGAAGATTCTGTTGAATTGAAAGCACTAGGTGACAATGACAGTATGCCTGACCCAAGAGTATTCTTCCCTGTTTGCTTTTTCCCTTTTGTATTGGGTGTTGATGCTTGTGGTGTTGACGCTTGTGGCACCAGTATTTGGGCATCAGAATCAACATCATTTCCCGAAATGTCTTTTGTAGCGTCACGAATATCCTCTTCCGAAGCAGAAGGTTGAGCCAGAGAGTCACTCCTGGAAACCCCTTCAACTTGCCTAGATTCCTCCCCAGTGTAATTGTCAGGTGACAATGCATGGCTCTCTCGAGCCATCTGCATCCCAAGATCAGAGGTTTGAGAATAAAATGATTTTTCATTATTTTCTGCCCCAAAAGTGTGAAGCTCCCCGTGCGAACCTATTCTAGAATTTTCAGTATATCTCGTCTCACCCACCACCTTGACATCAACCTCAACATTCGGTGGATCATCCACTGTCACCACATCCTGAATATTCACTTCGGAATCACACACACGATCATTAACATGAGTAACTTCTGATGAAGAATTGGCCATCAAAATCTCGGATGGGGTTATAAGATGAGTAGGGTGCTTGAACTGGACATGATGATTGAGATTAGAAGAAATATCATTAGGTAGAACTGTATCTTCATTATTTCTTGGCTCGTGGTCAGTTGAACCAACGTCAGATAATGTGGCAGGCATGCCATCCATTGGTCTGTCCACTGAATCCCCGCTAGTATCATTGACCGATGGCCCAGACTCCAAACTTTTCGAAGGAGTTCTTAAACCAGACAGATTTCCAGACAACCTAGGACTCAAAGGAAGTGATGTAGATGCAATAGAAGCAAGATCGTTATTACCCATCACGACAGGCAAAGGAATTGACTTAGATTCCTTAGTAGGAGCAGGAAACTCCTGTGAGGTCGATGACTCAGCAGTAGCTGAGCTAACCATTTGTCTTGCCGGAGCTGCAGTCTCTGAGCCACTGTCTCGTGCAGATACTGTAGGTGCCGAAGGAGACGCCGGTATTTCAGTTGCTTTTGTTTCATAAGGCTCAGAAGCAAGAACATCAGCATTCAAAGCATCACGTGAAACACCAGACTCTGTCTTGTCAACGAGTGGATTATCTATAGGTGACGGCAAACACAGGGATAAATCAAGAGCATACTGTTGAATAGCCTGTGTCTGAACACAATACACCTGAACAATCTGTTCACCATTAGGATGAAGATCGCTAGTCCCTGTAAAACTCAATATTGGCATGGTGACGGTGAATTCTGCTACATAATCCATGCGGCTAGATGCAGGATAGGAACCAAAATCTAAGTGCACTGCATATATAGCATTCTTTTTGGCGTTTGCTAGCAAGAGAAGTCCAGCTTGGGGTAATGCTACGACTTGATTAAAGAATGCCTCTTCCATATGAGATTCAGCTGAACTCTTCAACTCAAGTGTCTGGATACAGCGCCAAGATTCAGAATCACTAGGAAGCAACCAACCTTCTTCACTAGCAGACACCCATATCTTCACTTCCCTATTTAAAGGACCCTGAGACAATCATCAATAAGTTAGGTTAGTTGAGAACACCTGGGGAAGGATAATATGCAGGGACCCTAATCCTTGAAAAAAAGATTCTGCAACAGATAAGATAGAATCATCAAATTTTGCACCAACCGATCAAAATGAAGACGCGCAATTACAACTACCACTCCAAGAAATTACCTTTTAATTTTTAATGTTTATATATATATTACCTTTTGATGTTTATTTGTACAAAGCAAAATACTTACATGGGCAGATTCTGAATATTAAAGCCTCGTGATCTTTATATTCAGTAGGGGGGGCTATTTTCCTGCATGTTAACGATAGTCTATTTCCCTCCATCTAACTTTATATGATTTGAGTCCATCAGCATACACTTAAACGGGTATATGAATCCAAATCTGCCAAATGACTCATGTTATGATCTTAAACATCCTAGGTCTTGTTGTTCCGTCATCTGGCTTTAGCTTATGTTCTTCATGTAGCACTCAGACCGAATGACTATGAAATTATGTTGATACTTTCACACATCATGGGTAGCATAGGAGGCTTTCCCCAGACACAGGAATGGGAGGAACCAAATGAACCCCGAAGCCGGTGCATAAACTGGACAAGGCTATACTAAAGCCGACATTATGGTATATCAGGAGCAAGTATGACAACAAGAAATAATATTGCTCCCATCAAATAGTAAATTGGCAGCAAAAAGAGGTGTAGAGAGATAATCCTTGTCTTACAACTAAGTGACATAACAATTTCATCCAGGTCAACAAAGACCAAGTTGCTGAGGATGATTATGAATTATGATGATGATGATGGTATTGACGAAAGAAATTCCAAAGTAGGAACAAATACTGGTTCAGTATATGAAATCAATCCCAAGGGTAGTAGAGGAAAATAATGGCAAAGAGCTCGTTGCACTTACCCCTGTAATAAGTATTATATGATCAGGACGGTGTGAGGCAGTGAGGAATGTTACAGAGTTAACAGCCTGACCATCATGTGGCCTCAGCACAGCTATTGGCAGCATCTTCCGATCTTCCCAAATTTTTATCTGCTCAGAGACAAGAAAAGTAAACCAGCTCAATACAGCACAAGATAAAGATCAATGTAACAACAGAAAATAATCAGACTTATATTTTCCCAGATTACATGCAAGATCATCAATTTCTTTATGATCAGGTAATAACATACCATCACCGAAACAGAAAGTTGTTGGATAATGCACATGATCAGCCAAAAGATGGATAAATTCTTTAGAGAAAGCTTAACTGCGAGTGAAGATATGTCTTGACATCTAAACATAAATCTCTCCGTGCAGAGAATATATAAGAAATGGCTAATTAAAAATACATAATCCAAAGAAGCTTTAATTTATAATTTAATAATAATAATAATAATAATAAATAAATAAACCACTGCACTAGATGAAATTTTAATAACCAAGCTTCTGGTAAGTAAAAGGACCACTGCACTAGATGAAGTACATTATGAAGCAAAGGCAGTACGAATTGCTTAAGAGCTTCATCACAAGATGCAATTTGCATAAGCACCAAAATAGCCATCCCTTAAAGAGGAGAGAAGGTATAAGAATATATAAGAAATAAGAATCCACATATTGAAGTTCAAAGCTTCAGATGATTCCTCCTCTCTCCAATTTGAAAATTCTTCAAAAAAAGAAAAGATGAGATAGAAAAAAGGCATATTGTTATCTCTCAGTAGAATCAACCTCTTTTGACAGCATATATGTAGAGAGAGAGATATATATATATATAGAGAGAGAGAGAGAGAGAGTCGAGATGCTCAACTAAAGGTCACAGGCCTTGAATAGGCTATTCATGATAGAGATAATTACATTCTTTCTAATAGATTTCCCTGATTTTTATCATCCACAATTAAGCTTTATGAATTTATTAAAAACTTAGAACACAAAGTGGGTCAAACACTCAGAATCGTTATATTAAAGGGCAATATCAACTACAGAATTATTTGCAAATTCTGCCAGTGATGATAGTTCTGAAGACCAACTGGAATAGATTCTTCTGATCTCTTGCAAAAAGAAATGTGGAAAGAAATCAACGGAAGAAAAACTTGTTTCTTATCTCATCACAACATTTGTGCTGTATTTATACAAAGGAAGAAACGATCTGCGACTGTGAGGATTCTACAATTGATTCTCAATCCCAGAAATAGCTCCCGAATCAGCATAAAAAGGCAAGCAGTAAAACTAAATCACATCTCCCCAAACCCTGATTTATTCTACAATAATCAAAGGAAATCACAACAAGCTCTCTATTAATTACGCCATAATATCACAGCATTAATTTTTTATTATTATACACTTCCGCTCAAGTTGCTGCGAAGATATTAATCAACACCAAACAGTGTTCTAAAGATCGGTCTAGGCGGCGCCTAGGCGCTAGGCGGGTATCAAGCGTACAGATTATACCCTAGGCGGACTGGACTGGGCGGGTAGGGTATTGGACAGCTCCTGGACAGGTCTGGGCAGGTCTGGAGGGGTCTGGGTGGGTCCTGGATGGGTCTAGACATCTAAGCGGTTCTAGGCAGTCCTGTTAAGGCAAAGAATGACATCAAAGACGCTTTGATTAATAAGGAGGACAAGTATAAGCCTATACTTGACATAGTGGATAACAAAGGAAAGGGGCGTATTGATACTCCACTTCATTTGACGGCTTATTTGTTGAATCCATACTACTACTAAAAACACCTAGGCGCCTCCTCACTAGCGTCCAGTGTCTTTTAGAACATTGTCACCAAACTTGTCTACAGAAGCCTTAGTGAGTCCGTCTGTTGTTTGCTTTGTAGATGGTAAATATGGAATGTAGATGAGACCAATTTCAAACTACTCTTCAATAAAATGCCAATCTATATCCTCATGCTTGGTCCTATCATGCTGAATGGGTTCATTGGCTGTGTCAATGGCAAATTGTTATCACAAAACAGCTTCATAGGTATAAGCATGTGACTCCCACATCTTTTAACACTTAATCCCATGCTCTTCACAGATCCCATGCTTCATGGCTCTGTATTCAGCCTCTGCATTGCTTTTGGCAACCATACTTTTCTTTTTGCTGCACCATGTCACAAGTTTTCTCCAAACAAATGTACAATACCTTGAGAAAGATTTTCTATCAATAGTGCAACTCCCTCGATCTGCATCAGTATACGCCTCCGCACCTCTTTTTTCAAATTTCCTGAACCACTATCATCTACTAGATTTACCCCCTTCATTAACATAGACTGCATCCACGTGCTTCTGAACTGGAGCATGCATGTGATGGCTTACTAGAACCGGAGCATGTATACGCTGGCTTACTGCACCAACAGCATAAGAGATATCAAGTCTGGAGTGGGATAAATAAATTAGCTTCCGTACCAGTCGTTGATAATTCTCCTTAGCCACAAGGGAATCGTGCTGGACATCCCCTAGCTTCAAAACGCTTCATATGTTGGCTTACTGCACCAACAGCATAAAAGATGTCAAGTCAGGTGTGGGACAAATAAATTAGCTTATGTACTAGTCTTTTGATAATTATCCTTAGCCACGAGGGAATCATGCTGGACATCCCATAGCTTCAAATTACAGCATATTTTTTGCCTGTCAACCATGTTTCCTTAAGTAAGTCGAGTACATACTTCCTTTGAGTAACCACTAGTCCCTCCTTGAACCTAGCTACTTCTGTTTGGTTTCGGGTTAGGTTGAAGTTGAATGGATTCAGGAGAGAGTGAAATAAAATAAAGTGAAAAAATGATTATAAAGTTGAAATCTAGTAATGAAACTTGTGTAAATGAATAAATGATTGGTGAGAGAAATTTTATTGAAATAAAATAAAGTGAAATAATGATTATAAAGTTGAAATCTTGTATTGAAATTTGTGTAGATGAAGAAATGATTGGTGAGAGAAATTTTAATGATGTATTATTATATTGATAAAGTAATGGTTAAATAGTGTAGTGGGTGAATAAAATGGATTGTCTAATATTCTTTTATTTGTTGATGGTGAAACGATTGTTGAGAGAAATTATAATAAAATAATAGAATTAATAAAATAATGGTAAATAAGATAGTGGAGTGAATAAAGATCCAACTTGATCCAACATAACCCGAAAACAAACAGAGCTAGGAATTAGCTCAAATGACCAAGATCTTTAATCTAAAATTCATCTGATAGGTTATGTTTTACCTCCATTGCTACTTCCAGATCATTATCACAACAATGTCATCTACATAAACAATCAAAACTATTAGTTTTCCAGTACCAGGCTTTCTATTGAATAGGGTATGATCTGAAAGGCCTTGAAAAATCTCAGCCTCTTGGAGAATTTTATAAAACAATCAAACCATGCTCTTGGACTTTGTTTTACAGTCCATAAAGAGATTTTTTTTCAACCTATAGACCTTTCCCTTGGACACTATATCAAAATCAGGGGAGCATCCATATATACCTCTTTCAAATCACTATGAAGGCTGGCGTCCTTAATGTCAAACTGATTCAGTGGCCTGTTCAAGTATACTGGAAATTAAAGGATGATTCTCACAGTGTTAAGCTTAACATTTGCAGAGAATGTCTCTGAATAACCAATACCATAGGTCTGAGAACAACATTTGGCCCACCAACCTTTACCTTGTACATTTCTACTGAGCCATACAAACTGTATTTCAGAGCAAACACCCGCTTACATCCTACCCCTCCCTCCAATCAGGAACATCAAGAGCTTTTTGAATGTTTTTGGGTTCAGCGGTTTCTGTGAGGGCTGAAAGGATTGCTTGATGGGATGAGGATATGTTCCTGCTTGACAGAAAATTGGATATAGGGTGTTCGGAGCAGGCTGAAGGCTGTTTTTTAACTGCCATAAGACATCAATGGAGGAGGTCTTTGTCATGATGTTCAGATGATGAGGTAGGTTCAGAGGGAAGAGTGTAAGATGTACTTATCCTAGAATCAGATTCTAGTATTGAACTTGACTGGGGAGGTTTTGTTAGCTGGTCATGACTCTTTTGGGGAACTTTGTCCTAGGTTGCGTACCTTTCCTCAAATAGGTCTTCCTTTTGAACCTTAAGGCTGAATGAGTTGCTATATTCTGAGTATCCATGTTGTTCTCAGATCAGCCCCTCCTTCCTCTCCTTCTGAAACTCCTCTAGTGTCCATTTGATCAGAACTAGACCGATTTTCAATAGATTATCATAATTTAGACTTATGTGTACATTAAACAAGTTTGAAATACTTGAAAATTGTGATTTTGACCATCCTTAGACTCTCCCTAAAATTAAATCGTGTCAAGGAACATAATGTTTTCAAAGAAGGTTAAATCCACTGAAGTAATTATCTTTCTACTGTTAACATTATCGCATTTATAACAGTTTTTTTGGGAATATCCTATGGAAATAAATTTCCTTGATCTAGGTTCTAACTTCCCTTTACTGTGGGTGTGAACGTAGACACTACATCCAAACACCTTTAAGGAGAGGCTGCTTATGATCCTTGAATCACGATACTCCTACTGGAGTACACTAAAGTGGGTCTTATATCCTAAAACTCTAGAGGGTAGTCTGTTTATATGACATGTATAGTCGTTAAGACACCTTCTCCAAAGGTTTTAGGACTTTCGGAGGTTATTAACAAGGCTCTTGTGCCGATTTTTCCTCTCAGCCACCCATTTTGTCGGGGGTATCAACACGAGCCTTGGTGCACAACCCATTTGTCATTAAAGAAATTTCCAGTAACTTGGTTGAAGGATCCAGTCTCAATACCACTTCTCTGAACTCGTATCCAAGTGTAAAACTAAGCATTTATCATTTCACAAAAGATTTTCACAACTTCGGCCTTTTCTTTTAGTAAATAAACCCAAGATACCGGAGTATGATCATCAATTAGGGTGACAAACCAACCTTCACCGGCAACAGTTTTTACCCTTGCAATCCTCCAATCTTTCACTATGGATAATAGTGATTGGTTTAGAGAGCTTGTAAGGTTGAGGAGAATAGTTTTTTCTACATTGGCAAATTCACACACTTCACATTGTAAACTAGAAATGCGTGTATTAATTAACTTTGGACACAATTTTTGCAAATAAGAAAGACTTAGGTGTCCTAATCTATTATGCATAACTAAGATTTTAGTTTGATTGGATGGTGCCTCAGTAAAGTTGCAGCCTTTCAAAGAAAAAACCGAGATGAATAGAACCCTTGTCTAGACAGACCAATCATCCTTCCACAGCCAAGTCCTGAAACAGACAACCATCCTCAGTGGAAGAGTCCATGAAAGGATGATTGATCCTTGTCCAGAAATGGCTAAGACGGATCCATCAGCCAACCTAATTTCTGATTTCCAGCACAGGTTATATAAGATGAAAATATAGTAGAGGCGCCAGTCATATGGTATGTTGCCTCTGTGTGAATGACCCAAGTAACCTTTTTGTTTGTGAAGGAAGGAAAAATAACAGGTTTACCTGATTCCACAAAGGAGCAGGTTGGATCAGATGAGTTGTGTAGTAAGGAGTTTAATCATTGTTCCATTGGTTCCCTTGTGAAGGGTAGTTGGCTGTTGACCTGAAGAAGGTGAGAAACCTGGTATGCTCTTCCAGCATCTTTGATTTCCACTTTTATGCTTCCATTTATCCATGGATCTCCTAACAAGTATCTCTTGTACGGCCACCTTTTTACAATGCTCACATTTTACTTTTTGCTTATTGTTGTTATTTCTTTTCCTATATTCACTTATACTGCTACTAGTGCTAACTCCTCAGTTTTGCAGGCTTATACATAACCTTTTTCGGGCTTCCTCTCTTCTTACCTCTGAAAAACTTCTATCAAAGATGGGAAAAGTCTTCTGCCAAGAATCTTCCCCTTACTTCGTCAAGATCTTGATTTAAACCAGCCAAGAATGAATACAACTCATTCTCTTCTCTCTTTTTAACTTTGACCTATCTCCCAGGCATTCCCAAGAGTCCTCATGACACAAATCAAGCTCCAGGCACAACGTTACAATTTCATTGTAATATGTTGTGACATCCTTTGAATTTTACTTCAGCCTCCACAGACTTGTCTTCAACTCATACATTTGAGAAGAGTTCTCAATATCTTAATACATCTACTTGACTGCTAACCAAATTTCATTGGCTGTAGAATTGATGAGCCAAATTTCATTTACTTGACTGCTAACCAAATTTCATAAATGTGTGACCTAATTATCGAAGGCTCCATAGAATTGATGAGCCAACTCATAACTACAGAATTCTCATATTTCCAAACACAGTATTTTGGATCTATAACAGGGATACTTGACATTACCCTGTCAGATAACCTAGTTTCCCTTATCCAACAATTGTCAACTTTACGTCTGGGACGATTCCAGGTAATTAATACCAATTAGTTTCTGTGAGGTTAATGGAACTAATTAGGGCTTGTAGATGAGGTGTCATCTCCAATGGAGAGATGATCAGATTCAGAAGTAATAGTAGGGGTTGCCTGATTAGAAAGGGGATTAAGAGTGTTTCCTGTTGAAGAACTGGAGCTCCTTCCAGTCATGGCGTGTCTATAATTCATGATTTAGGCTTTAATTTTCTACGCGCAAGGCTCTGATAACATGTGGAAAGAAATGAAGAAAAGAATCATGCATGTCCTCCCTCAAGTTAATGAATTTAGTCTATTTGGTACCATATCAACTGCCTTTTCTTTCAAACATTTGGTGGAAACATTTGGACAGATAATTACACAGGGTACCCCAGCGCATAATTCTGTTACCCGTGGGTTGGTTGACAAAATGCTTATAGGGGAAACTCAGTAATGCCAAACCTGCCCTCACTACCATAGCTAACGTCATTCAAACTTGTATATAAATGACGTTATATAGTTCCATGAATATCAAAGGAGGATATCACCCACCGTGCCATCTACTGATGCAGATACCAAACGGGTGGTCATCCACTGACACATTGACAAGTCAGTAATCTCCCCATCATGGCTACCAACAAGTTGTATTCCGTCGATCAACCGATCAATTGAACATCTAAGTGGTTCTTCTGCTGAATAAACTTCACGTTTTCCAACTTTTGTTGTATCAATCTTTAAAATATGTCTTCCTATGCCCACCACAAGAACTTCCTGAAACAGAGGAATCAAAATGTAAAATCCGCAGACGACCCAAATTTAAAATCAGATGACCATAGAGAGATGAACATAAGCATAGTGTATACTTGTTTATGACAATGCCAACAAACTCTAGGATGAACCGATTCGCCCTCTGTGTTGAACTGCACTGCGATTACTATCTTTCCAGTTATCTGGGGTTTGTCTTCCTCATCCTGATCTTCGGCAATCTTCCAGACATAAACACGCCCATCTACACTTGCACTGTAGACACAATTATAAACATCAATATCAAAAGAGAGTGCGGAAAAACAAAGGGACAAAAAACAGACCAGGCTGATACCTAGCCAAAAGATGAACATCCTCAGCAAAGAAAGCCATGTCCGTGACCCTCTGAAACAAAGTAAATTGCTTAGATGAATCTACAGTACTATAAGCAATACTTAACATCTATTTTTTTAGCAACAATTGCAAAATATGGACGGGAAACTTACACTGGAGATCCATTTGAATTAGATAATATCATAAAATCTGGTAAGCGGTTTCTCATAAAATGGCCCACATAGAATTACAGAAAAACTGGGAGAAAGCGTACTTAAAAATTGCAAGCTACAGACATGAACACTAGATCTCCGACTAGATACCATCAAACATCCTATGGTTATTGAAAGAACGGGGAGAATTGATTTGGGGCCTTGTATTGAGGAGAAAGGAAGAATTTTTACATTTGTGCAGTAAGCAAGAAACTGTGAGCTCTTCAAGGAAATTACACTTTTTACTACATTCCTTTTATTAATGCAATTTGGTTCTATCTTAATGTCTACGATACTTGCCTATGGTTTCTAATTTGCTGCATTCTGGCCAGAATATGAAAATGGAATAAATGAATTTATTTTATGTCCTATAGAGCCCACAAGCCACCTACCTTGCATATGTAATCCCCATACATTCTGTCTATTACGTTTTCACTCTCTTGGCAAGTAATCGAAGTAGTTAATGCAAAATCAGAATTACAAACTAACTTTACAATGGCATAGACTACGATTTTGAACTCGGAAGAAGATATGCCTTCAGTAATCCTGCTAATATTTTATGTCTCGGAAAACAAGCCATGCTAAGTTCTCAAAACAAGTTTACTTTGGATTTGATAAAAGATCATATTTTTGTTGTTGTGTACCACAGAGCTTCCCCCCGCCCCCTTCCCTCCTTTTTAGGCCCTAAATGATCGCAATAAACCATCAAAAAGTAAAGTTGGCTAATCAATAAGAGGATGCAAGCAGATGAAGAAGCCTGCATCATAACCCAATTTGTTACCAATCTTCAGTAAGGCATGGCATACTCACATTCAACAGCTCATAATACAAACAAGTCAAACAATATTATATATCATCACCTATTTAAAATTCTTTGCATATGGCTCCCTTAAGAATAATATTTCAACAACTTTATTAGTACTTGATGCAACTTACATTGAAAAAATAGGAAACAAAAAAATAATATTACAAAAGAGATAAACTTGTGCTCTTAAGAGACATTCACCAACCTGGGCAAGACCTTTAAGCAAAGATCTCAAAGCAGTATTAATATTAAGAACCCGAACAGCTCCTTGCTTGAGTCCATAACAAATATAGGTCTTATTCACAGCTATCTGTCTTCCAAGAACAAGTCCAGGGTCTGAACCATATTTAGTAATGGGGGTAACCTCTAGCTGAGGCTGCACCTCACCTGGCAGCCTAACATCAATGTCATAAACAGCATGAAAGCCAACTAAATGCCGACCCTTTGGCAGCTTACTGCTGGGCAAACGCGTCGGACCAGGATTAGGAAAGCCAACATTAGGCCCAGATACCATCATAGGCAACGAATGCGGCAGAGACAAATCCGAGCCCCCAGATATTGTGGGCTGAATATGGGTCAATGGAACACCAGGCTGCTGATGCATCTCCATTGATGAAGGAGTGGCGCTCAACAAAGCCATTAGCCTTGCCCCAGGAGTCTGATTATTATGGTTTTGGTTGTTAACATTGTTCCCATTACTCAAGTTTTGTTGGTTGGTAAACTGACCAGGGTGAGGGCTGGTAGTCAGAGGCGGTTGAAGCGGAGGAGTAGGAAAAGACATGGACCTCTGAGCGTGAGGATGCAAATGATTAGAGAACTGAGAGGGAGGAGGGGGGTCCTGAGAGGAAGGCGGTGGGTACTGCTGGTGCAGGAAAGGGGGTACAAATTGAGGGGGTGGGTGGTGGTGGAAAGGGGAGGAGGAAGTAGGATGTTGGAACGGGTAGGGCCCACCACCACCACCACCACCACCACCACCAGTAGGCGGCGGATAAGAGGCAGAAGGAAGAGGGAATAGGGGTTGAGGGGGAGCTAAATTAGGGTTAGTATGATTGGAACTAGGGTTTGGGTAATTAGTGGAGGTAAGTGGTTGGACACTGAAGGAGGAGGAGGGTGTTGAAGGCTTAAAGAATCTAGGGGAATCAAATGGTCCTCCACCTGGTTGATTTGGATTTCCAGGGGAAGCCATGAAAGTTGTCTACTGTATAAAATATCTACTTCTGAAAAAAGAGATCTGCCGGATTGCAACGTTCCGTATGGAATTAAATTACTATTCGAAGTACTTGGTTGTATAACGCTAAGATCAAAACACGGCGAAGGGAATACGGTGCCGGACAGAAACTACAAGATGGCGAAAGTGAAATGGACACTCCGGTGCCGGACGGTGGGGGCCGGAGAGTGCAGAGTAATAAGAAGAAGAAGAAGTTATAGAGGCACAAACAAAAGCTCTTCTGGGGGAGGCCAAAAGACCTGCGAGAAAGATGATGATGTGTTTCAGTGAACGTATTGTTTTTGTTTTTGTTTTTGTTTTTGTTTTTCTAGTCAAGTGATGGGAATTATTGGATTTTAGTGCTTTTTTTAAGTTTACAGATATACCTAATTTAAGGATAATGTTGCGGTATTCAATATAATAGAATTTAAATAACAATGAAGAATCTTCTCGAGGTGTAAATTATGTTGTACATTTTTTATGAAAAAAAATTGTAGATGTTATTATAAACAATATATAATTGGGAGAATGGCCTAGATGACATATTTCCGAAAAGTTTTGGGGTAAAAGACATTTGACTAATTTTGTATTTTAACAAAAAAAAAAACGGAAAAGGGAGAAATAATGATAAATGTCTGAACTTCTTGTTTTGCCCCTCATTTATAACCTCTCATCAACACCTTTTCCCCAAACACTTTCTCCGATTTCCTTCCAAATTCCCAAATCGAAGTCGGTGAAAAGAACTGTTTTTCTTCTCTTTTCTTTTCTCCTTTCTATAACAACATCAAAGTTGTTTTCAATAGATCCATAGAAGAGTACCCATTTGAAGGAATCAAATCGTCTGTTCCGGCGTCGAAGACAGTAGCTTGCCGTCTGCAACTGAGTTCCGGCGAGAGGGTCAGGCAACACTCTGGTAAAATTAATTTATGAATTGAGAATCGTCATTATCAGATTTCTTTAGTACAATCGATTTAAGTGTGATTATGGTAATCCATGTAGCTTGTAATGTAGAAACTGATATTGGGGGTGATTGGTGAAATTAAGGTGTGTATTATTATCTTTAATCGGTTTAGTTTGTGATTAGAACCATTGGATATTGTGGATATGAAATTAAAATGTGCATTAGTATCTTTAATCGATTTAAGCTCCATGTAATCTGTGTTGTATGCTACTTTGTAAGTGGCTGATGTACTAAAGCGGGTTATCTATTTTGTTTATTTTGTAGTAAAGAAATGGATCTTAAATACCAATTGACAAGTATGGAGAGGGCGAAGAGATCTCAGATTATTAATAGAAGCCATGTTGATAAAGCCGATTATGTCTATGGTGAATTAGACAGAGAACACAAGAAAGCACAAAGAAATAGTTGTTTTGGGAATTTAATTAGCCTTCCTCAGGTTAATGGTACTCAAATTGTGCATAATATGTTGATGAGACAGGTGGAGGGCTATTCAAAGGAAATTTTCTAGTTTAGGATTGGAAACAACAAGGCTCTTAGGTTTAGTTTGAAGGAATTTACACTGGTTACCGAATTAAATGTTGGGATGTTTGAGTGGAAAGTGAGTGAGAATAAAACTCAAGGTTGTCGTATTGTCAAACGCTACTTGAAGAACAAAAAGTTAATAAACAGAAATGATTTGTTGAAAGCGTTTCCTAATGTTGCGGATGAAAATGATAAATACAAGTTGGGATTGTTGATTATTTTGTCTTATGTTTTGTTGGCTGCGGAGGAGAAGGTGTCGTTGGATTGGTGGTGGTTTAAGTTGGTGGATGATTTGGATGCATTCAACAAGTATCCTTGGGGGATCTTGTGTTATGAATACACAGTTCGCTTGTTTAATCAGGACATGAGTAAGTCGTTCAAAAAGGACAAGGACAAGGTGGGGTATACTTTGAATGGATTCCCACATGCTTTGATGGTATGTATTATGATATGTAGTACTGTTTTAATTCGGAAGTCGTAAAATTTTGGAAGTTATTTTGTAAATGTCATGTTTGCGTAGGTATGGGCACTTGAATCCATCCCGTGTTTACGGTCGTTGGCGGAGTCTATTGATACGAAAGCCTTGCCAAGAATGCGCAATTGGACAGTGGAAAGGAGGGTGAGCTCTTCGAGTGTCAATGCTCTTTTGCAACAAGCACATGTTTGAATGTATATCTTGTTAGGTAGTCCTTTCTTAAATGTTTGATGCCCTAATGTATATCTTATTAATTTATATATTATGAATTCACTGTAGGTGGAATTTTCGCCAACTCTTGCTATATTAGAGGAAAGCTTATGCTCAATGTGTGTATCCTTTGCCGAACGCAGCGGATTGTGGTTATCCTGAAAACGTGCTGAGCAAAGTGGTATTGCCACCGACGCGTGACAAGAGACAACCTGGACGTCCATCAATAAAGAGAAAAGCATCTGCCGGGGACGCGCCTGTACGTCCATCAAAAAAGAGAAAAGCATCTGCCGGAGACGGAAAAAAGAGGACTGTACAATGTCGTAAGTGCAAGGGATTCGGCCATAACATTACTACTTGTTCGCGTTTGATTGCCCCCCCACTTGTTGACGAGGATGAATGGACTGAAGTTTAACAGCAGCTATTGTAAGGAATTTGTAAGGTGTTGATGTTTTTGTTGGTCGGATGTTGTTTTAACTTGTTGGAACAATGACTATTATGATGTCTAAGTTTGTAACATAATGTTTAAGAGCCAGTATTTGTTGATTATTTAGTTAGTTAACTAGTGCAATAACAGATTTAAGTTTGTTTTTCACTGTCATGATAACGAGTTCAAACTTGTTTTAAACTCGACTACTTTCACATGACAGTAGTTGAAGAATAGCAATAGTTGGGGGGGAAAACATCGAACAAACTTAATCAAAGTAGGAAGTTTTTAGTACAAGGCAACATTTTTCAAAAGTAATAACAAAAGAAATGAAGTTTTCATTTCCCTACCAACATGAAAACAAAATACATAGTGATACAACCTAGAATTGCCAACATCTTAATTTTGGTCTCGTTCTCACGCCTTAGGTTCATATTGTTGACAAGATACAGAATTGATTGAGCAATCAATATAAAACTTGAATTATCAATACAACAGCATATATGAAGAGAATTCATACCGGGAACTTAGGGCAACCAAATAACTTTCTCCCTGGGTTATTCTGAGTTTGTGATGTTTGCAATATAGCCGGCTTGTTGCAGTGGCATAGTATCTCATCAGATATCAGATCTCCGTTTTGGTTGATATTGTTAGAAGCACCAGAAGTACGGTAACTCTTAATGAAATAGAATTCAGTTAATTAACACCACAACTAGCATTCCTTGTAGTAAAATTCAGTCACCACAAATTGAACATTCAAAGTACCAACCAGTTATAGCATACACTAGCTATCATGGGCATAATAATGAGCATTACACCATAAAGTAGCATACAGAAACTTAGTAACACCACATTTCATCTGAGTAAGCACAGATCTAACAGAACCTTGAGGCTTCCTTAAAGCTAAATTTAATAGATGTACTACTAAGATTACTTGACCACATCTAATCGAAAACAAAAACAATTTCAACTGACTTACAAAACGGGCTGTTGATGAAGACATCAGAAGCGCAATGAACACCTTTAATAACTGCAAACATGAATTAATCAATCAATTTCAATTCTTTAAGAATGAAACAATCTTTAGTAGAAGTCATTACCTGCAAATTCGGGAACAGTTGGTCCAGTTTGGTGGAGTTACCTGCAAACTCGCGTGCCCCAATTTAGGGTTCTTCAGGAGAGAGAGATGGGAGATGGGAGGATATGCAGGTGAGAATGGATGGGGAAGGACAACAATCCAAGTTAATCCCCAATTTTTCAAAACAATTCAAACGAAATTTTGATTTTTGGGAGGAAGATAGCGGGAATCCATTTGGGGGGAATCCTGGGAAAAATCCCAATTGGGATCGGTTCTAATTTTTTATATTATTGGGTTAGATTAAGTAACATTAAATAAATGATTATATTTAATTAATGAATTAATTAGTCATAATTTTAACCTTTTGATATTTATCATTATATAATATATAATAATAAAAATGATTATATTTAATTAATGAATTAATTAGTCATAATTTTAAATTTTTGATACTTATTATTATATAATATAAAAATATTATATTATATTAAAACAAAAGTGACACGACTAGTTCTTATACCACCACGATCGCCTTGACCGATGATCGCGGATCCGATCGAGGTTATGATCAACGTCTCCTTAAAGGAGATCGATGTTGACTAGTTCTTATACCACCACGATCGCCTTGACCGATGATCGCCGGATCCGATCCAGGGTTATGATCGATGTTGACTAGTTCTTATACCTCCACAATCGCCTTGACCGATGATCGTTGGATCCGATCCAGGGTTATGATCGAGTAACGTCTCCTTAAAGGAGATCGATGTTGACTAGTTCTTATACCACCACGATCGCCTTGACCGATGATCGCCGGATCCGATCCAGGGTTATGATCGAGTAACGTCTCCTTAAAGGATATCGATGTTGACTAGTTCTTATACCACCACGATCGCATTGACTGATGATCGCCGGATCCGATCCAGGGTTATGATCGATGTTGACTAGTTCTTATACCTCCACAATCGCCTTGACCAATGATCACCAGATCCGATCCAGGGTTATGATCGATGTTGACTAGTTCTTATACCTCCACAATCGCCTTGACCGATGATCGCCGGATCCGATCCAGGGTTATGATCGAGTAACGTCTCCTTAAAGGAGATCGATGTTGACTAGTTCTTATACCACCACGATCGCCTTGACCGATGATCGCCGGATCCGATCCAGGGTTATGATCGAGTAACGTCTCCTTAAAGGAGATCGATGTTGACTAGTTCTTATACCTCCACGATCGCCTTGACCGATGATCGCCGGATCCGATCTAGGGTTATGATCGATGTTGACTAGTTCTTATACCTCCACAATCGCCTTGATCGATGATCGCCGGATCCGATCCAAGGTTATGATCGAGTAACGTCTCCTTAAAGGAGATCGATGTTGACTAGTTCTTATACCTCCACAATCGCCTTGACCGATGATCGCTTGATCCGATCCAGGGTTATGATCGAGTAACGTCTCCTTAAAGGAGATCGATGTTGACTAGTTCTTATACCTCACAATCGCCTTGACCGATGATCGCCGGATCCAATCCAGGGTTATGATCGAGTAACGTCTCCTTAAAGGAGATCGATGTTGACTAGTTCTTTACCTCCACGATCGCCTTGACCGATGATCGCCGGATCCGATCCAGGGTTATGATCGATGTTGACTAGTTCTTATACCTCCACGATCGCCTTGACCGATGATCGCCGGATCCGATCTTGGGTTATGATCAATGTTGACTAGTTCTTATACCTCCACGACCGCCTTGACCGATGATCACCGGATCCGATCTAGGGTTATGATCGATGTTGACTAGTTCTTATACCTCCACGATCGCCGGATCCGATCTAGGGTTATGATCGATGTTGACTAGTTCTTATACCTCCACGATCGCCTTAACCGATGATCGCCGGATCTGATCCAGGGTTATGATCGATGTTGACTAGTTCTTATACCACCACGATTGCCTTGACCGATGATCGCCGGATCCGATCCAGGGTTATGATCGATGTTGACTAGTTCTTATACCTCCACGATCGCCTTGACCGATGATCGCCAGATCCGATCCAAGGTTATGATCGATTTGACTAGTTCTTATATCTCCACGATCGCCGGATCCGATCCAGGGTTATCAACATCCAAAAACGTTTTTTTTACTTACTTCTTTCTCGTTGAAACTTTCATCAATTTTTTTTAAATAAACGTTTAATTATAATACGATACACGTTATTTTTTTTTAAATAGAGGTTTAATCTTATTAATTACTTTCAATCAATTCACGTTATGAAATTTTAACAACAATTAATTGATTGATTAATTCATGTTTGCAGTTATTTTTTTTTTTTTTTTTTGGAGAATGTTTAATATTCTTCAAAACAAGTTACTTTCTTTTATACTAATTATAAAAACACGATATATATCATTTATAAAAACAGTTTTCTTTATATTAAAACATCAAATCTTCTTTAATTATTTCTCAATCAACATAATGAGATGGACATTTTCAACAAAGGTTGCTAGATGAGACAGAAGCCAGGGATTGTAAGGTTGTGTTGATCAAAGATTCTTTAAAAACAATCAAAGACAAAATCAATGTTGTGATCAGGCTCTGCAATGATGGCTACAAAATCGCAGTGCACTGTTCATATGTATTTGTTCATCATCGGCTGATGCCTTGGGTAGGGGGCAATAGGGTTCCTTTGACTCCAATTGGAGTAGAAAGAGGAGAAACCCTACCAAAAAGAGAGGCGATTACGGAGCTGCCTGAGTACTTTTAATTCCCCCTCCCCAGCCTAGTCTATCTGATTTATGAATATGTATTTTATGAATGAATTTGAATGAAAGAATGGCAAAAGAATGGCGTTAATAATGTTGATTTTGCTTGTGTTAAAAAAGAAAAACAATAACATACCATGGAACAAACCAAGGGTTTCATCATCTTTCTTTCTTGGTAACAAACCAAATCTGGAAAAAAATAAGAACTAGGATTTCATCATCATTCTTTCTACAAAAATCGGGGACAAAAGGGGAAAATTGGCAACATATCCTGCGAATTCTGGTAAAAAGTGGAATCACATATTCTGGTACAATGGCATCTCTTTCTATTTTTTTTTATTTGCTTACAATGTGTTATTAATGAGTTAATTAGGTCAAATACAATTTGGGTTTCCTAATTGCTTGTGTCAAATAAGGAAAACAATAACAGAACCAATTACAAACTTCCGTCAAACATTCTAATTTAAATCTAGGGAGAAAAACAAACCTTAGTTCCCATACAAGTCATAAGTTCCATTAAAAACAACTAAGATTGTGTCAAATAAGGAACACAATAACAAAAGAAGCTATGTAAAATTCTGGTGCCTTTAATTAGGTCACAAACAAGTAAATCAATAACAGAAGCTATGTACAATTCTGGTGCCTTTCATTTTTTATTAGTTTTGCTATTTGCCAACCACTCAACCTTATACACCAAAAACTTTTTTGATTTGAACAAGTCGTTGACGTGTATGTCTACATCTTTATGAATGCTCATAGTATCTACACCTTCCATAAGGATGCCAGTTTCGGGTTCCGGTGTATTCAAGACATCACCATTCAAAGAATCCACATTCGGGGGGTCCCGTGCAATCAAACCATCATCATTCAACGAATCCACATTCAGGGGCCCCCGTGCAATGAAGCCATCATCATTCATGGGGTCCTGTTCATTCAATCCATCACCATTCAAAAACTCCTCATTCAGGGGGTCTTGTGATACTAAACTTACATCCTCACCCAAGGACATCAGAAAAGTGTCTTCAAATATATGTACACTTTCTGTACTCTCAAAACGTTCATCGGTCCCGATTCTATCAAATCTCTCATTTACCTCACTGTTTCCACTTGTTTCTTGGGTTCCCATCACATATACCAACTGACGTGTTTCTTGACTTCCAATAGCATGTTCATCCATTTGAACACTTGTTTAATGTGTTGCTTCCCCTTCAAATTGTGTTATTTTATCCTTTGCTTTCAAACTTACTAATATCCCATCTTTCTTTGGATCCCAAACACTTAAGGACAGTTTCACAACCTTATCACAATCAACTACAATCGGTGAAGCTTTACTAATAGGAGCCATAATTTTCATTTCAAAATCATTCAACTTTGTATCAAATTCCATCTCTTCTTTCACCAGCTCATACAATTCATGAAATGAAACGCTTTTCTTCACGTTTAAAAGCTTGGTCACATGTTCCTTTTCATCTCCTACATACTTCCAAAACCAATCACCATCGACATTCTTCCCAAACTCAACTGGATAACATACATATACCGAAATTTTGCGTACCCTACCCATGACGAATCAACAATATCCTGCAATACAATGAACAATTACATATAGGTAAAAACAAACAACAATGGACTTAAAAGATAACGACTTCAAACTTATTTTTGTCTATTATTTACTTAACTACTTTCACATGATTGTACTTGAAGAATTCAATTCAATACTTAAGGAACTACTTTCACATGATTGTACTTGAAGAATTCAATTCAATACTTAAGGGGGATTGTACTTGAAGGATAACAATACCTAGGGGGAAACCAACTAACATACTTAGTCAAAGTAGGAAGTTTGTACAAGCCAACGATGGTCTCAAAAAAGGTTGCTCAAGCCAACTTTCAAGGCATCTTCGTCCCCACTTCATTACATTTTATTATAATAACATGTACTTAAAAAATGCTCCAAAACTAAGAAAAATAAGACATACCCGTGAGAGAGTTTTAGAAATCTGCTCTGCTCCAAAAATGGCAGATTTGGGGGATTCTTTTTGTGGGAATCAACATGCTCTGCTCTAATCCAGTCACTAAAATGGTGGATTTGGGGGCTTAATTGATAATGGAGTGGGGGCTTAAAGGATTTGGGTGCTTCAAATCGATGGTGCTTGCTGTGAAAATGGTGCATTTTTGCCTATTGTCCCGACAATATTCTAATCTATACGGGTCGTGTTTGATTGGGGGGAAATTGGGGGCAATTTTGGGCGGGAAAATTGGGAATTAGGTTTGGGTCGCCGGAAAATCGGATTTTAGGGTTGGGGCTCACCGGATTTTGGGAGTTGAAAAAGGGTAAATTGGGTATCTTACCTATTTATATAAGAATGGGTCATATAAGCCAATGCTTTGGTACGCCGGGTTAGGGCAACCAAAGCTTTAGTCAAACGGCATTCTTAAACAAATGCTCCTATATAATTGGCCCTTCAAAAAACATCCTCTACTAGTACTAGTATACTAGTATACTAGTATATATATATATATATATATATATATATATATATATATATATATATATATATATATATATACATACTAGTAATAAGAAGAGAGGGTGTTAGTTAGATGGTGACAAGTGTTTTTTTTTTCTTGGTTCTTTTTTTTTACTGTTCATCGGCCCAGTCCAGTTCTTTTTTTTATCGTTCATCGGCCCAGTCCAGTTTTTTTTTTTGAGATTGGGTCTTTCATGTTTTTACTGTTCATCGACCCATTCCAGTTTTTTTTTTAAACTGTTCATCGGCCCATCCATAATTTTATTTTATTTTATTTTTTTAGAAGAGGAGTTTGAGTTAAATTGTTCCATTTTGGAGACTCAATTGTATCACCTTTTAATGTGCGAATCAGAGGGAATCAATACGAGCCTTCACAACTATTCATTGTTTTCTTATGAACCCGTTTTATTTGGTTTGAATCATTAAATGTTTTGTTGGGGCGGGGTTTAATTTGTCGGCTCGTTTACATTTTCATACTTTGGTTTTTTTTTCTTCCGTTCTACTTTGTTTCGGATATATTCCTTTTATTGATGTGCCAAAATAAGTCTTATTACTTCTACTATTACTATTGTTTAAATTTAAAGTTGATTCTAAATGTCTAAAATTCCCGCATATCAACATTTATTAAAAAATGTAAGAACAATATAAAAGGGGTGTAATGATATAATCATGTTTTTGACTACTAAACACTATAATAAATAATGTTTTCGTATCCCTCTACTATTAATAAGAAAGCAGAAGTGGGTGACGTGTTCCCTTCTGCTTCAATGCTGGGAGTTGTTGCTATTATTATTGTTATGGGCTTTGCAATTTGCCTAATGAATTGATTTGTTTCTGGGTTTTTTGACTGGGCTGGTTTGTGTGGCTTGCTGATGTGAGAGTTCATTTCCAGTCCGGTTTAGGCCCACTATTGAATAAAAGAGGGTATTAGGTGTTAGCTTACACAGACACGGATACGGACATATCATACGGCACGACGTGTACATGACGGTATGACTATTTTCAAAATATAAGGCCACGACTTGTTGCCGACACGATCTTTGTATCATTCCAAAAAAATTGTGTTTGACGTTTACATGAAATATTATAATTTTTTTAAAATAAATTCATTTCATAAAAAAATATATCGTTTGTACACGGCGATATGACTATTTTCAAGATAAAAGACCAAGACATGTTGCCTACACGATCTTTATATCATGCCAAAAAAATTTGGGTTTGACGATTACATGAAATATTAAATTTCTTGAAATGAATTTTTTTCGTAGAAAAACATATCGTTTATATAAAATATTAAATATCCTGAAAAAAAAATTATTTCGGCCACAAATATTGTTAAACTGGCTATAGTGTATTGTTGATTTAATTTCTATGGAAATTCGAATTGTGTATTTTACCATGGCCGTTAAAATTAGCCTATATCTGATAATACAAAAAAGGGTTCAGTAGTGTCGAAATGTGTCGGTTTTGTGTCGTGGAGTGTTGACAGTGTGTTAGATTTTAATTAACATTTTAATTAATATTTATTTCATCAACCGACACCTGTTGGATATGACGTTAAGGTGTATCGGAGCGTGTCGTGTCGTGTTTTTGGTAGAACACGTGTTGTTGCAAATAATGTCGAAGATAGCTTTATTTTTTCCGTTAAGATAGATTTAAGTAGAAATTGAAAAAAAATTGTTCAGCAGTGTCGAAAAGTATCCATACGATGTCGGGAGGTGTCGAAGATATGTCGGATATTCATTTCATCAACCAACATGTGCCGGACATGCCATCGTAATGTATCAGAGCGTATCATGTCGTGTTGGTTGTCGGACATGTATCGTATACCTTTTTATAGTTTACTCGTGTTTATTATTTCAGTCCTCTATGATTATTACATTTGCTGATTCACTTTTGATTTTCGCATTTCGGTGATTATAAAAATAAACCGGGGCACCAATAGTGTAGAGCACGAATTCTTTTCTTCCTAGTATATATATAATTGAAGTTGTGAAATAGAAAATATATTGAAACGTCAAACCAAAAAAGAGCCCGTGAATGTCACATTGGACATGTACGTAGGCCCATTAAGCATAGGGTTTTCGGCCCATATAGTTCGCACTTTCATAAGCGGAGCTGGACCGTGTTTCAATCCAACTCGCCCTACGTTTTTACGATATTTATCATTGGCAAGTCAACAAGCGTCGATCAGCCTTCAACCCATCCTTTACAGGCCAACAAGAAGCACTTGGGGTTAACATGCTCACCCCTCGGCTCGCGGTCCACCCAGCACGAATTTAGCCCGCTAAATCAAGCATAATGAGTTAAAGCTCGACGGTTACAAGCTAGCAACCCGCTATGGTTATCGCGATGCTCGCCCAATCAAGAGCTGCCATGTCAGCCACAACGTTAATTACTCTATAATTGTACTCTCTTGTAACCGCCATCTCCTAGCTCTATAAATAACGGCACTTTGTACCCTGAACATGACAATCTAATACACAATCGCAGACAACCTCTGCTAATTCGTCGACAATTTGCTTGTTCTTTATGTTTCTATTAATCTTCATATCACTGTCACATCATTCATAATCACCGCCAGATATCCACCGTATAAATCACTACAAATAGCCATTAAATTCACTCAAAATACGTTTGTGATAATTTTGACATTAGCAGTTGGTTCCGTTGCCTGGAAATTACGATTTTGATCATTTTTCCAGTCAGATCCAGCCCCACATAGCAGTTATTTTACGTTTCCGGCAAAGGAAAACAACCACTTTTTGGTTTTCCGACGAGAAGATCCCATCCTGATGGTGGTCTTCATCGTTTTTTCCAGAATACTTTGCAGACCTCCATCGGCATATTTATCCCCTCGAAGAACATGCCTGAAACTAGATCATTCAGAGCAGCCCTTCACGACGGCCTTCCACCTCCAGCTATGAAGACTGGTCATAATACGCTTCAAATGTGGTCATGCTTCCGCACACCAGGCCCTCGGTGATCACTGCTATTCATCTCCGCCGCCAGCGATAGACCCCAGTCAGCCCGACATCCGTACATTACTAGACGGAAAGCCCAGTATAAGGAGGCTCTAGAGGCCGGCACCGGCCAAATAAGGGGAAAGCAAATTGCTGGTACTTTTTGACCAAAGTATACTCGTCAACCTGTTCTGTATATGGATGAGGTTGTGAGCGATGATTAGTATGCGGCACTATTATTGGAGCACGCCGTATATGTTGAAAGGATGGGTCGGGTAAACTAAGAGCTCATGGCCATGGGTAGACCTGGCCTCCCAATAAAAGATTTCACCCCCTCCCCGACAAGATCTCTCATCGGCAAATATGTTGGCCTTGTGGACCCATCACACAGCTTTCTTCCCCCGTCACTCCCACGGGGACCGCAATATCTACTCAACCATGGAACGGGCTCTCAATAGAAAGCCCGTACATTCGCACATGGGTCCCATGCGCAATAAACATGACACAACATCAGCACGGAGCAAAAATACATAACAACTCGTTCCTCGAAATGTGCGAGCTAGACTCGGGGAGCGTTAGGACGAGTCATGCTACCTGTCCAAAAGATCCGGGGTGAATAGCGTCACCAAACAATACGTCACAGACCAACTTCAGGGTGAGGTCGCCAGGTTGAAAAAACAGGTTGAGGAAATTCAAAAAAGAAAGGTTGGCAAAGAGGATCACCATGTTGAAATAGTGTCCTAAACCCAATTGGGTTGGACCGGATCCGACCGGGTCTTATTATTTCTACTATTTGTTTATGATTATACATATATAATAAATGGCTTCTCCGTTGTCATATATTTGTTCTTTTAAGGAACCAGTTATGAATTGTTATATGATGACGTCCTTAATATTAAAATGTGACAGAGAAACCATGATAGGCGATTATGGTTGATGAGATCTCTAATCACTTTAATAAGTTTGATAGTTAAATGTCTAGGCTAATGTACTATTAAACAGAGCATTGATAGTACGAACAGACTAGCACGTATTAGATGTCTTCTGTCTTTAAAGGCATGGATAAATCTCGTCTATTGAAGTATAGAGACACTTGGACTATACGTGGACGTGTATTTGTGTACGTTAGACTGGCCCACTTACACTCTTAAGTGTCACACATTGTGACGGTTGTGTAATTATCCTTAGGACCAGAGTCTACATGGCATCAAGGTGTGGATTGTCATGCTTTGACGCTACCGAGGTTTCCCTTAGCCATGGGGCGATCATGCGGTGGTGATTGGGTAAGATACTGAAACATGTGGAGTATACATGTTAGGTCGTTTGGGAATCACGTACCCTATGAGTAGGAGGAATATCCGAAAGGGCCTTCCTATAAGGAATGTCTAGTTCGCATGAATCTTTGCAAAGTGGGAGGAAATGAGTTATTCCGAGAGAGCTTGATATCCAGATTATGGGATACGATCAATATACAATCATATGGATGTTACTACAGCGATGAGATTCTATTTACACGCGAACCGAGCATATGGAAGGTAGTAGTCATTGCGTATTGACTCTTCCGATGATTGAGGGTCATGGACGTGTTGCTATCTGTGATCTTTAGATGTGAAGGTCATTTTCGTAATTGTGCCCTATGTCTATGGCCAACATATTCGGAAGCCTATCGGGTCACACACATATGAATATCAAGTCGGATTAAAATGTAGTTCTAGTTGATACCAAATAAGGAAAGAATTTATCTCATACTATAAAGGTTATAGTGGTAAATTAATATGATGATATTTATTTATTATGAATAAATATAATACAAGATATTAATTATGTTGATTAATTAAATATATATATTGATACATATAAGTCGAAATTATATGTGTATATTGATACACATGTATTTTGCAAATTAATTAATCATAGCATTATATTAATTAAATAATATTCCGGATGTCAATATTGTGATATTTGTGGCGCCACTTCACTAGTGTATTCGATACACTTGGATTGTGCAATTCAATTAATAAGATTACCATAATATTAATATTGGATATTAATTGATTTTGGGAAAATAGATTTATGGTAATAAGATAAAGATATATTCAATATAAGATATTGTCAATATACTTGGAAATATATTTAATATAAGATATTGTATATTAAATGAGATAAATCAATCAAAGTGATTTTCCTTATTTTATTAGGAAAATATTTTCTTTCTCATCAATCTACTAGGAATCTAATCCCAATCAGATTAGGACAATAAAGGGGCACCCCCTACTCTATATAAAGAAAGAGTTGGCTAGCTCTTTTGTAGACCATAATTCCAAGAGCTAATTGTTCTTGTGAAAAATAAAAGAGCTTCTTAGAGAGAGATTATAGAGAGATCAAAGGTCGACCTAGCAATGAAGTTTTTCTAGTAGCAATCCTTGGCGGGATTCCGGCGAGGTGCTCATGTGGATTCTTGGTAGAGGCCCGACACTTGGACGGCTCGCGCACATCTACTCCTACCGGACGGTCAAAGCGTCAATCCTTTAGATCAATCAAGGTAGTATTACCGTCCTCTCTCTTATATGTTTATTGTTTAAACGAAGTCGATCCTGGATTGGGAAATCAATTTTGAAATTCCGCTGCGCTACTCGATTGATTTCCAATCAATGGTAGCAGAGCGGTCTTCGAGCTTAAGCAATAAGCATCTTTTATTCGCGTAGTAAATTAGATCAAATAGATTAAAATCATGTATGATATTGATTCATAATTTGTGCACGAAAGAAAAAAAAAATAAAGGCGGCGGCGGCGGCACCACCGCCATGCTGACTGATGCGGCCCCCTCCCTTTTTATTTTGTTTTGTGCATTGCTATGATTCAATATGGTCCATGGTTGTAATTTCTCTTATGTTTAGTTGATGCCATGTGACTAACCAATGGCTCAAATAATTTGGCCAGGAAGCCATGTGACATCGCCCAATTCGTTGGGAAGGAGTAGGATTTGGTTATGAACCAAATCTAAGCCATTCCAAATTTTTGGAATAGGCCTAGGCCTCTTCAAAATATTTGATTTTGGTAATGGCCTAAGGGCCTAGGTCTTCTCCAAAAATATTGATTTTGGAAAGGGCCAAGATGCCTTTAAATTTGGTTTGGACCAAACCAAAGGCATCCATTTGATTAAAAATCAAAAGGAAAGAAACAAACATACCCACTCGATTTTAATTTTATTTAAAATAGTTTTAAATTTGAAAATTGAAATTAAAGTTATTAATTGCGTTAATTAATTAATTGATTGGATTTTTCAATGACGCTAGTAGTTAAAATTTAAATCTTTTTCATAAGATATTGATTGTATGGATTAGATAGTAGATATAATATGATTATATGGACCCCGATTGATCATGAACTCGACCAATAGGATAGATGTGAATGCTTTATTTTTTGTTGGTTTTTATTGTTGTCCTAGGCGGTTATG
>CM044902.1:35472352-35640561 GCA_024500145.1 Gentiana dahurica var. dahurica | reverse complement strand
TCAGACAATATAGCATAGATCCAATAAATCAGAAGTTCACCACTGTGTGTGTGCAAAGCCATAGCAAACTTCCACTAAATCCAAACTTGAGAAACTCAAAGCAAAACTAGCTAATACCCCCTCGTAGACTAGTAATAAATGACACTCATAAGATGTACCCTACAGAAGTAAAATATCCCGAAAAGGATGATCGAATATATCTAGGGCCTTTCTGAAATACTCAGAGGATAATCCCTACAGCATATCCATTAGTTTCTTCTGGGGATAAGATAGACGATAACTTAGTCTTTCATTCATTTCATACCACTTTCTTATATAAGTTGATTTAATTTATCTTTCACATATATACGCACATCAGAATGAGCTTTTGCCCTGTCATAGCAGAATAGGATATTCGAGATATACCCTACCTTACTCAAATCATAAGGCAGCTTTTTCTGACTGTCGTGAGCTTTCGGTCATCATAATGGTATAGGACATTTCGAGATATGCCCTACCGCACTCAAATCATCGACCAGCTTTCGACACACCCAATTACTTCATTATAAACTCAACTTTTTCATTTGACAATAAGTTACGTGTTACTTATCACATTCAAACCTTAGATATTCACAGTATATCATACTTTGACTATAAATACAAACTATCATAGATCTCAAGATATATACGTAGCACTAAGCACATGACTTATAAGAAAATCAGAAATCACTCGTCAAAAAGGGGTATAACTTTATAAATTAGCTCATCGTTCACTATGGCTCGTGAAAAATAGATCTCAGGTGAAACAACTAACTTATCAAACATATGATATATATATAGCTTGGATGACTATAAAAATAACAAACATTGAATTGAATTGCCTACTCGGGACAAAACAAAAAACAAAATGTCGAAAAATTTTGAAAATTCTAGCTCATTTTTAACTCATTTTTGCATAGACTCGTAATAAATTAAGAAAATGTATAGATACATATCAAATCATTCCCCTCCCCCACACTTAAAGATCAACATGTCCTCATGTTGTGCAGAAAGTAAATAGAGAAAGAACTTAGCTGATTTTGCGTAGATAATCGAGACGTTGGTTAGGCTGGTGCAGGAAAGGGCCAATGCTCCCGAAAGGGGAGATAAGGCAGTCAGACTAACTCAAACGATATCTCGACAAAAACGATATCTGCACTACTGGACAATACATGAAAAAAACCTCGAGGAAAAACGGGGAAATAGCATCGCAATAATGAAAAAGATAATAATAAAGTGAAATGGAATAGACGAAAAGAGTAATCAGTAAGTGCAAGAAAAATCGAAAATGACAACAATGGCAACCATCAAGGTACAAAACAAAGTAGGAGATCGCCTTACGGCCTACATAATTCACATAAAAGAAATACGCCTACGGAAACCGACAGTAGCGTATAAAAAGAAAAGTGCAGTGAATCAGTAACAGAAACAATAGGAGCAGTATCAAAGTACAACCATATCGAATAAGTACCAAATCAGAAAGTACAAAATCAAAATATCAATAAATCTCAAGGCTGCCTCGGCATAGACTCATCAGTGGGAGGTACATCAGCTGTAGAAGTAGTCGATGAAGGTCCCGGCTGTGGAGTGGGAACAGTAGTAGCAGCAGTAGCAGTCGGTGCCTCCTCCTCCTCATCCTCAGAATCTTCCTTCTCAACTCGAAGCACATCTTCTATCGCTCGCTCGATCTCATCGTGGAAAACATAATCCTTCAGGCTAGGCGTGAAGATGTTCTCGTCCCTCGGCGGCCAGTCTTCGCTGATACACTTCAGAATCGTCAAAATGTTGTTCTATGTATCCCGAATATCACCCATCCATTCCCGTAAACTTTTGCCATGCTCAACCGCATCCTGACTGCGGGAGATAAAGCAGGAACGAATGAAACCGCGGGTGGTGCAGAAGTAGACCCCGGCTTTTGCGTAGCCTCAACATGTCCCGAAGTCCTAACCTTTTCTCGTTGAATTGCCCTCGGGTTCTTCGGTTTAAGATCCGGCCTATACTCAGGAACACCGGCATCCACACATAGGCTATGTATCAAGTGGGGAACAATCAAACACCGGGCATAGACTTTCTGATTGGTCGCAATCTCATCAAATAAGGCTTGGCCGACATCGACATTCAACTCGAAATTCAACGCGTATAACATCCCAATGTCACCAATGTGGAAATGTGTAAGGTTGTTCTTTGGCAACAACCTACTCTGAATGAACCGACACTAGACCTTCCAGTCCTCTGACCAAGTCGTAGTCACTAACTCCTTTCGGTCCCCGCCCGGCCTCAGTGTCCACGGAACATCCGGGCACACTTTCAAATGCAACTCCTCTAACGGATCTCCACCGGCATCCTGTTTAGCCTTGATAGCCGCTTTGTAGTCCAACCCCTCAAACGATGCTAAACCGTACTTCTCGTTAATGACTTGCGGGGTGAACGGGACCTTGACTCCTCTCACCATTACAACTCCGGTTTCCAAGTCCGTCTCTAAACAGTTGCTATAAAACTCGTGAACTAGTGTATCATTCACCGGAGTAAGTGGGATTCTCATCAATGCATCCCATTTCCTATCCTTTAAAAGCTTCACAAACGCCGTATCAACCTTCGTTACCATAACCGCCCTCTCTATCAACATCGTCCTCGTCTGATAATGTTTGGTATAAACCTCATAAGCCTTAGGGTTAATAAATCTACGAGCCAAAAGAACAGGAGGAGCAGGAGGTCTAACAGTTGTCCTAACCGGTTCAGCTCGGGTACTCGCTTCCTCTTGTCTAGGTGCATCCTCAGTCTGTGCAACCCTAGACGATGCTCTACCCCTCTGAACCCTAGGCAGCCTTACTAGAGGCACATCTTCCTCAGTATCCGACCCTGACGTAGACTCATCTCGTAGTTGTGCCCTAGCTTGACTTTGTACAGCCCTACGAGGTTGGTCTCGTATACTAACACCTCGGTTTGGATCAACTACGGGAGGATCTACCGCATTCCTCTTCTTACCGGCCTCCCTAGCAGCACCCTTTCCGTGTCGTTTCACAATTACCTTATGCACCATCTTGAAGCCTAAGCTAGACCAATCCACATCAAATCCCAGAGCAACCACACCACCCGTTTAACATCCAAACGGGATTTCAAACCACAAATCAACACCAACCAACAATGCAATCACAATGTAGCCAATCCATCAACCACCAACATCACCCCAGATCAAAAACAGAGCAAGGAAGAAAACAAAACAAGAGACAAAACCAATTAAGGTGCAATTCAATAGAAAGGAGTCGACTCGAAGATCGAACTTCAAGAAAAACTTGAATTAACTCTTGAAAAGTTCCTAGAAACTTACCCAATATGACGAAGGGTAAATGATTAAGGTGATTTGCAGCCCTAACAGTCCCAATTTGAGCCTAAAATTCGAATTTTTCACCCAAAAAGTCGGACAAGTAGGGTTCCTGAATCTCAAGGTTGGCGTTTTTGTTAGGAGATTTGAGTTAGAAAATCGAAAAGAGGGGATGGAGAGCGGTTTATAGAGCTTTGAATCGCCAAATTTGGTTTAGAAACGAAGATTCTAGGGCAAAAAGGCAAGAAAAGTCGGGTTTTTGGATTTTAAAATCAGGGTGAGAATGAATTTCATCAGTCGGAGGCTTATATAGACGAAGGGTCGAACGGGCGTCCGACCATGTGGACGGGCGTTCACTGGGCTTAGCAAGAACTGGACGGGCGTCCAGTTCAGGTAGACGCTCGTTCAAGTTTAAAATTATATACAGGATTGGAGGGAATATTTCGGACGGGCGTCCAGTCATAGTGGACGCTCGTTCAAGAATTGTCCATGGCGGACGGGCGTCCAGTCATAGTGGACGCTCGTTCAAGAATTGTCCATGGCGGACGGGCGTCCAGCTCTCTGGACGGGCGTCCAAGGCAGAAAAATGCAAAAATATACAATTTCATGCAATTAAATTTTAAATTTGCATTCTTTATTAACAACTAATAAAAATTTCAATAATACAAATGAAAATCAAAGAAATACAAAAAAAAAATCACTAGAAAATAAAGAAAAACACTAGAAAATAGTGGGTTGCCTCCCACCGAGCGCTTTTCTTTTACGTCGTTTGCTCGACGAAACAACCTAATAACGCTAGTCCTCGTAAATCTCCGACCAATCCACAACTCGGATAAGACGGCGGAGCATATCAATCGCCGAAGGGAAGTCATACTCATCCTGCAAACCCCAGTCCTCACCAGCTACATCAACACCCCGAAAATGTTCAGCTTGCAGCACTAGCGCTAAATTTGTCAGCATCGGATCGTTCAGGATCGTATATGGTCATCCTAGAGCTGCCTGTAACTCATCGGTAGTAAAATCTCCACCTCCCGAACATCGGGGAACAATAAGAACATCGGTGACAGTCCTGATGCGGGTACTAATATCGAAATCTATGTGCAGAACAATAGTCCCTCCCGGTCCATCATCTACAGTAATGAGTGGAATCCTCCTAAGGAAAGGTAACTCCTCTGGTCGAACACCGAGATCCATATCTAGAAAGCACAATTAACTGACAGATACAACAAAAGAAAAACTTAGTAAACTAAACTTAAACAACTAAAACAACCAAAAAGCATAAAACAAAAACAACTAAAGATGACGATATCTAGGATGCCCCCTAGTGGCGCTTTTGGTTAATGTCGTTAGCTCGACACTGTTTAAGCTCAGCCTGGATCAGGCCATTTGGCTTTTCTGCCAGCCACTACCTCGTGCAGGCTTTGATCAGTAGTGTGGCTGCAGAAACAGCATCTAACACATGGGGTGAAATCTTTGATAGCTTTCCAAATACGTTTAAACTGCCCCATGGTTGATTTCTTCTTCTTCTGAGTATTCTAATGACGTTTCAGCTTACGCTCCCTCTCAAACTCTTCCATATCCCAACTACCGGCTAGAACTTCTTCAGATCGACCACCACCGTCGTCCTCTGAAAACAGGTCGGGTGAAAACTCGTCAAATTCTTTGACCTCTTCAGTACCACACCCGAGAATATCGAGGAATCGAACAATCAAAGGTTTTTCCTTGGGTTGGCCAATGTAATGCTTGCACCTTTGACCATTCACTCGAAATGGTTGGTCACCATAACCTCGTAGTTCTAGAACACCTCCAGGAATGATTTGGAGAATCTCAAAGGGACCGGACCATCGTGTCCTTAACTTTCCAGGAAACAGATGCAACCTAGAATTATACAAAAGAACTTGTTCCCCGACTTGAAATTCTCTTTTCTTAATTTTCGCGTCGTGAAGGAGTTTCATCTTATCTTTACTTATCCTGGCACTTTCATAAGCATGAAGTCTGAATTCATCTAACTCATGCAACTGCTGCAGTCGATGCTTACCACAAGATTGGGAATCGAAGTTCAGAAACTTTGTAGCCCAATAAGCTCTATGCTCTAACTCGACTGGCAGATGACATGGCTTTCCATAAACCATTTGATATGGAGATGTACCCATAGGAGTCTTATAGGCGGTCCTGTATGCCCATAGTACATCATCCAATTTCAAACTCCAGTCCTTTCTATGACTGTTGACCGTTTTTCCAGGATTTTCTTAATACTTTGGTTGCTCCTTTCAACCTGACCACTCGTCATAGGATGGTATGGTGTACCAGTCTTGTGACGAACACCATACTTCTCAAGCACTTTCTCCAGAGGTCGGTTGCAAAAATGTGTCCCTTCATCACTAATCAAGGCGCGTGGACACCCGAATCTCACAAAGATGTTTTTCTTTAGAAAATTCATGACCATCTTATGATCATTGTGAGTCGTGGCCTGAGCCTCCACCCATTTGGACACGTAATCCACGCAGACTAAGATGTATTTATTGCCACAAGATGATGGGAAGGGTCCCATAAAATCGATGCCCCATACATCAAAGACTTCGCATTCTAATATGGGTTTCAAAGGCATGTCAAAACGCCTTGTTAAAGTTCCGGTTCTTTGACACCTATCACAAGATTTACAGAAAGCTTCTGTATCTTTAAAGATCGTGGGCCAATAGAAACCGGATTGGAAGATCTTAGCAACGGTTTTCCAAGGACCAAAGTGACCTCCAGTGAGTCCACTGTGGCACTGCTCAATAATATCACGTTGCTCGGATTCTGGAACACATCTTCTCAGCAAACCATCTTTACAGATCTTAAACAGATAAGGTTCATCCCAAACGAAAGATTTCAAATCAGAGAAGAACTTTTTCTTCTCCTGATAGGACAATTCTGGATCAAGATATCGGGAATGAAGGTAATTGACAATGGAAGAATACCATGGAACATCTGGAGCGCAACCATCGATAAGCATAATGTTTTCTAGAGGAAAGTAAAGATCTATATCATCTGGATCATCCTTTCCCTCACTTAACATTCTCGAAACATGATCCGCCACTACGTTTTCACTGCCCTTTTTGTCTTTGATCTGGACGTCAAACTCTTGTAGGGTCAGTATCCAACGCAGTAAGCGCGGTTTAGCCTCTTTCTTCGTCATCAGATATCGCAAAGCAGTGTGATCAGTCCACACAATCACTTGAGCACCTAACAAGTAACTACGAAACTTGTCCATAGCGAAAACTACGGCCAATAATTCTTTTTCAGTTGTAGTGTAGTTTACTTGAGAGGGATTCAGTGTGTGACTGGCATAATAGATTGGCTGGAATTTTCCTTTTATCCTTTGTCCTAAGACTGCACCAACAGCATAGTTTGATGCATCACACATAAGCTCAAAAGGTAGATTCCAGTCAGGCGAAATAAGGATCGGCGCAGAGATTAAACAACTTTTAAGCTCCTCGAACTCTTGCTTGCAATCTTCATCAAAATCAAAGACAACGTCCTCCTTAAGTAAAGTAGACAGGGGCTTGGCTATCTTGGAAAAGTCTTGAATGAATCTCCTATAGAAACCGACATGTCCAAGAAAACCTCTGATTTCGCGCACATTTTTAGGATAACTCATCTTCTCGATAGCTTCTACTTTGCCCTGTCAACTTCTATGCCTTTGGCGGAGATTTTGTGGCCAAGAACTATTCCCTCATCTACCATAAAATGGCATTTTTCCCAATTCAGAACTAAGTTCTTTTCCACACATCTGGATATGACCTGGTCAAGGTTGTCAAGACAATCATCGAAGGACTGACCAAAGACCGAAAAATCATCCATAAAGATTTCCATACACTTTTCTACGAGCCCGTCAAATATAGCCAGCATACATCTTTGAAATTTAGCTGGGGCATTGCAGAGACCAAATGGCATTCGCCTGTAAGCGAATGTACCATAAGGGCAGGTGAAAGTGGTCTTTTCTTGGTCAGCTGGATCAATGGGTATCTGAAAGTATCCTGAATATCCATCCAGGAAGCAGTAGAATGCGTGTCCCGCCAGACGCTCAAGCATCTGGTCAATGAATGGAAGGGGAAAGTGATCTTTCATGGTTACCTCATTGAGCTTTCGATAATCGATGCAGACTCTGTAACCAGTGACAAGTCTCAATGCTATTTCATCTCCCTTCTCATTCTTCTCAATCGTAATTCCACCTTTCTTGGGAACTATTTGAGTCGGGGAAACCCATTCACTATCAGCGATGGCATAAATGATTCCCAATTCCAGAAGTTTGATGATTTCTTTCTTAACCACTTCTTGCATATGAGGGTTGAGCCTCCTCTGGGGCTGTCTAACACATTTCGCACCCTCATTTGTCTTGATCTTGTGCATACAGATGTCCGGAGATATCCCTCTGATATCTCCTACTTGCCATCCAAAGGCTTTTTCATTTTTCTTCAAGACGTTGATTAATTTCATTTCCTCTAAACGAGACAACTTGGCAGATATAATCAAAGGAAGCTTGTCACCTTCTCTTATAAACACATACTTCAGATGTTTAGGCAACGGTTTCAACACCAAATCTGCAGGGGGTCTTCTAAACTTGACTTAAGATCTCCACTTTTCAACTCAATATCAATGAGCTTACTTAGTGGTCCCACTGCCAAAGCTTCTCCTTTCAACAACTTTTCCTCAAAATCAGCTTCTAACTGATCTAGATTGACCACACCATGATTATTCAAATTATCAACCAATCGTTCATATTCAGTTGCAACAGCCATGACTTGCTTTTCTATGAAATCATTGAAGTCATCAGATGAATCCTCAATGGAAAATCCGGTTGGAGGACCAGAGGGTACTTGAATGGATCTAGAGACATTATAGCTTACTTCTTGATCACCAACTCGTATCGTCACTCGCCCACCATCGCAGTCAATGAGGGCTCTGGCAGTAGACAGAAAAGGTCTTCCAAGTATCAGGGGGACATTTTCATCCTTTTCAATGTCTAGGACGTACCAGTCAACGGGAAAGGTAAACCTATCAATTTGGACTAGTACGCCTTTTAAGATTCCCGCTGCTTTCTTAGAAGATCTATCAGCGAATTGAAAATTCATGGTAGTGGGTTCTAGAAGATCAATTAAACCCAGCTGTTTGCAAACAGACATTGGCATGAGGCTTATGGATGCTCCTAGGTCGCATAAAGAGTTTGGGAAGACTAGGCCTCCCATCAGCACTGTAAGTACGAATTTTCCAGGGTCACCTCTTTTGATTGGTAAGTCTTCATAATTGATCATTGAGCAATCTTCACCAATCAACCTCTCCATGTTTGATAACTTCTTCTTGGAAGAGACAACATCCTTGATGAATTTGGTATACTTAGGCATCTCAACCAAGACCTCAGATAATGGAAGATTTACCTGAGTATTTTTCAAAAGATTCAGCACCTTTTCATACTTTTTATCTTCACTCAAAGGTATGTTGCTCTTTCTTGGTGGAAAAGGAAGATTTTTCAATTCACTCTCAGAAAAGACTTTCTTCGAGGATGCAGTGACAGCTTTGTCTTCCAAATCCTTCCACCTTACAACTTTTCCATTCTTTCTATTAGTCAGGGGATCAGCCTCCTGACCTTCACTTGACTCATCATTCCTCAGGGGATCAGCCACCTGAGGACTTCCAGCTCTTTCACCTATCAGGGGATCAGCCACCTGAGTCTTCTCTTGCAGCAGAGGGGAGTGTAGGTGCTCAGCTTCCCCTCCTGCCTTATCTTTGGTAGGAGGGGTTAGTGGTTTCCCTGGTGAGGGGGACCACAAAGTTGAGTTCCACTTCTTAGATTCATCGTACTGGCCTCATCTCTACCGTATGGGATTGAAGGTACGAGGGCAGTACATTGGCCATTGTTTAAATCGGTCTGAGCAACTTGACCACCCTTTGGATTCTTTTCAGTGAAACTGGGCAGCTACCCTGGGGGTCTAGAAGCTAACTGTTCAGCCAGTTGCCCGATTTGCCTCTCAAGGTTTTTGTTTGTACTCATCAGGAGTTGGATACTTTTATTTTGCTGCTCCAATTTTGCTTCAAGATTGTTAGATTGGGAGGGGCCTTGAGAGTTTTGGAAATTTTGAGAATAGGGCTGGCTGGGCCGACTTTGGACAGCAGGATTAGAATTGGCGGGCCAATTCTGATTGAACCTTTGATTCGAATTGGAAAAATTAGAATTCTGGTTCTGAGGAAAACCAGGGTTTCTATTGAAGTTTTGATTCTGATTGAAATTAGAATTTGGATTGAAACTTGAAGATTGATTGAACCCTTGGTTTTGGAGATTATTCTGGCCAGAAAACTGATTAAACCTTTGATTGTTCTGGCCATAGAATGCATTTACTTCAGCATTCTGTCCGTTCATAGGACAGAATCTAGATGTGTGCCCCATATTGTCACAGTTTTGACATGTGACCTGATTATACTGTCCATAATCATGAACAACATTCACTTGATAAGGTGCAGGGGGATTGAATTGACACTGGCCAATCATATGGCCAGTCTGACAGCAGCTCTCACAATACAGAACCTGAGGGTTCTGTGGAAATGAAGAAGTTTGATTCATCTGATTCGAAACTTGAGAAGTTGCCATCTGCTTCTGCAGCATGGCGATCAAACTCTGCATGTTTACCTCCTCGACCTTGGGAGCCGGAGGAGGTGCTTGAATTTCTTGATAAGAGGGGGCGTAGTTATATTTGGCAATGTCCTCGAACAGTGCCCACCCCTCATCAGGCGTTTTCTTCAAAAACGCCCCACCAGATGAACTATTGACCATGCCTTTTGTAAGCTCGGTCAATCCACTAAAGAAAGTGTTGACTTGCCTTTCCAGTGGCAAGCCATGGTGGGGACACTTTCTAAGCAGAGACTTGAATCTTTTCCAACACTCGAAAAAGGATTCATTCTCTTTCTGGTAGAAAGTGAATATCTCATTTAAACATTGGGCCATTTTTTAAGGTGGGAAGTATTGACTCAAGAACTCTTTTTCGAGTTCAGCCCAAGTATTTATAGATTCGGCAGGGAGAGAGCTATACCATTCCTTAGCTTCTCCCTTCAATGAAAAAGGAAAGAGTTTCAGTTTAATGGCGTCCTCACTTACTCCTTGGATGCGTGTGGTGCCGCATATCTCCAAGAATGTATGCAAGTGAGTGTGTGGATTTTCGGACTGAAACCCGTGGAAAATTGATGCATGCTGCATCATCTGAATGAGGCCAGGCTTTAGCTCGAAGGTCTGAGCATTAATGGCAGGTAGGATGATAGCCGGGTTGACTGTGACTGCGCCAGGCATGGCATAGTCTGCCAACGTACGTCTATCATTAGCAGCCATTATTACAAAATCTGTGATTTCCTCGGCTAACTGATCCTCAAGATCTTGCTCGGCTCTGTCTTCCAGAACCGCAGAACGGAAAATCCGCCTGTTTGGCCGGACTACGGTTCGCTCGGGGTCAGGGGTATATAGCAATGGCCCTTTTTGACTTCGAGTTTGCATAAACCGAACCAAAATCAGGTGGTTGAAACCTAAAAACTAAGAATTAAAGCCTAAGAAAAGAAAAAGAAATAAAATTAGTTAAGACAGGGGAACAGATGGACGTCCAGAAAACTGGACGGGTGTCTGGAAGTCCAAACGCTCGTCTGATCAGCTGAAGAACTGGACGGACGTCCAAATTGGATGGACGCTCGTCCGACAAGTTAAAAACGATTCAGAGTCGAGAAATTTAGAACAAACGGGCGTCCACTAGTCTAGACGCCCGTTTGGAAGCAGAAAAACGAAGCAGGAACAGAGAAAAACAGCAGGAAAAAGATGGGGAGAAAAAACAGAAAGACAGAAAACAGATAGAAAGAAAGTCTAATCTTAAGGGGATTGGAGAACTATAAAAGAAAAACTACGAAAACCCTAAACTATAACTAACTAAAAAAAATATTAAAAACAAGGAAAATAAAAACTAAAGCAACCGTCCGGTTCCCCGGCAACGGCGCCAAAAACTTGTCACGGATTTTATCTAACAAAACAAACAAGTAATAAAATTTATAAATCCGGTATTCCCCAAGTGTAGGGATCGTAGTATAGCGATTAATACCGGGTCGATCTTACTGGGAATCGGAGGTTGTTAACTCTAGTTTTTATTCTAACTAATCTAAGGGTGTCACGATTACTAACCTAAACAGCAAATAAAACTAAACGAAACTGAAAGTAAAAATAACACGAATGTAAAACTGGACAGAAGAATGAATCTAAAGCCAGGGAAGATACGGGTTGCGAACAATTTAAACTACAACTAAACCTAAGATGCAATAAGAAGATTTAACTAAACTAAACAACTCAAGTTTTAAGGGATGAAATTCAAATTATAACGAACAAACGAGCGATTGATCCACCTATCCTAACAAGTATCAACTCCTATCTCGATTATATTGTGTTTTCTAACCAAGTTGTGATTTCACCTTGTCTTAAACATGAACCCTAATTTCTTAGATAGTTCACCTATTAAACTATATCTTTCGATTTAAAGATTAACGACTTTACTAATTAAAGGTGTAAACTTTAACGTTTGTAACCTAGAAATCTAACCTATTAACTCTCGTTATATAGATTAAACATCTATTCCTTATCACGATGATCTAAGGTTTATATGACTTTCATCAACATAAAACAATCAAACATGCACATCTTTCGATAGCAATGAACAATATAAAACATGATAAAGGAAACAACTTTAGATAAAACCTCACAATATAATCGAAGAAACGGAATCAAAACGTTTTGGATAGGCTTCACAATGCTCGTTTGATGAAGGCCTAGCCTCTAAACATCCTCTGGAAACTTGAAATTGCTGAATAAACTAACATATAACTACCTAATTTAATCTAGAATTACATGCATAAAAACTGGAATAAAGGAGTAAAAATTCAGCCTAAAGCCGCCCCTAGGTTTAGGGTTTTGAATATTGTGTAATGATATCCCTAGGGTTGAAAATAGCGCCGGTATTTATAGAAAATAAAGTCGGCTGTGCTGAGGCGGTGGAAGGACGCCCGTCCGTCTTGTTGGACGCTCGTCCGGGGTGCCTTGGACTTGCTTCAGACGCCCGTCCACTTCAGCGTCCAAACTCTCTGAATCAACTTCCCTCTCCTGGACGCGCGTTCACTATTCCGGACGCCCGTCCACCTGGACGGGACTTGGACGCCAGTTCAGCTGGATCAACAACTTGATTTCTTCATCTTTATCCTTTCCTTTCTATCCAAATTCATCATTATCTCTTTTATCATCAATGAAATTCGACTCTTATCTCTTTTTGATCATCATTTGAGCATCAAACATGTACCTATAACACTTTAAAAACATCGCAACCTGTAATATCATCCAATAATCCTAAAATCATAATTAAAACACCAAAATTAACCTATTTTGCGAGTAACTCGTTTAAAAATATCATTTGCTCAATAATTCGACTAAACACTCGTTTCTTATGCAAATTATACAAATATGAGGGAAATTATCATAAAATATATCAATATAAACCGTATAAATTCACCCTTAACACTCCATATGAAATATGGAATGGTAGAAAACCTTATATCTCATATTTACATATGTTTGGATCAAAATGCTTTGTTTTGAACATGAATCAGCTACATGCCTTTGATGAAAAGGCTGATGAAGCAATCTTCATGGGATACTCAGACACCAGCAAAGCTTTCAGAGTACTCAACAAAAGAACATTGGTGATTGAAGAATCAATACATGTAGTCTTTGATGAACCATAAACAAATGGTGAAAGTCTTCAAGAACAAGAAGAAGAAGCAGCACAAAGACAAGTGTATATGAATACAACAGTACCAGCAACTATTCTGCATCACAATTTTGGAAATCAAGATGAGCCACAAGTCAATACAACAGAAGAAGAACCAGAACTTGAAGCTCATGCACAATATGAAATCACAGAAGCACCAAGTGATGAACAACTTCAACCAGACCTAAATTGGCTAAGAGAACATCCTGAAGAACAAGTTATTGTAGATATTCACACAGGAGTAAGAACCAAAAGACAACTGGAACACATGTTAACATGTTTTCTATCACAAACGGAACCCAAGACAATAAATGATGCAATTCAAGATGCAGATTGGATAATAGCCATGCAAGAAGAACTAAATGAATTTGAAATAAATGAAGTCTAGGAGCTTGTTGACAGACCAAACATGGCCAACATCATTGGAACAAAATGGGTATTCAGAAACAAGATGGATGAGCAAGGAATTGTTGTCAGAAACAAAGCAAGGCTAGTTGCAAAAGGCTATTCTCAAGCAGAAGGAATAGATTAGGATGAAACATTTGCACCAGTAGCAAGATTGGAGGCAATCAGACTCTTTCTAGCTTTTGCTGCACACAAAGATTTAAAAGTCTATCAAATGGATGTCAAGAGTGCATTTCTGAATGGACTTGTGGAAGAAGAAGTATATGTCGAACAACCTCTTGGTTACCAACTCAAAGGAAAGGAAGACAAAGTATTGATGACGTGGTCAATCAGGTTATAAAATACTTGACCACCATAAACCAATACTAGCAAGAGGACTAGGCCCATCGTAGTATAGCTATAGTGAATCAAGGTCGATCCCACAGGGAACCAATTGTGGGTCATTTCATATATAAACAATTAATTATACATGTCAAGGACATAAAGGCGGTCTACGACCAACATAAGACAAGAAAGGTAAAGACACGACTCGACACAACGTAATTAACCTCCCCAATTATAGTCTTTATCGTTTGGACCTAGATAATTTATATAATAAACTGAACTTATTAACTGTCAATCCCTTTGTATCTATCTTAGATTGGCTACGGGAGTCATCCTCTTTAACTTGACTTAGCACCGGTTAGGTGGCTAGATCACTGTGATATTGTTACGTGACTTCGCCTTTTGGTGCCTCCATCTCATATAACTCACACGCTTACGACTCTAAGGATGCCGATATTAATCGTACACCTCGTCTAGGCAACATTCCTATGGTTAGGCGTACTTATACTTCCTAAACGATCGCTCAAGCCCTCGTCCAACTAACAATTACCTTTTAGGTCTCATGCTAGTTTACGAACTACGTATAACTAGGTGACGTCAATTCCCTAATAAAAAACCTACCTAGATCTCGCTGAAAGCCCCGGAAGATCATTAATGAGCCGACCTAGGAGCCCTATATCGGTATTTCCTAATCGTACGCTAATTAAAACTGACGAGCAACGTAGCCGTGGCCATACCTACTGAGATAATAAATCCTACTAAACTAAACCTACCATAAAGACGTGGCGGACTAACTAACAGACAAATAGGGGCTCGGTCGACCGAGCATAGACACTCGGTCGACCGAATGATTCCATTCGGTCACCCAAACGATTTCATCCCCAGATTACATCCTAGAATATATTTCTCAGCGTTTCATCATACAGAGCAGATTAAACAGTAACTCGTAAAGCAATCATATAAATTAACATAGATACACATTAATTAAACTAAGCAGATTCATGAATAAATACTAAGTATATGACGTAGGTTATGGGATCCTCATAGACAAGGCGTCGCCACATCCCTAACGTCATAGCCTAGATCTACATCATCTAGCTACGATTAACTAATTCAAACGATAAAGCATAATTGGGAGGGATTAATTACTTAAAATAAAAGAAACAGAAAATAAAGGCTTACATAATTTGCAGCCCTTAAACTCTGGAAACCCTCAAATTATTCTACATTGTATCAAGATATGAATAGAGTGATTTTATTGAATGATATTCTAAGGTATATGTTGGTGTCTTTACAATTTCGTAGCTGCTTGCTTATATAGAGGTTTTTGCCGACTTAGGGTGGTTCTAGAAGATAAGCACGATATAAGCCGGAAACCGCCCCGAAGCTGACACTCGGTCGACCGAAGCTATAGGCTCGGTCGACCGAACCTAACATTTGCACACGTTAATCGTTTTTCTCGTCTATCTTGCTCCCCACTCCACGCTTGCGTGTTGATCTGATTTCTCTAATTTATCTCTTGATTAATGCTCCGATTTTCTTCCTTATTATCTTGAGATCCATTGATTGAATGACATTTATCCTCTCGATTTGTCGTGATCTACAAAATCAGCATTTATCGCACAATAAATCGGCTTTTAATAATGAAAACGGCTAAATACCAAATATCATATTAATAATCACTTAACATTAAATAATAAATATAAACATGTGATTTAATATGAAATATACATTATTAATCTCGATTTAAGGTCATTGTTGATGACTTTTACGGGTATAATTTGACCGTCATCAACTACCCCCCACTTAGACTTTGATCGTCCCGAACAAAGCATCAATAAGTCATTTCCCAAGACAACATTTCCCATGGTCTGGTCATACTTACGCAAGAAACTCAAGTCAACTCATACTAGTCATGCTCATAAGATATCCATTATTCACTACTCACTATGAATCGAAGTGATGTGTGCATGTGCATTTATTTCTATATATTCGTGGCAAGATTAGAGTTTATGCAGACTTCGTAATCTCAACCCACCAACTTCAGTATTCATACTTCTTATGCCTTTTATTTTTTGAAGCACTAGAGCAATAAGCAAGAGCGTATCTATAGGGTTTTTGGACTTGGAGACCGAGTACTACTCAAAGCCTCTTAAAGAGTTGAATATCTTCAATTCATATCTTCATATTTTTCAAATACTATTAATCTCAAGGAAGAAAACTTTTTAGAGTATCCCCCTATCTTAGATCAAACATAGCAATGAATATTACCACAAGCGCAAGGCTACTTTGGTAATTTACTACAAGCCCAGTGTTTAACACATTGTCAAACACAGGTACGTCTCAAGCTTATTACTCCGCTTAAATGGCTAGAATATAAGAATGCATCAGCAGATAGATATTGACACTAAGTTTACATAACCAATCATCTACGCAATGTACACAATATTTTCGTCAGTTATTATAATTTGCGCGGTATACTCGATTCACAGATTGAGTAATTGAATAATAAATAACGACTTGCAAAAACGGGCATGAATATCCTTAAATTTACTTAACATAAGTATAAAATGATCACGTACTCATGAAACTTGGTTTATTTCTTATCAATTCTTAGCTAGGAACTCACAATTCTAAGGGTACGAGATACATAATATGGTATTTATTCAATTTTTCAATTTTTCAATTTTTCTACCGTTTCATTCAAATTTCAATCATAACATAACATACCTAAGTCTCCTACACCCCACTTAAACATGGCATTGTCCTCAATGACAAAAATAAATGAGAATTTAAGAAAAAGACTTAGCTCTGGAAACGGCTCTCAGTAAAGGAAAAAGATCGGAGTAAATTTCAGCACGTCGTGGAGAAGCAAGTGAAAACCTGTATAAGCAGACAAACTCCACGAAACCGTTAAATACCATGTCTATGGAAGTTATAGAATAATGTGGCAGGAATTAGGTATAAATACCTAAAAACAGTTTAAGCCACTTTATTTTATTCAACCAATGACAAGGGAAACCAAAAAGAAAAATACTAACTAGAAAGAAAAATAAACAAGCAACTAAAGATGGTGGTCTTCATCTAAAAACCGGTTGGATAAGACAAAGATCAAAAAGCATAACCCCATGTGGGAAAACACGAGGTTGACTGGCTCACTATGTATTCAGCCCAGAGAAACTTGGTAAGGTAGAACAGATTGAATGCGGCCTATTGGCTAAAGATAAAATCAAATACGTAGCGCAGAAACTTCTCGCTTGCAATGGATATCAACAACTGAGGGAGATGTAGCTACTCCTCGAAATTACTAATAACCCAATGTATCACGTAAAAGTCATAACCGTCATCAACAAGGTCTGATCGGTGGGATATTTTAGAACTGAACTGATCATCTAGAAATGCCGGAATAGACGGAAAAAATGTGAAATTTAAAACTTCCGGTAGAAAGATAAGTTGTACTTTGATCGAACCAAAAACCTTTGAAATCTAGCTAGGCTCAGAGCTACACTTACCCCAGCTACGATCATGAAAATCAAAATGATTAAAGCTTAGCAATATTTCAAATTCCGCAACACATAGGTATTGTGTAAACAAAATGGAGGTTGAGAGTATGATGGGTCTAGAAAAAGATACACCTAAGGTTGGGAAGAAAAGATAAAGGGTGGGTAAGAAATTGTGTTTATGGGTGGGTTGAAAATGGTTAAGGCATTGAGATTGGGTGGGAGAGTGAAACGGATGGAAAGAAAGAGAGGCGATGAAAGAATGGTTAGAAATGTGAACTGTCGGGGCAGATTGGTGAGAGGATCGAAAAGTTTGAAGGTGAAAAAGTGTAAAAGGAAAGGTAAGGACAATTGCAGAATGAATTGCACATCACTTTGGATTTTCACTTAGATCACCATTCTAAAAGGTTTTGGAAGTTGACCAAAATTGTTCTTGTTCACACCAATCATTCTCTGTTACATTTTCAGTAATTCTCAAGCTCTCTTAATGCTTCCATCTTAAGATTGATTGCTAAACTTCCTTTTCTTTAGCAATTTCACGACTCTCCTACGGAACTCTAATTCACGTGGCCTATATTGAGTAAAAAAGTTTTGCACATCCTTAGCCCAATGGCCATCGGAACACGGTAAAATAAAAAACCTCAATATATTTCACGTTACTCTTATTTGACTCAAAGAAAACAAAACCTAAAATCATAAAAAGAAATCCTAAGGGTTTCAAAGAAGTAGTTCTGAGTTTAAAGTCCTCAGCTCGACTTTCCAAAAATTATCCTTGTCAGTTATCATTCTTGGATCGCCAGACTTTGACCCTTCGAGCATTATATGAGGTGGGCTTGTCGCTTTTGCGGATTAATACTTTTCCTTTGGTTGTGAGACCTAGGAAACGACATTTATCCATACCATTTATCCAAAGCTCTTACCTCGGCTCTCGTTTTAGGAATTAGTGAATTACGGTTACTAATTACGGTTTTGGCCTTGACAATAAGAAACAATGAATCAAAGTACTCCGAATAAGGTCGGTTATGTAGGCAAGCCTACGCCGTCTTATTCATTGGAACATATGTGACAGTTCAGGCCAATCCGTCAAGATTAAGCCCCGTTTAGCCCGAAGGCTTATCGGCTATGCTAAGTCTTGTCGAACTGCTGTAACGTACATCACACGTGGAGGGGAGTTGATTGAGCCGAAGCTCGGTTGAACTCGCCCAGCCATGGTTAGACCATTTCCGAACCCATGTACTATGATTCTACGATTTCTAAATTGTCACCCAAAGCGTAATCTCGTTTTTGTTTAAGGTGGGTTCACCGAGAAGCCATCACCATAAAACTCAACGAAAGCAGAAGATTGTGTTCTCTCAAAACCCAACGTCTTCTTTAGATTGTGAATGCTTAAACTACACAATTTGTTGCTCCCCTGCCCAGTAGAAGCAATCTCATGCATAGGACAATGAGATTTTAACAGAACTACGAGGAACTCTTTATTCACTGCTTCCTTACATGTTTCCTTACACCCTCTAGATGAGACAGATATGGGGCAAAACCATTGACACTAAAAAAATTATTCTTACAAACCAACTCCGGGCTAAGATTCATACTAAGGTTCATTTATAGGCTAACTTATGCTCAAAAAACCACAAGGTAGTAAAACATAAGCAAAAAAAGGGTAGTACCTTGCCTTCAACATTGTATCACGAAGAATTTAAGCCTTAAATTTTTTCCGGAGCCATCTTGGTGCTTTAAAGGTATTGCTTCCATTGCTTTTCCCATTGTAGATTCGTAGCTCCACATGTTGTTGGGTTATTTTCTCAGCGCCCTTGAAAAATTATTGACTTGGATTATTGCTTCCCTGGTTTCTGCAAACAGAAGAAAAACAAAACAAACCGTAGACTGATTTTAACATGGTCTCCCATGCTGCTATCAGACTTACGGATTAAACATACGGGGATAAACAGAAACACGAAGTCACACAGAGCAGACAACCAGAGGGACTCAAAACGTAAAAACTGACTCTAAAACAGAAAACTTGACATGAATAAGAAAATTATTTATATATAAAATTGACCGTTGGTTCCCCGGCAACGGCGCCAAAAACTTGATGACGTGGTCAATCAGGTTATAAAATACTTGACCACCATAAACCAATACTAGCAAGAGGACTAGGCCCATCGTAGTATATCTATAGTGAATCAAGGTCGATCCCACAGGGAACCAATTGTGGGTCATTTCATATATAAACAATTAATTATACATGTCAAGGACATAGAGGCGGTCTACGACCAACATAAGACAAGAAAAGTAAAGACACGACTCGACACAACGTAATTAACCTCCCCAATTATAGTCTTTATCGTTTGGACCTAGATAATTTATATAATAAACTGAACTTATTAACTGTCAATCCCTTTGTATCTATCTTAGATTGGCTACGGGAGTCATCCTCTTTAACTTGACTTAGCACCGGTTAGGTGGCTAGATCACTGTGATATTGTTACGTGACTTCGCCTTTTGGTGCCTCCATCTCATATAACTCACACGCTTACGACTCTAAGGATGCCGATATTAATCGTACACCTCGTCTAGGCAACATTCCTATGGTTAGGCGTACTTCCTAAACGATCGCTCAAGCCCTCGTCCAACTAACAATTACCTTTTAGGTCTCATGCTAGTTTACGAACTACGTATAACTAGGTGACGTCAATTCCCTAATACAAAACCTACCTAGATCTCGCTGAAAGTCCCGGAAGATCATTAATGAGCCGACCTAGGAGCCCTATATTGGTATTTCCTAATCGTACGCTAATTAAAACTGACGAGCAACGTAGCCGTGGCCATACCTACTGAGATAATAAATCCTACTAAGCTAAACCTACCATAAAGACGTGGCGGACTAACTAACAGACAAATAGGGGCTCGGTCGACCGAATGATTCCATTCGGTCACCCAAACGATTTCATCCCCAGATTACATCCTAGAATATATTTCTCAGCGTTTCATCATACAGAACAGATTAAACAGTAACTCGTAAAGCAATCATATAAATTAACATAGATACGCATTAATTAAACTAAGCAAATTCATGAATAAATACTAAGTATATGACGTAGGTTATGGGATCCTCATAGACAAGGCGTCGCCACATCCCTAACGTCATAGCCTAGATCTACATCATCTAGCTACGATTAACTAATTCAAACGATAAAGCATAATTGGGAGGGATTAATTACTTAAAATAAAAAAAAAACAGAAAATAAAGGCTTACATAATTTGCAGCCCTTAAACTCTGGAAACCCTCAAATTATTCTACATTGTATCAAGATATGAATAGAGTGATTTTATTGAATGATATTCTAAGGTATATGTTGGTGTCTTTACAATTTCGTAGCTGCTTGCTTATATAGAGGTTTTTGCCGACTTAGGGTGGTTCTAGAAGATAAGCACGATATAAGCCGGAAACCGCCCCGAAGCTGACACTCGGTCAACCGAGAGCTGACACTCGGTCGACCGAAGCTATAGGCTCGGTCGACCGAACCTAACATTTGCACACGTTAATCGTTTTTCTCGTCTATCTTGCTCCCCACTCCACGCTTGCGTGTTGATCTGATTTCTCTAATTTATCTCTTGATTAATGCTCCGATTTTCTTCCTTATTATCTTGAGATCCATTGATTGAATGACATTTATCCTCTCGATTTGTCGTGATCTACAAAATCAGCATTTATCGCACAATAAATCGGCTTTTAATAATGAAAACGGCTAAATACCAAATATCATATTAATAATCACTTAACATTAAATAATAAAAATAAACATGTGATTTAATATGAAATATACATTATTAATCTCGATTTAAGGTCATTGTTGATGACTTTTACGGGTATAATTTGACCGTCATCAAGTATACAAACTAAAGAAAGCTCTTTATGGACTCAAACAGGCACCCAGAGCCTGGTATGAAACACTATCACAATTTCTGATCAAGAATGGATTCAACAAGGGAACTATAGATAAGACTATGTTCAAACTAGAGGAAGGAACAAGCATATTACTAGTACAAATCTATGTTGATGACATCATCTTGGATCAGTGGATGAAAAGTTATGTGAGAAATTTGCAAATCTGATGAAGAGCAAATTTCAAATGAGCATGATGGGAGAACTGAATTATTTTCTTGGCCTTCAAGTAAAGCAAATGAAAGATGGAATTTTCATTAATCAAGCCATGTATACAAAAGACTTGATACACAAGTATGGGATGGATACAAGTGGCACAACAGATACACCAATGTGTGCAAGAGTCATTCTTGGAAAAGATGAAACTAGGAAGGATGTTGATCATAAAATGTATAGAAGAATCATTGGATCCCTACTATACTTAACTGCAAGTAGACCTGATATAGCATTTGCAGTTGGAGTGTGTGCAAGATTTCAAGCTCAACCAAAAGAATCATATCTTCTAGCAGCCAAAAGAATAATCAAATACTTGAAAAACACTATCAATGTAGGAATTTGGTATCCAAAAGATGGAGGATTCAAGTTGATATCATATTCAGACTCTGACTATGCTAGATGCAAAATAGATAGAAAAAGCACATCTGGAACTTGTCAAATGCTAGGCAGCAGACTAGTTTCATGGTTCAGCAAAAAGCAAAACTCCATCTCCACATCAACAGCAGAAGCAGAATATATAGCAGTAGGCAGCTGTTGTGCACAAGTACTTTGGATCAGACAACAGCTAAGGGACTATGGAGTGGAGGAGAAAACAAATCCAATCATGTGTGACAAACACAAGTGCAATATCTATTACTGAAAATCCAGTATTGCATTCAAGAACAAAACACATTGATGTGAGACATCACTTCATCAGAGATCATGTTGAAAAATGAGATGACATTCTAAAATACATACCCACTGAAGATCAATTGGCTGACATCTTCACTAAACCACTCAGTCATGAAAGGTTTAGCATGTTGAGAACTGAGTAAGGAATGATTGAAATCGACTAAAAACCAAAGAGCGGCTAACTGGAGTAATCGGCTAAGTAACTTGATCAGCTGTTTAAACCTTTGCCATTACAGGAGATGTAGCAGGTAAGGAACTGGTACTCGGCGAAGTTAACTTCAGTGATTGTTAGGAAGAGTCATTTAAAGCAGCTCAGTGAAAGAATCACTACACCGGCTAAGTGGCCAGCCAAGGCACTTCACCGAAATAAAGATTGGAATCATGGGTGAATTAAAGTGTGAACATAATCTACTTTTAGACACGTTGAGAACAAGGGAGTTATGGAAGATTATTCTGTGGATGATTACACACGTGGATATCAATATACAATTATGGAGGTAATTATATTATTCTTTTCGAATTACAAACGCCTCGATTCCCAGGCTCTATCATTACTTACCTCAATCCACTCCCCCACTTCACTCGAATATCGCAATTTACATACACAAAATCACGCCATTACGTCATGTTAAGGGTGAATTTATACGATTTATAACGCTATATTCTATGATATTTTCCCCCGTATTTGTACTAAATTGCATAAGAAACGAGTGTTTAACAGAAATATTGAGTAAATGAGGTTTTAAATAAGTTATTCGCAAAATTGGTTGATTTTGGTGCTTTTAATATGATTTTATGATTATTTGGACATTATTACATTTTGTGATATTTTTATGTGTTATAGATACATGTTTGAGGCTCAAGAGATGATCAAAAGTTGATTAAGTTCGAGTTAATTGATGATAAAAGAGATAATGAAGGAATGACTTAGAGAAAAAAGAGATAAAGATCAAGAAATCAAAATTCGATCAAGCTGAACGAGCGTCCAGGTCCCGTCCAGAGTGGACGGGCGTTTGATAAAGCAGACGGGCGTCCGGTGGTGTGATTTTGATACAGAGAGTTTGGACGCCGTCTGAACGGGCGTCTGAAGCAGTCCAGATCTATCTGGACGGGCGTTCACAAGAGCGGACGAGCGTCCGTCGACCGACTTTGGCAAACCGACTTCAAACTCTATATATAGCAGCTGTTTTCTCCACATATGAGACACAATATACACATTATTCGAAACCCTAAACCTAGGGGCGGCTTTAGGCTGCGTTTTTCTTCCTTTTATTCCATCTTTTATGCACTTTAGATCTAGATTAAATTAGTTACTTTTTATGCACTGTTTCTGCAATTTTGAGTTGCTGAGGATGTTCAGAAGCTAAAAGCTTCATCAAACGAGTATTGTGAAGCCATCCAACAACTGTTGATTTCGTTTTCATCGATTATACTGTGAGTTTCTATTAAAGGTTGTTTCTTTATTCATGTTTGTTATGTTTAATTGCTCTTATATCGGAAGATATGCATGTGTCGATTGTTTATTGTTGATGGAAATCTCTATAAGCCTTAGATCACCATGAATAGGAATCGTATTTGAATCTATCTTAACGGAAGTTAATAGGTTTAATTGCTAGATTATAAACATAAAGTTTACACCTTTGGTTAGAAAACGCATTAATCTTGCATTGGAAGATAATGGATTAATAGATGAACTTTCTAAGGAATTAGGGTTCATATTTAGATGAGGTGAATCACAACTTAGATAAAAACCACAATATAATCGAGATAGGAAATCAATGCTTGTTGGATAGGTGGATCAATCCTCGTTTGTTCGTTAAACATTTAATTCAAATCCTTAAAAACCTGAATTTGCTTAGTTAGTTTACTTTTATTTGCATCTTAGATTAGTTTAGTTAAAGGTTCGCAACCCGTATTCTTCCTAGCTTTGGATTACATCCTCTGTCTAGTTTTATTTTCGGTTTAGTTCTGTTTTATTCGCTGTTTAGATTAGTTTCGTGACATAGTTTAGGTTAGACAAAAACTAGGATTCACAATTGTTTAGTTCCCCGTAAGATCGACCCGGCATTAACCACTATTACTACGATCCTTATACTTGAGGTTAACCGGATTATTACTTGTTTGTTTTGTGTTGATAAAATCCGTGACACGTCATAAAATCCTTCCATATTCAAACCACTTTCACATTACCCAAATCATCCTATATAAACTACACTTAGAAATTTTCAGAAATCTTTACACTCTTTTGCAAAATTACAAGCCCTACTTTTGACTCTCTCTGAAAACTCAAAGTACTTTTCTCCAAAAATATCAATGGCTTCATCTTCCACAATCTCTCCCACTAAAAAATTCTACGAGAAATCCATCATCACTGGCTCGTTTTTCAAACCTGAACATTATCTCTCTTTATGTGATAATGATGTAAAAGCTCAACGCTTGGTTGATTGTTGTTCAACCATGGGGCTAATGACCTTCCTAAATCCCCCAATCACTGGCATCTGCTATGAAAATCTGATAGCATTTTGGAAAAATGCCAAGTTTGTGCCTAGCTCAAAGAAAACTGAGGTCGATTGCATAAAAAGTTCAATCTTTGGGAAAGAGGTGGTCATTACGCCTGGTCTTCTCAATAGGTTCCTCCACCTACCGATTATAGGCACATCCAATGTCAAGTTTGTGAAGACTGACATCACAAAATTATGGGCTGAGACAGCCAAAAATCCTAGGAAAAACAGCAAAACATACAATCTACCTAGATCAACGCTCAAACTTCCGTTTGCTGAATTTGCACCGGTCATCACCAAGAATATCAAAGGCTGAAAGGGGTCAATGGATAACCTAACTGAGGTGCGGATCAAACTAATGGCCATCATCTACGAACGCATCAAATTCGACTGGGCAACATTTGTATTCAATAGATTGAAGGATCAAATTCAAAAGGAGATTGACCTATCAATTACGGCACCAGGCAAGGGCTTGCAGAAGAAAGGTGACTTCTGGCAGAGGAAATCATATGGGTTCCCTCTTCAACACCTGTTTGACGTATTGAAAGTGAAACCCACAAATCTGCAGGTCCCACACAAGTCTAAGACAATGTTCACCTACATCAAAGCATCCATGAAACCCAAACCCATTGCTAGGAGCAAAAGAAAACAACCTAAAAGCAGCAGATTAGGTGTGGGACGAAGAACCAGATCCCAGAAAGCACAAGAGAATACCACGATGACTGGCACCAGCAACTTGGATGAACCTGTAACAATCAGCGATGACACAGCAACAGAAGAAGACAAGCAGCAAGAGGAAATCACCTACCTAGAGGAAGGTGAGGAAGGATATAGAATCACCTCATCTGAGGAAGAGGAGATAGTTGAGGAAGAAGCTGAGTCAGAAGATGAACACTCAGAAAGTGATCATCTTGATGCAAATCCAGAAAACATGGAGATTTCTGAAGATGAACTGACACTTCAAGAAGTGCTTTTCAAAAGCATTAGCAAAGTTGACGAACAGCTAAGTGAGCCAGCTGATAAAGCTCACTCAGCCGAACTCGTCAACTCCCCCACTATTGCACAAGGGGGAACACCAGCAGAAGAAGATGTCAAAGCAAGCACTCCTCCGCAACCTCTCAATGACACTAAGGTTGAAGAGGAACAAGAGGAAGGACAAGAAAAGGATGAAGAAGGAGAAAAACAGACAGAAGGTGAACAAGAAGAAAAGGAAGAGGATGAGGATGAGGAGAACAATGAGAAAGAGGAAGATGGAGATGAAGAGGAGGTCAATGTGGCACCAGAGGAAATTAATCCAGAGAGAATCTTCAACCTGGACATTCAACCTCTCATTGTGGACATGGAAAGGCAATATCACAGCAGGCAAAACCTGAAGTATGCCTTAAGGAGTGCAGCAACCTCCTGCAACCACAAGATTGAGGCCCTCATCAATCATATCAAGATCCAAGATGAGGTCATGGAAAGACAAGGAAACCTGTTGTGCAACTTACAGCAACTCATTCATCACCATGTCCAAACCAATCTTGAGTTTCATGCTGAAACTATTGACAACAATCTTAAGCCCTGGTGGACACTCTCAATGCTCACACTCATCAAATTCAGCATCTGGATGAGATAATGGAGCATTATGGCAAACAACTTGATCTTCTACTCAAAGTTGGTGAGGCAAACAACAAGATACTGGAAAGAAGGTATGGTCATCTCCCTGAGTCTGACGCAGCAACAACAAATCTTGAAGCACTCTTTGGTGCTGCCAAAAAGGGGGAAGGAAGCTCAAAAGCCTGAAAGCTCCAGTGAAAAGAAGGCAAGCCCAACAGAAAAGGGCATGAAGGGCAGCAAAGGCAAAGGCATCAGGTTTGAAGAAAAGTGAAGAAGTAGACCTTACAATCAATTTGAATTATTTATATTTGCCTTTGTCTTGAAATAAAAAGATGCAATATCTTATTGCCCTTGATGGATGAATAAAATTGTTGACTTTTGTTATGTTGATTATTATGAAAAAATGGCTTACTTATGTTCAGGCTTATGAGGGTTTTGGCATCATCAAAAAGGGGGAAATTGTTGGAAAAATTTTATTATGTTTTGATGATGGCTATACTAGCTGTTATAGCAAGCCTGAAATAAGTTAGAACTCTCCGTATAAGTCTTTACTTAGAGTCGACATATTGTATAAGTTAAGTCGGACAAGTATTGTACTAGTTGGTAGGACGGCAAAGTAAAGCAGACATTCGGCGAAGTGAGGCCAGCCAAGCACCAGCAGAGAAGCAGTGAAGACTAAATGGTATGACTTATAACCAAGAAGTCTGTGATGACCTTGGATAAGTCTAAGTATATTTCAAGTACTGAAATTCAATGTTCAAATATGGTGTACACTGATCTCACCCAAATCAATGATCAGTGAAGTACAAAGATTCTCCTTAAAACTTAAGTAATGAAGGAAACAGTGAATCGACAGAGTAAACAAGTTTTCGGTAAAGTAAAGGCAAAAACAGTGAAGGAAGATCTAAACGGCAAAGTCAAATAGATCACTCGACCGCTCAAAGAACGGCGAAGTAATCCTTATCGTAACAGAATTGAAATACGATGAAGATTCAAAGGATCATGCATTTAATGCACAATCAATAGAGGATAAATCAAGGACGGATTTTCCGCTATACATTTGAAGAAAAATCCGATCACTGAAATCAAGGAGAATATAATTAAGAGGGAATCAAGAATAAAATCAAGGATTATTCCCATCATAAACATAGACAACGGACGGAATTTCAAATCAAGGATATTCAAGGCTATAAATAGAAGGCATTGACAGACGAAAAAAACAACAATTAGAAAAAGAAAATCAAGCAGAAACTCTGTCAATTTGAAAAACCTTCTCTCTGAAGTTACAAGGATTTATCTAGAGATCAACTCGACATCGGAACTACAATTTCATATTTAGCACTGAGATTGATCAATCAAGTTTGTGAATTTCATTCATAATAAATGAAGCAACTGAATCGGAAGTCATCTGAGAAGGAGTTGTGCTTGTGATAGCTGCTGAAGGATTTGATCTCAAGGAGTAGTGAAAGAGACTGAATCACGAAGTTGTTGCGGTCAAGGAGTGATAGTCTTGTAGATTGTGAAGCTTGGGAAGCCAAGGACAATCATACTATTGTATCTATGAAAACAATAGTGAATTCCTCCAATCATCACAAGAGAAGAGTGGATTAAGGGATTACACCACCCTGAACCACTATAAGCCTTGTGTCAATTTATTTTCTGCAATTTACTTCCTGCATTCATTAAATTTCCACATTATAATCTATATCTATGATTGTCCAAAATACTTTGAAACAACATAGTAAGAAGGGACTTATCCGCTGCCCAAAAGCTTTAAAAACAAGAAAAGTTTTTGAAACTCCACTATAGTCATTCACCCCCCCCCCCCCTCGACTATAGTTTTACCCTTCTCTGGGACCAACAGCATCCAAGTTTTCCTTGTGCAGTGATATCAGCTTTCTCTTTTTTCTTGCTCAGTCAGCTGAGCTCCAATCTTAATTTTCTGCTCTAGGTAAGACTCGTTCACAACCACTTTAATCAACTCATCATGAGCAGTAACATAAGGTTCATTTCTTATCTGTAGGGTCTTACATTCGACCTCTTTAGGTGCGGACTCATCGACTATGTTGACCTGAATAGGGCCCGTTGAGGACTCGGTAAGGTCGGTACGGGCCTTCTTGTAGTCGCCGTGGTCTCTGTAGTCGGACCAATTTTTGGTGATGTGCTCTAGCAGAAAATATGGCCGATTCACGGTGATCCCGACCCCTTCTTTAGTATAAAACTTTACCCTTTGATGTCTCTGGAACTTTCTAAGCGTAGGGATCCCTAGGATCGCAGTGTAATGAGAGTGTAAATCAACCACAATAAAATTTACCTTTTCGATGCGCGTAGGCTCATAATTTCAAACTTCGACATCCAGATCGATGGTGCCCATGACTCTGACTTTATCATTTGAGAAACCTTCGAGCATGCCTAAGTAAGATTTTAGCCTGGATTCTCCATAGCCAATATTCTTAAGGGTGTCCTAATAGATGATATCTCTGCCAGCCCTGGTATCCAGCAAGACTCTATTTACCCCGAAATTCTTGATTCCCACTTAAAACACAATCGGCACTTTCATTGCCCCTGGTGGGCCCGCTAATTCGCTTCGTGTAAATGTTATTGCTTGCTCGGATTCGCCCAAAACAATCGTCTTCTCAAAATCTCTGACATTTATAGAGTTAATTTGGTTTTTCAGCTGATTGTTGCCTAGGAACTCTTCCAAAATAACTCGGATCTCATTCGCATAGTTACGGGGCTGTCGATCATCCCTCCTGGGGGCCCTGCCACCATCTCTTTTATACTTGTCCGCGACTCCCTCTTGTATCAATTTCTCGATTAACCTTCTCAGAGTAATACATTCATCATTTATATGTCCATGGTCTTTATGGTAATCACAGTATTTTGATTCATCTCGGTTTTTTGGATCGGCCTTCATGGGCCTAGGTGGTGGTAACCGATCATGAATCTTGTATAGGATCTGAGATGGTTTTGTATTGAGTGGTGTGAACTCACTCTCATCAAACCTCACTGCTTTCTTACTTCTCGGTCTTGATTCTGAAGCTTACCGTGATCTTCCTTGTGGTCCTCCCAGCGATCCTCCTTAGGCTGATTGTGATCGCTCTTTGCCCTGCCTTTTCCTGAGGGTTAGGGCGCCGCTTCGGTGAGCCCGTGTTTTCATGCTATGTCTAACAAGTGTCGTAGACCTTCCGCATGGTGTAAGGAAAAATCAGTTTTCATGGGTCCTTTCGCTATTCCAGTAAGGAAGCATGTGATGACATCACTGTCCATAATATTCTTCGTCTGATCATATACTTTGATGAATCTGGCATAATACCTCCGACTCGGTTCACCTTCCCTTTGGAGAACATTATATAGATCCTCAATCATTTTATTTGGCCTGCCCGCCATCTCCAACTCTGTTAAAAAATTGCTTCTTAGATCCTCCGAACTCTGAATCGATCCCGGTGGAAGGTTGCGGATCCATGACTCCGCCCGGTCCTGTATACTGCATACAAGGGATACACACCAGGTGGACTTGTTTGGCATAGCCAATATTATTTGTCTCTCAAAAGACGTCAGCCAATAATAAGGGCAACCCGTTCCTTGGTAGTAATTGTAACTTGGGTAATGAACATTGCCTTCTGATACTGAATTGAGAATTCTTTCAGATAATGCAATGACTACCAAGGTCTTCTTGGCCTACTCAGAGGTCCTTGTCCTTTTCAACTCTTCAATTTCTTTTTGCATTCGCTCTGTTCTGTCATCCTCAACGAGATTGATAGCTCTCTATGGAATGTATCCTGAGTCCGCGTGATTGCGAGACTCTTCCTCTCACCCTGCCTATATCTTATGATTTGGCGGGCATCGTGATTATCTCTACCCTCATGTTGTGGCACAACGTTCCGGTCTGAATGATTATGTCTTAGACGTTGTCGGATCGGCCTCTTTTCATTGTTTCTTAGGCGTTCAAGAGCTGACCTTCTTTCATTGCTCTTCTCAGGATTTTTCTTACGGCTTTTTCCGGTCGACGAATGGATGCTTTGGTTTATCTCAATAGGTTTGGATCGGCTGTAATGACTTTTAGGCAGGATCCCTGCATCAGCGTCGACAGTCAAAGAAAGTTGATTCAAGATGGGCAAGAGAGGTTGGCCTAGTGCAGCCAGACGAGTGTTGGCCAGATACATATTTTGCATATATTCGACGTACGCCTTAGCTGTTTTTACCTCAGGGTCCTCTTGAAATCCTGGTATTTTTTCCGGAATCACTTTATGACTCCGCTGCGGTCTTGACGTTCCAATAGCTGCCTTCTCGCGGGCATGTCCTGTGCAGACCAATTCTGGGGCTGCAACGGCCTCCATTGACTTAGTCCTCTGAGTTATGATGCCCTGGGCATCATCGATCCTTAGTCTCTCTTATTGTTGGGATCGGTCCCAATCAGGAATTGGATTATCAAAGGCTTCCTCTACGTGCTTATCATATTGTGGATTTTGTGTGGTCCCTTTAGCTGGGGTGTGTGGTACCAAATACATGTCCTTACTACCAGTTATCTTGTGCTACTGTGCCCCTGTCTGTGCTAAAAAACACAAAAGTACTCTGACAACCAACCAACTGTTCTCTGACACTCACCAACCTTATACTATATGATCCTGTCGGCGGCGGGCCAGAGGATTTGTCGAAAGAGACGTTACCGGCGATATGATGGCGGTCCGATGTACGGAATATCATAAATTCAAGGACAACTAGGATGAATCAACCGGGAAGTCCAAGAATATACACCTATTCCGTTATGATTCCGACATACTATAGTTTCAGCTCAACAAAAATCCCAGAATATGCAAGCAGAGACAAAATAACACGCTGGTGATACCAAAATGTAGAAAACCTCAACAAACTTTATCCTTAACGTGAATATACCGGGAGTGACGATTTCTCAAGTGTAAACTCAGTATTTCACGTGTTATTGCTTCTTTATACGAATGTAAAGCTCAAAACAACCAAAATTCTAGCTGAAAATATGAATCTCTTAATTGAAAAAGGAAGAACTTGGCTCTAGAGAGTCTTAGACAAAACACAATGAGAAAGGCGATGAATCAAGCGCTAACTCGTGGGCTTTGAACAAGATTCGTTGAGTTTACCTTTTGTTTGAAGCTAAGATGAAGATCTCCCGATGGCTGAGAAGATTCTGAGAGCTTTTCTGGTGAAGAGAGCTCTGAAAAATCGTTGAAGATGATGAAGAAAACTCTCTGCGCCGCCGTAAAAGAGGGAAAAGTGGAGGTGCCGTACACCGGAGAGAACAAAAAGCTTGATGTTTCCCGGCAACGGAGCCAAGTGATCATGTCGAAATTATCACGGTGTAAATAGCGGTGGATTAAGGTGGATATCTTGCTGTGAAAGTGTGTAAATGCCGGTGTTGCACGGCGGTGGAGTGGATTTTACGGTGGTGGAAAGTAGAGAGAAAACAAGTATGAAACTTGGCAGAGTTTTGCCTGTGTTTCTATTAATTGCGTATGTGTAAAATGTACATTGAGCCTCTATTTATAGGAAAGCCATGATTAGGGTTTGACTAATTACAATTAGATACAAGTACAATGAAATACTAATTAAGCAAATGGTCGTCTGGCGGCGCCAATGTGGTGCGGACCCAATAACTTAGCCATTTCACGTATCCTTGTCTTGTTGACCTTTAGGTTGTAGCTTGTTCTTCTTTATATCTCGGGCTCTGGTCTCTGGAGGACCTAATAGCCCGAGGGGTTCATGGGCCGGCCCCTAGCCTTTCTTGGCACCGCATGGGGCTGAAGGCTTGGAGCGGGGCCGATGGCTTGCGATCCCCAATTTGGCTTGTAAGTTTGCGGACTATAGTGGCCGGTGGCCTTGTCCACTGTTTTGGTGGCCGGGCGGACCCGAATGAGGATCCGCAGGCCGAGTTACGGTTCAAGCATATCAAAAATGTAGACCAACTTATCCGACAAATCTTGATGTCCTCACTTACTTCAACACTTCTTTCAAACTTTTGAGATTGAATCTATCCTTATGATTCATATTCCAAAAGACATATGTCTTCACAATCTAATTTGTCATTTCTACAAATATGGCAACTATATATTCAAATCAGGTTACAATCTAGACTTAAAACTAGACTTTGACAAGCACAATAATGGAAGCCCTTCTAATCCAAAAGCAATGCATAATACCTGGGATTTCTTCTAGTCTGCTCCAGTTCCACCAAAAATCAGATCTTTCTTATGGAAGGTGGCATCTGACATTATCCCCACTGGTGCAAATCTGAAAAACTGAAGGTTGTCTAAAGGCTGGTGTATCATCTGCAGAAAAACGAGGACAAGCATCATTGTTTCTTCGATTGACACTGGTGAAAGAATTATAGGAAAAAGTGCATTTCCTTAAACAAATCCGCCATCTTACAAGGGGGTCTTTGTTGGGTCTCTGTTCATCTCTTTGTTGTCTTGATGAAGATTCACTCTGTCTTTTCTTCACCATCTTGTGGTTTATTTGGAAAGCGGTGTGACGAGGGTCGGACTAGCCCTCGCCACGTGTCATATTTATATTGGATAACCATTAATTGAAGACAGAGAATTAATAGCTAATAAAGGCTAGTAGCCCTAGAGTTTAACTGAGAAAGCGGACGAACCCCAAGTGGGAGGTCAGCTCGGCCCTTCTTAACTTACCACCGCAGGTCGGCTCGGTAAGAGTGGAGGTCGGGTAATGCAGTACATGTCGAGATGGCCCGAGGGGCTCGACGCAGGTCGGCCAGAGCCTTCCTTATTCGTATTTGGCACACGTACTTAATAATACCAGATAAACACGGAAAGAATCCGATGATATAATGACATTGATCTTGTCATTTAAATATATCCATAATTATCCCTAAATTATAGGAATTTGCATGTATTAATCCTTAGGGAAATAATAATAATAATAATAATATAATTCCTTGCAGGGAAAGGAAAGGGATGAGTCATACCCTATATAAATAACCCCTAAGGAACTATGGAGACTTGATTCCTGAAACATAACAGATACGTAGACAACTTGGCAGATACCCAAGCTCAGTCTAAAAATCACCCAAAAACCCATCCCTCGTTCATATTACCTTAGATTAAATGGCCAGGATTTATTCATAGATGAGATCCAGCATCGTCAATTGGCGCTAAAAGGAGGGTCTTTTATTGGTAATGGATCGAGGTTGTTCATGATCAAGTTTGTGGCAAAAACATGCCAGAAACGCAGCCAGATCGATGGCTTATTGCCGGAGTTTCAACCGTTGAACAATAATTCCACCGTTCAAACTGAAGAAGAATGAGGTACGAACAAACCCTCCAAATTTCGTGCCAATCGGAGTCCGTTTAGATGCCCGATCGTCGCCGGAAAGTTGATGTTGTATCACCAAAACGCAGCAGCTCCCAAAAGCGCACTCAGATCATCAGATTATTTCCGGAATTTCAACCGATGGAACAAGAATTCCACCGTTCAGATTGAAGAAGAAGGAGGGACGAACAAACTCTCTAAGATTTGTGATGATCAGAGTACGGTTAGATGCCCGATCGTCACCGGAAATTTGCTGCTGTAACACCAAAACGCAGCAGCCCCAAAAACGCAGTCAGATTGATGGCTTATTCCCGGAGTTTCAACCGTTAAAACAATAATTTCACCATTCAGATTAAATAAGAAGGAGCAACGAACAAACCCTCCACATTTTGTGCCAATCGGAGTCCGTTTTGATTCCCGATCGTCGCCGGAAATTTGCAGCTGTATCACCAAAACGCAGCAGCCCCCAAAAACGCAGTCGGATCGACGGCTTATTGCTGAAATTTCAACCGTTGGAACAAGAATTACACTGTTCTGATTGAAGAAGAAGGATGGACGAACAAACTCTCCGAATTTCATGCCGATCGGAGTCAAGTTAGATGCCTGATCGACGCCGGAAAGTTGCCGTTGTAACACCAAAACACAGCAGCCCCAAAAACGCATTCACATCGACGGCTTATTTCCGGAGTTTCAACCGTTGTAACATGAATTTCACCGTTCAGATTGAAGAAGAAGGAAGGACGAACAAACCCTTCTAATTTCATGCTGATCGGTGTCCACTTAGATGCCCGATCGTCGTCGGAAAGTTGCTGCTGTATCACCAAAACGCAGCAGGCACCAAAAACGCAACAGTCAGATCGGAGTCTTATTGCCAGAGATTGAACCGTTGGAACAAGAATTCCACCGTTCAGATTAAAGAATAAGGAGGGACGAACAAGATCTCCAAATATCATGCCGATCGGAGTTCATTTAGATGTCTGATCGACCCCGGAAAGATGCAGAGGACAAACTCTCTAAGTCTGCAGAACAGACAGTTCAACATGAGCTCTGCAGGTCGGGCTCATGGACGAGCTCTCAGGCTCCAAAATCCGAGCTGAGCTCTTAATATTTCCAGTATGAGCTCTCTAAACGAGCTCTCTTATACATGCGGTCCAGGTACGAGCCCTCATTGAAATTTATTCCCATTTTTACTACTTAAATGACCTATCTTATTTTGGAACTCACCCTACCGAACATGGCGGGTCGAGCTATCTTATTTTGGAACTCTCCTTACCGAACGTGGCGGGACGAGATTTTCTTATCAGTACATCATAAGACTGAGCTTGGCTCAGCATCATATTTGGAGCTCACCTCGAGCAAGTCTTCTATTAGACCGAGCTCGGCTCGGCATCATATTTAGAGCTCACCTCGAACAAATCTTCTATAAAACCGAGCTCGGCTCGGCATCGTATTTGGAGCTCTCCTCGAGCAAATCTTCTACAAGACCGAGCTCTGCTCGGCATCATATTTGGAGCTCCCCTCAAGCAAATCTTCTATAAGACCGAGCTCGGCTCGGCATCATATTTTGAGCTCACCTCAAGCAAGTCTTCTATTAGACCGAGCTCGGCACGGCATCATATTTTGAGCTCTCCTCTAGAAAATCTTCTACAAGACCGAGCTCGGATCGGCATCCTATTTGGAGCTCACCTCTAGCAAATCTTCTACAAGACCGAGCCCGACTCGGCATCATATTTGGAGCTCTCCTCGAGCAAATCTTCTATAAGACCGAGCTTGGCACGGCATATATTTGGAGCTCTCCTCGAGTAAATCTTTTATAAGACCGAGCTCCGCTCTACATCATATTTGGAGCCCCATCGAGCGAATCCTTCATATACGAGCTCTTTAGCTCTCCAGATACAAGCTCTTCAGCTCTTCAAGTACGAGCTCTTCAGCTTTCCAGATATGAACTCTTAAACTCTCCAGATACGAGCTCTTCGGCTATCTAGATACGAGCTCTTCACTCTCCAGATACGAGTTCTTCAGCTCTTCAAGTATGAGCTTGTCACGGATTTTATCTAACAAAACAACAAGTAATAAAATTTATAAATCCGATATTCCCCAAGTGTAGGGATCGTAGCATAGCGATTAATACCGGAGTCGGTCACAGGGAATCGGGGTATCTAGTTCATTAATTTTCCTAAGATTGTTACCAATTATTTCTAAACCTAAAACTAAAAACGAAAAATAAACTGGACAGAGGATTGTCAGTCCAAAGCCAGGGAAGATCATTGCGAACAAAAGTAAATAAAACTATAACTAGGAAAACAATAAAACTGACGAACATGATAATGAATGAAGCAAATCAACATAGAACAAACCATGATCCACCATCCCGCAACCCTTAATTTCCTGCCTAGATTATCTTGTGAAGACTTAATCAAAGATGTGATTCACCTCTCAAAAGTATGAATTCCTACTCTCGTAGATAATTCGCCTATCAATCTTTTATCTCTCGATCTTAAAGATTAACGTTTTCAAACCAAGGTGCAAGATTTATTAGATCTAACAATCTAAATATTCTAACCTATCAACTCTCGTTATGTTTAGGTTGAAAATATCTATTCTTTCCTATGGCGATCTAGTGTTTACACCGACTCTCGTCATACGGTAAACATCGATAACAACAATCTCTCGATATACGTTGCATAACAAATAATCAAAGGAAAGAAACAAACTTTAAATTAAACTCACAAAATATCCAAAGGAAGAAATAAAACGCTGCTGGAAAAGTTTCCCATGGCTGCTCCAAGTTCACAGCTTCAGGACAGCACCATGAATCGAACAAGAATTGAAAACGGAAACAAAAACCTAACTAATCCGCAACCCCAGCCTCCCCAAAGGGGGCTGGGGCCGCCTAGGGTTTTCTCCTAATGATTGTGTATCAATAGGTCTAATAATGTATGAAAATATGATGTGATTAGGGTTGGGGCGCAGCTGATATCTATAGGGTTTTAAGTCGGCCAGGGCTAAGTCGGCCGTGGACGCCCGTCTGGTCTTCCTGGACGCTCGTCCATTCTTCTGGACTTCCTTTAGACGCCCGTCCAGGCTGCGTCCAAACTCTCTGTATCAAATTTCCTCTCCTGGACGCCAGTCCAATATTCTGGACGCCAGTCCAGGCTGGACGGGACTTGGACGCCCGTACAGACCCTTTTTCTTCCAAATTCATCTTGATCTTCATTCCAACTTCATCTCCATCTCTTTCCTTCCATGCAAATCATCACTTGAACATCTTTTAAGCTCATTCCATCCCTCTCCATGACATGTAAATGTACCTTCAAAACCATAAGAACACGCAAATTGTAAAACCATAGATAACTACCAATAAAATCACGAAATTAGCTCAAGTTTACACTTAAAGACTTTTAAAACCCATTTGCTCAATATTTCAATATAAAGCTCGATTTCTATGAGAAACATACACATATGGGGGAAATTGACATAAAATATATCCTTATAAAACGTATAAAATCACCCTTAACAACTCCCCCACACTTATCTTTTGCTCGTCCCGAGCAAAACAAAACAAAATAAAGGCTCGAGAAAATATAGACACTTCAGCAAATATAACGCATATTCAATAACTTAGAGGTTCACCCCGGTGTGTGTGCAAAGCCATAGAAAACTTCCACTAAATCCAAACTCGAGAAACTCAAAGCAAAACTAGCTAATACCCCTTCAAACTAGCGATAAATGACACTCATAAGATGTACCCTACAAACGTAAAATATCCCGAAAAGAATGATCGAATATATCTAGGGCCTTTCTGAAATACTCAGAGGATAATCCCTACAGCATATCTATCAGTTTCTACTGGGGATAAGATAGACGATAACTTAGTCTTATATTCATTTCATACCACTTCTTTAGTTGATTTAACTATTTCTCACTTTAACACACATCAGAATGAGCTATTGCCCTGTCATAGCAGAATAGGATATTCGAGATATACCCTACCTTACTCCAATCATAAGGCAGCTTCTTCTAACTGTCGTGAGCTTTTGGTCATCATAGTGGTATAGGACATACGTGGTATACCCTATCGCACTCAAATCATCGACTAGCTTTCGACACACCCAATAATTCTTCATATTTTTCAACTTTTTCATTTGACATAAAGTTACGTGTTACTTATCACATTCAAACCTTAGATATTCACAGTACAACATACTCCGGATCTAAATACAAACTATCATAAATCTCAAGATATATACGTAGCACTAAGCACATGACTTATAAGAAAATCAGAAATCACTCGTCGAAAAGGGGTATAACTTTATATATTAGCTCATCGCTCACTATGGCTCGTGATATATATATCTCAGGTGAAACAACTAACTTATCAAACATATGATATATAGCTTCAATGACTATAAAAATAACGAACAAAGATGTGCATTGCTTACTCGGGACAAAACAAAAAACAAAAGTGTCGAAAAATCTTGAAAATTCTAGCTCATTTTTCATAGAAACATAACGAATTAAGCAAATGTTTAGATACATATCAAATCATTCCCCTCCCCCACACTTAAATTACAACATGTCCTCATGTTGTGCAGAATTAAAGAAAAGATAAAAATACTTAGCTGATTTGGTAATGATATGAAGATGGGCTGAAGAAGGATAGATAATCGATCCGCGTTTCCGAGGCACGAGATGTCATAGGTATTCCTCTCCAGATTCACTTCCAAGGCCAGCTTAACAAGAACAGCTAAAAATGTACCTGCACCACTTGAAAAACATGGCAGTATCTCGGGGACACGGGGGGAATATAACAAGCAACAATAGTGATGTAAGCACATGGTATAATTGCTCAGATGGAAAAATCACCACACAGTTAAAACACAGGACATCTAAGCGTCAAATATAAAGCCACAGAAGCTCATAATACAAATAAGGTCAACATGTGCATACAGAAATAAGGATAGAGATTAAGGACACTACAAAGTCGCAGTGTAAAACACATGGAAAAGAAGTCAGAGAGATTTTTTTAGATTAAGATCATGTAAAGATGGAACATATACATGGAACAGTACAAAATAGCAGGGCTAGGTGCACTATACGAAAATATATTACAATGCAATCTACATGAAGGACAGAAAATAAAAGTGGTAGCGTACGGCAAGCCGACAGTAACTACCCTCAAGAAAAATAAAAGAAAAATATAAAAACAATGCAACAAGATGACATGCAACTAAATGATATGCAAAAATAAAAGAAAATAAAAAAAAACTAGCCCACTCATTCGCAACACGACATGTATATAATAAACGCCTACCAAATAATGACAGTTTACGATAAACGACAGTACTAAGCAGGTAGGACCCGGAAAGATGTCGGGTTGCACTCGTTTTAAATTTATAAACCGAAACACCCCAAGTATAAGGTTCGTAGCAAAGGGTGTTACCGGGTCGTCCTAAGGGAATCGAATGTTTATCGGATTAAGGTGTAATTATTATATCAATTATGTCACGAACTATTATCTAAAACTAAGGGTTATATTAATTATAATCTAGAAACTATGACTAGAAACAGAAAATAACAGAAAATAGAACAAAAACGATGCTGGACGGGCGTTCACTATGGATGGACGGGCGTCCGATAATGATCTAAAACAGAAAATATGCAGAAACAGCAGGTAAAAACTAGGGTTTTAAAAATAACTAAACTTAGCAACAAAAGTTGATACGAACGATTTGGGTTATCAAATAATTAAAAGGACGGCAAGGCAACAAGAATCCACCAACCAACCAACCAACCCCAACTAGATTGTGAGCTAACAATACGGTTTTTAGTAATGATCAAATCACGAATTCGATTAAATCTCTTTAATCAATTTCTAGGGTTTCGTTTTCTTTCTCAAGCAAAACTAAACTAGCATGCATAACAAGATCATGATATTGTCTCCAATACCCTACTCAACTAATCATAAACAATCTCTTGAATTATAATTAATTGCATCAATTGAAACAAATCAAAGCTTGAACAATATTCTCATATAAATTCAATCACAAAGGTAGCTTCATCGATCTATCGATTCAATAAAACATAAACAATATAAAACTATCCAATTGATGAAAAACAGTACATATAACTCACTAAGATATGGCATAAAATCCTCTAGTTGGTGTGGTTGTTGATTAGTTTCCTCCGTTGTCCCACCGCGAATTGCTTAGCCAACAATCATGTTGGTGATCATGATTGTTGGGATGGAAGAGTTCATCTCCTTGTTTGCTCTTGAGTATGCGGCTACTAGGGTTTTTATGAGTGAATAATGCGTATGATATGGTGCGATTAGGGTTCAATATACGCTGGTATTTATAGGATTTTGAGGCGGCTAGGGTTAAGTCGGCCGGTGGACGCCCGTCCGGAAAGGTAGACGCCCGTCCAAGGATCTTGACTTTGTTCCAGACGTCCGTCCATGCTGCGTCCAAACTCTCTGTATGTGATTTCCTCTCCTGGACGCTCGTCTGACGCTTTAGACGCCCGTCCGCTGGACGGATGCAATGGACGCCAGTTCAGCCTTGTAAACCTTCATGCCAATCTCAAACTTGCATATTTCTCCTTCCTTTAATCTTCAATCAAACACGGTTCTAGCTCCTTTCACAACATGCAAGCATACCTACAAGGCGAAAGAAACGAGCAAAGTGTAAAATCGTACATAAATAAATAAAAACCACATAAATAACTCGATTTTCACACTTTAACAAATTCTAAACCCATTCTTCCAATTTATCCTTTTAGCAAGTGATTTTCTATAAAAAAAAAAAACACTAAAACACGGAAGATATTGTTACGGAATAACTCGATATAAACCACAAAATTAGTCGTAAACAACTCCCCCACACTTAAACTTTTGTTCGTCCCGAACAAAACAATCAAAACTAGCTCACTTTCCTGCAATCCACATAGATCCCTAACTCATGTAACAAAAGATACAACAACTATAGCAAGTGATACCAACATAGAGATAGATCATGTGTGTGTGTGACAAGCCCTTTTGAATCTCCACAATCCTCTCAAACAAATATCCTCTCAAATAATTTTAATGACTATCCTAGGTATAGGCAGTAATTGTTTCACACAAAGTCTTCCCGCGCACTCAGTAGGATAATCCCTGCAGCATATCATTCGGTTTATACTGGGTATAAGTTCAACAATAACAAAGTCCTTAATTTTTTTCACTTTCCTTTTTTTCTTCTTTGATGCACATCAGAATGAGCTCTTACCCGTCATAGTAGAATAGGATGTTTCGGGATAACACCCTACCTTACTCAAATCATAGGGTAGCTTTTTCTAATTGTCGTGAGCTTTTGGTCATCATAGTGGAATAGGACATTTCGAGATAATGCCCTACCGCACTCCAATCATTAACCAGCTTTCGACACACCCATTTATTTATTATTGACTCAACTCTTTTTCAAAAACATTAGTTACATTTCACTTATCACATTCAAACCTTCAGATATTCACAGTGCACGTTCTGAACTTAGGTGTTACTTCACTGTTACTATTAAGACCAAATTTCTCTAAGATAAATCACTAAAATAGTGAAAGGATACAGTCCAAAATTTTTGCTTCAATATCAAAGGCTTTCGTGAGTGTGAAATGAATACTATCTCATATCAGTAAAACATGCTATAACTATCTCTCAAAGTCACATAAAATCATTGTCAGGAAACTACAACTAGCAAGCCATTTGTTTGAATTACATGCTCAAGATTTACAATTATCCAAGTTTACTTTGAAAATTTTTAAAATTGTCGAGAAAATCACATTTACTCATTGCCAGAAATATAGCATGATAACATACCCAAGTTAGACACCCCCCACACTTAAATCACATTATGTCCTCAGAATGTGCAAATAAAAGAAAAGAATACTTAGCTGGTTTCAAAGTGGTTGTCGGGCTGTAGGTTGGCAGAGGTCAGACGTAGCATGAATGTACCGCTGCAGCTCGTATCACGAATAGACAACACTAAAAGTGATAACTGGCAAAAACCGCTCAACAGTATCTGCAACACTCGAAATAGCATATAATCTCGGGGTACAAGGGGTATATGAGTAAACATGTAGGCACATAGAAAGCATTCACAAGTAGGACAGGGATAACCAACACACAAATCACCAAGGTTTTATTCCTAATGCCCTAAAAACTTAACTAAAAAGTAAATTAAAAGACTAGGCTGCCTCCTAGGAGCGCTTCTTTATTGTCATTAGCTTGATAGAGTAAACCAAGTCAACCTTGATCAGGCCACTTGGGTTTGAGGCTAACCACTTCTCTGTCAGAATCAGAATAACTAGGACGGAAATGGTTTTCGCCACAACAACAAGTCACGTGTGCGAGAAGATCATGAAATTTTTCTCTCCAGACAGCACTGACTCTTTTCTTCTTGTTCTTGTTCCTCAGATTCGGCCGAGGTATGCTAACAGGCTCAGGAACATTGACAGAAGGATCAGCAAGGATAGGGGTAATAATGTCATCATCCACTCCAAAGAAGTCGGATGGAATCTCTTCACAAATAAACGACTCAACCGTTTCATTTCTCTTTTGAAAGTATAGTATTTCAGGCTTTTCCTTGGGTTGCCCAAAGTACTTCTTAATCCTGTGACCATTGACTTTGAACGGTTGACCGCCGTACCCTTTCAACGTAATGGCTCCACCAGGATGAACATCAAGAATCTCAAAGGGGCCAGACCATCTAGATTTAAGCTTACCAGCAAAAAGATGGAGCCTGGTGTTATACAGCAAAGCCATGTCTCCCACTTTGAATTCCCGATCTTTAATCTTATCATCGTGGAGTGCCTTCGTTCTTTCCTTACTGATTCTCGAATTCTCGTAGGCACGGAGTCGAAACTCATCGAGCTCGTTCAATTGCAATAATCTCTTTTCCCCACAAAGCTGGCTGTCGAAATTCAAGAATTTAATAGCCCGGTAAGCTCTGTGTTCAAGCTCGACTGGTAAATGGCAAGCTTTGCCATAAACCATTTGGAAGGGTGACGTGCCCATAGGGGTCTTAAACGCAGTGCGATAAGCCCAAAGTGCGTCATCCAACTTCAGACTCCAGTTGGATCTATTGGAATTCACAGTTTTCTCCAAAATCCGCTTTAGACTTCTGTTGCTCACCTCGACTTGGCCACTGGTTTGGGGGTGGTATGGTGTACCAATTCTATGCTTGACACCATATCTTTCAAGAATTTTATCCAGTGGTGCATTACAGAAATGCGAACCTTCATCACTGATAAGGGCTCTTGGGCAGCCAAATCTAGTAAAGATATTCTTTTGCAAGAATTTCTTCACCACTTTGTGATCATTGGTTTGGGTAGCTATGGCCTCTACCCACTTGGAAACATAGTCCACACAGACCAGAATATATTTGTTAGAGCATGATGAGGGGAAAGGTCCCATAAAATCAATGCCCTAGACGTCAAAAACTTCACATTCCAAGATAGGCCTCAAAGGCATCTCCATCCTATTACTGAGTCTCCCTACTCTTTGGCATCTATCACAGCCTTTGCAAAAGGCTTCATCATCTTTAAACAAAGTAGGCCAGTAAAAACCATCTTGAAGGATTTTTGTAACTGTCTTAGGTGCTCCGTAGTGTCCTCCCGTGGGACCACTATGACATTGTTCCAGAATATCCCATTGTTCATGTTCCGGAACACACCTTCTAAGCAACCCATCCTTGCAGACTTTAAACAAATAAGGATCCTCCCACACGAGATACTTTAAATCAGAAAAGAACTTCTTCCTCTGCTGATACGTCATGTCCTCTAAATGCCCACTTGCTAAATAGTTGGCGTAATCAGCGTACCACGGCCTAACTGTATCAAGCTTCATCAATTGCTCAGTAGGGAAATCGATGCCTATTTCCTTGTGATCTTCGCCACCCTCATTTACTAGGCGAGACAGGTGATCAGCCACAATATTATCGCTGCCTTTCTTATCTTTGATCTCAAGGTCAAACTCTTGCAAAATTTGAATCCATCTGAGTAACCTTGGTTTTGCATCTGCTTTGTCCATAAGGTAGCGTAGGGCTGCATGGTCTGTCCAAACCACAACTTGAGACCCTAGAAGGTAACATCTAAACTTGTCGATAGCAAAAACGACGGCTAAGAATTCCTTCTCAGTCGTGGTGTAATTGCATTGAGCCGGGTTCAGGGTGCGGCTCGCATAGTAAATGGGCCTGAACTTTTTGTCAATTCTCTGGCCTAAAACTGCACCTACTGCGTAGCTAGAGGCATCGCACATTAATTCAAAAGGCTTAGTCTAGTCAGGTGCGATTAAGATAGGGGCACTTATGAGCTTATCCTTTAGGCAATTGAAAGCTTCCTTGCATTTCGCATCAAACAAGAACTCAACATCATCTTTCAGAAGGTTAGATAAAGGTTTGGCGACTTTAGAAAAGTCTTGAATGAATCGCCTGTAGAAACCAACATGACCTAGAAAGCCTCGTACCTCTTTCACAGTCTTAGGGTACGACATCTTTTCAATGGCTTCTACTTTAGTCTTATCTACCTGAATACCAGTACTGGACACCTTGTGTCCCAGAACAATCCCTTCATCTACTAGAAAATGGCATTTCTCCCAGTTAAGCACTAAATTCTTTTCAACACAGCGTTGAAGCACCATATCTAGATTCTCCAAGATCTCATCAAAGCTATCGCCATAGACTGAGAAGTCATCCATGAAGACTTCCATACATTTCTCCACAAGTCCATCGAAAATGGCCAACATGCACCGTCAGTATGTTGATCAGCATGATCACGGAGCTGTGGAACATTAATTACACGGACCGGTTGTCGAAGTCGAGGTACCGCAGTAGGAGCTGCGGGTTGTGCACCATCAGGTTGGGCACCACGATTAAGATTAATCATTTGGGCTGTTAAATGCTGAATGGATGCCCTCATAGCAGTCATATCCGCAAAAACCCTTTCGAATTTTGCAGCATTCTCGTCATTAATTTCCTTGCTAAGTTCTTTGACATGGGCAGCCAATCTCACTTCAAGATACTCATTACTCAAAGTTTTAGAATGTTTAGAGTCCTCCATAGGATAGACAATATACCCTCACCAAGACACTCGTGTTAACACTCTCCCTCGCTCTTGTGGAAAGTAAAGCACCCCTTTTATAAACAAATCAAAATAACAAGCAAAACGAATCTAGGCTAGGGTTAGGCTTGGGATGGGTTTAGATCACCAAAACTTTCGTAACACCAAATTTTGCACAAGAACTCTACGACACAACACAAGCTACAAAAACAAAAAAAAATTATGCATAACTTTCCCGCCATTTTACTCTTCTTTTTTTTAAGGCTGGGATGCCTTTTGGACGATTACACAACCTACAAAATTATATGCACCGCAAATAAACGACTGACGAAACAACTAAACACCAACTAGGGTTCGTAATTTCAAGAACGTAGATCTTCCTTTTGGACGATTACACAACCTACAAAATTATATGCACCGCAAATAAACGACTGACGAAACCACTAAACACCAACTAGGGTTCGTAATTTCAAGAACGTAGATCTTGATTACGAAAGAGTGAATCCTGATGAGTTCTTGATCGTTCTCGGTGTGAAAATAGGGTTTAGGTAGGCTGATTGCTACGGATTTGTGTGTGTTGTAGCAATATTATCCGGGCTGCGAGGAAGAAGGTCTGAAGGTTTGAAGAAAATTTGAAGGTTTCGGTTTAGGGTTCTTAAGACATGCAGGAACTAGGGTTTTCGAGTTTCCGTATTTGTTGGATCACTACTCAAGGAACAACTATGATCAGAACGATCAAAACAGCAAAACAACGATCAAAACAGCAAAGCGAACGATCAAGAACAGATTTTTTTTTTTTTTTGAAGAAAACGCAGGAACACAGCAAGAACAGATTATGAGGATGACGATCAACACAGCAGAACAGCAAATTTCGTTTCTTTTTTTTATATTTTTTTTCAATGGATGAACAAGAACAACTTTGCAGTAAATAGGACGCAGGAAGCAAGAATCAACAATGAACAACGAATAGAAAAGAAAACGAAAAGGGATATTTGATTACCAACAATTACTGAGCGGCTACGCCCTATTTCTCTTCAGATGGTAGACCGATCAAGCCGTTCAGCAGCCGGTTGTGTTGCCAATGTCCTTCTCCATGTTGGAGGCTTGGTTTTCCCTACCGACTGGGTTATCTTAGACTATCCACCTGACAAAGAGATGCTCCTAATTCTAGGCCGGACCTTTTTGGAAACCTCTGCTGCCCTCATCGATTTCTGTAAGGTTCAGATTACGCTTAGAGTCGATGATACATCTGTTACCTTCACACGAGGGAAAAGTCCTGAGGAAACCTTGAATGAAGAAATCTCGTTCGTTGAAGCAATTTATGAGGACGAAGAAGATGCCAACACAAAATTAATGAATTAAAATTTGTCACGGATTTTTCACGGATTGGAAGCACCATCTTTGTCACGGATTGGAAGCACCATCTTCTTCCAATTGTCACGGAGGATTCTTCCAATTGTGGGGCAGCACCATGAATTAAAATCCGTGACAAATTTGTCACGGATTCTTCCAACGCCAAAGTGGCGCCGTTGCCGGGGAATCGGTGTTTTGTTGAATCTAATTGAGCTAATTTCTCTATCTTGTTACGATTTATTTTGCTTTCAATAAAAAGTAGCGTTAAATGAATTGAGGTTTTTTTATTTTTGCCGTGTTTCGATGACCGTAGGGTTAAGAATGTGCAAAAAAGTTTTTTTTACTCGATTTGTTAAACGTGAAGTGTAACCTAGTTTGATTCGGGGACATCTGAGGTTGAATTATCTGACCCCACGTTTTGTACGATCGAACTTTTGGATAAAAGGGATCGTTTTAGCACTCGTTAGTATTTTGGCCATAACGTTTGGCTCGAGTGTCGGATTGGCGCGCAGGACCCCAATTCGGAAAGCTCGTTCCGACGCCGGCGACGTGGTGAACCGCCTACGGCCGTTCAACACCGTTTTCGAGGTCAAAATCCACTTTTTTCCCTTCCATTTTGGGCTCAGAAGATTTCAACACGTTTTTCTCCCTTTCATTGTTTTCTGTTTTCTGTTTTAAATAAAGAAATAAAGGATTTCTAGGGTTTCTTGAGTATGTAGGGTTTTGATGTTATATCTAGGGTTTCTGAGGTTGCTCAGGTGTCTCGTTTTGTGCATCATGCTAAGACCAGACGGGAGTCTGCTCTCTGTGAACGCCCGGCCACTCTTTGTGGTAACCAGACGTGCGTCCATAGTGAGTGGACGTCCGTCCATCCAACATGCACCTGTTCTATTAAGTCTTAGGGCAACTAGACGAGCGTCCGGTTTGATCCAGACGCCCGTCCAGTTCATAAATTCCAGGCGAACGCCCGTTTCTTATGTTGAACGCACGTTCAAGTTCCCATTTTTCTTGACTTGATTTTTAATGCTTTATTTGGCGTGGATACTTTCATATGAGCTTCTGTGACTAATTATTTTTACGTAGATGTTCTGAACTTGCATGTTTACATCTTTCCATCTACTGATCCATGTTAAATAATTGATTAATTTCTATATACATGCTTCATTAATTGACATGGATGTTTTATTGTGAGCCTCTGTGGCCTTTGTATATACATAGATGTCCTGTTCTTTCACCGTTATGGTTTTCTTTCCATCTATTGCCATCCATGTTGAGTAATTCACCTAGCTAGACATGATTCTAATATGACTTATGTTGTTCCTGTTGTCATCTATCTAGGGTGTCATGATTCATCCATGCATGTTATAGTTAATGTCGGTTCTAGTATGCTATACCTGTTCTTATTGTTATTTGGTAGCTACTGTCGGTTTTCCGTTGCTACTATCTTTGGCTTATGAGTTATATCTGTTTAGTATAGCTAACTGTTGGTTTTCCATAATGCTATCACCTTTGATGAGTCTTAAGGCGCGTCTACTGTTAAGGGTGAAATTTATGATTTATATGACGTTATTCCCGTAACAATATCCTTGGTATTTTAGTACTTTTTATAGAAAAGTGTTGGTTTTATCGAATTATTGAGTAAACGAGTTTTAAATGTGTTTAAATGCAAAATCGAGATATTTACGTGATTTTATCGGTGTTTTATGTTTATCCGTATGATGTTACATTTTGCATGTTTCTATCATGTTGCTAGGTACGTTTGCATGATGAGTAAGGAGCTTAAACGATGATCACATGAAGATGGAAGAGTTGAAAGATGTTTAAGTGAAGAATCATTGAAGAAACCGGAACCAGGCACTTCATGGGAATTTTGTCCACACTTGTAGGCACTTTCAGGGAAAGTTGTCTTGATGAAAGTTGTAGAGGATTGAAATAGCTTTCCAACGCATGTTAAATCACCTCATTCAGAGCCCTAGAAGTGAAGTTATAAGCAAAATACTGGAGCTGGGTCCTGGACGGGCGTCCATGATGATGAACGAGCGTCCGGAGCGGTTACTGTAGCAACCGACTTGATTTTCCTATAAAAACAGCGTGATCTTTGCCCTAATGACACATTATTCGAACCCTAAACCCTAGGGGCAGCTTGGCTGCGTTTTTCCTTCAGTTTTTCTCTAGTTTTATGCACTTAAACTTCTAGATTAGATTAGATAATTTCATGTACTTTTATTCATCAATTCGAGTTGTCAAGAAGATGCTAAGAGGCTAAATCCTCTTGAACAAGAGTTGTGAAGCCGTCCAATTCAACAGTTGATTTCTCGTTGGTGATTATTTTGTGAGTTCTATTTCAAGCTCGTTTCTTTTATCATGTTTTGTATGTTTTGTTGCATGTTTAATCGAAAGATGCTTGCTTTGATGATTGTTTATATGATGAGAGTCGTGTCAACCTTAGATCACCATGATAAAAGATTGGATCTTTGATCTAAATAAAACGAAAGTTATTAGATTGATTTTCTAGATTAGAAATCGAAAGATTTCACGCCTAGGTTAGAAAGACGTAATCTTTAACATCGAAAGATAAAAGATTAGAAAACGAACTTGTCTACGAGAGTAGGAGTTTATGCCTTCGATTAGGTGAATCACGACTTGAGTAGAGATCATGAAGTAATCCGAATTAGAATTGAATGTTGATAGGATAGGTGGATCAATTGCTTGTTCGTTCGTTATAACTTGATTTAATCCCTTGAATTTGAATTGTTTAGCTTAGTTAGATTTATTGCATAATTAGGTTTAGATTTAGTTTAGTTAATTGGTTCGCAACCCTGTTTTCCCTGGCTTTAGAACTTGTTCTTCCGTCCAGCTTTACATTCTTGTTAGTTTATTTTCTGTTTCTTTTTAGTTTAATAATCGTGACATAGTTAGATAAATAAAAACTAGGAATCACAACTGTCAGTTCCCTGAGATCGACCCCGGTATAATCACTTTACTACGATCCCTACACTTGGGGTATACCGGGTTATAAATTTTATTACTTGTTGTTTTCCTTAGATAAAACCCGAGACAAGTTTTTGGCGCCGTTGCCGGGAACCGGACGGTTTGCCTAGTTTTTGTTTTTGTTGTTTTTCGTTTCTGTTGTTGTTTTGTTTTATTTTCTGTTTTTAGGTTTTTAGTTAGATTAACCTTTAAATATTAGGTTAGTTGGGGTTTCCTTTGTTAGGTTTTTGGTTTAGATTTTTAGGGTTTAGATTTTTAGGGTTTTAATGGTTTGAGTTTTGTGATTAGTTCTTTCTTCTTTCTCTTCTTAATCCCCCTTCTTTTCTGCTTTGTTTTTGATCTTTTTACATCTGGACGAGCGTTTAAGATTTTGGACACCCGTCCACTGTAAAAATTTCAATTCTGTATCAATTTCGACCCTTAGACGAGCGTTCATCATTTTGGACGCCCGTCCAAGGACATTCTGAAAGACCGGATGAGCGTTCAGTTTTTGAACGCCCGTTCAGTCCAAACTCTGGACAAACGCTCGTTCGCATATGTGGACGCCCGTTTGTTCCTCTTTCTTTCTTACTCTTGTTCTTCTCTTTTCTTGTCTTTTATTTAGGTTTTTTATCTTAGAATTAGGTTTTTAATCTTTTAGTTAGATTTTAAGTTCTTAGGTTTCCTTTTCTTAGTTTAGGTTTTGAATTCTTAGTTTTAGATTTTATTTCCTCATATTTAGGTTCATCTCAACTTGATTTTTGGGTTCGGTTTATGCAAACTCGTAGTCACAAGGGGCCATTACTTTACTCCCCTGACCTCGAGCGGACCATAGTCCGACCCAATAGGCGAAGACTTCGTTTTGACGAAGAAAACGCAGAAGATCAAGAGTTTGAGCAATCTTTAAGAAGGGAAATCGAAGAAACTGTAATTATGGCTGCTAAAGATAGACGTACATTGGCAGACTACGCTATGCCTGGTGCAGTAACTGTCAACCCGGCTATCGTCTTACCAGCCATTACGGCACAGACCTTCGAACTCAAACCCGGTCTCATTCAGATGATGCAGCATGCATCAATGTTTCACGGGTCCCCTTCTGAAAATCCTCACACACACGTACACACATTTCTGGAGATATGTGGTACGACACGCATTCAAGGTGTGAGTGAGGATACGATTAAACTTACACTGTTTCCGTTCTCTTTGAAGGGAGAAGCTAAAGAGTGGTATAGCTCTCTCCCTGCAGAATCCATTACCACTTGGGCTGCATTGGAAAAAGAATTTTTAAGCCAATACTTTCCACCTGCCAAGACAGCCCAGTGTTTAAGGGAAATATACAATTTTTATCAAACGGAAACAGAATCATTCTTTGAGGCATGGAAGAGATTTAAGGCTCTTCTTCGTAAATGCCCCCACCATGGGTTAGACTTGCAGAGGCAAGTCAATACTTTTTTCAGTGGGTTGACCGAGCTCACCAAGGGCATGGTCAATAGTTCATCAGGTGGGGCATTCCTGAGGAAAACGCCTCAAGAGGGGTGGGCATTGTTCGAAGACATTGCCAAATATAATTACGCCCCCTCCTTTCAAGCTGTTCAGGCACCACCTCCTCCTCCTAGGATCGAGGAGGTGAAAATGCAAAATGAAATCGCCATGCTGAAACAGCTGCTGGCTACTCTCACGACATCTCCAAATCCGAGTTATCAGACTCCTTCATTTCTACAGAACTCTCAAGTTCTGTACTGCGAGAATTGCTCTCAGACTGGCCATATGGTTGGCCAGTGTCAATTCAATTCCCCTGTTCCTTATCAAGTCAATGTTGTCCAGAATCATGGACAGTATAATCAAGTCGCATGCCAAGTATGTGACGATATGGGGCACACTGCTCGTTTCTATCCTATGATTGGACAGAACGCAGAGATCAATGCCTTCAATGGCCAGCCGAATCAGAGGTTTGGAAATCAATTCTCTGGCCAGGGCAATTTTCAAAATCAGGGTTTCCGTCAAAGCTTCAATCAAAACTCGAATCTCAATCGAAACCCTAATTTTAATCAGAACCCGAGCTTGAATTCCTCCAATCTAAATCAAGGGTTAAATCAAAGTTGGCCTAACAATCCAAATCCCGCATTTCAAAGTCGGTCTAGCCAACCTTTCTCTCAAAACATTCAGAACTCTCAAGGTCCCTCTCGCGTCGATGATCTTGAAGCTAGATTGGACTCCGATCAGAAGGAGCTGAAGGAGCAGAACAATAACTTCCAGAGGGAGCAAAATAATAATATCCAAATGTTGATGAGCACAATCAAGAACCTTGAGAAGCAGATGGCTTACCAGCAAGCTTCTAGACCATCAGGGCAGTTGCCCAGTTTTATGGAGAAAAATCCGAAGGGTGGCCTAGTAACCCAAACTGATTTCAATTGTGGCCAAAGCACTGACCTAGTTCCTTCGATTCCTTATGGCATACCAGAGGCCAGTGCAATGAATCTTAGAAGCGGTGCTCAACTGAGTGGTCCGTCTCACCAGGGAAACCATTAGCCCCTCCTGCCAGTGATAAGGCAGGAGGGGAAGTTGAGCATCTACGTTCCCCCGTTCTGCAAGAAAAGACTCAGGTGGCTGATCCCCTGAGAGGTGAAGAAGTTGTAAGTCCTCAGGTGGCTGTTCCCCTGAGGAATGAAGAATCAAGTGAAAGTCAGGAGGGAGATCCCCTGACTAATAAAAAGTCTGAAAAAGTTGTAAGGTGGAAGGACATGGAAGACAAAGCTGTCAGTGCTTCCTCAAAGAAAGTATTTTCTGAGAGTGAGTTGAAGAAGCTTCCATTTCCACCTAGGAGAAGCAACATTCCCTTCAGTGAAGTTAAGAAATATGAAAAAGTGCTTAATTTGCTGAAAAATACTCAGGTTAATCTTCCATTATCTGAAGTTTTGGTTGAGATGCCTAAGTATACTAAATTCATCAAGGATGTTGTTTCTTCGAAGAAGAAGTTAGCGTAAATGGATCGGGCAATTGGTGAGGATTGTTCAATGATCAATTATCCAGACTTACCAATCAAAAGAGGTGACCCCGGAAAATTCGTGCTCACATTGCAGATGGGAGGCTTAGTCTTTCCAAATTCTTTATGTGACTTGGATGCATCCATCAGCCTGATGCCATTGTCTGTGTGTGAGCAGCTGGGTTTACAAAGTCTTCTAGAACCCACTTCCATGAACCTTCAGTTCGCCGATAGATCTTCTAAGAAAGCTTCAGGGATTCTGAAAGACATTTTAGTCCAGATCGATAGATTTACCTTTCCTGTTGATTGGTACGTCTTAGATATGGGAAAAGATGAGAAAGTCCCCCTGATTCTTGGGAGACCTTTCCTATCCACAGCTAGAGCCCTCACCGATTGCGATGGTGGGCAAGTGACTATTCGAGTTGGTGACCAAGAGGTGAGCTATAGTGTCTCTAAATCCATTCAAGTACCCTATGGTTCTCCAACCGGCTTTTCCATTGAGGAGTCATTTAATGACTTCAATGACTGTATGGATGAGCAAGTCAAGGCTGTGGAAGCGGAATATGAGCGATTGATCGATAATCTGAATAGTCATGGTGTGGTTAATCTAGATCAATTAGCAGCTGACTTTGAGGATGAGCTATTAAGAGAAGAAGCTTTGGCAGTGGAGCCACTAAGTAAGCTCAGCGATGCTGAGTTGAAAAGTGGAGGGCTTAAATCGAGTTTAGAGGATCCCCCCGCAGATCTAGTTCTGAAGCCGTTACCTAAACATCTTAAGTATGTGTTCCTACGTGAAGGTGACAAGCTTCCCTTGATCATATCTGCCAAGCTATCTCGAATAGAAGAGCTGAAACTGTTAAACGTCTTGCGCAAAAACGAAAAAGCCTTTGGATGGCAGGTGGGAGATATCCGAGGAATATCTCCTGACATCTGCATGCACAAGATCAAGACTAGTGAGGGTGCTAAATGTGTAAGACAGCCCCAGAGGAGGCTTAACCCTCACATGCAAGAAGTAGTCAAGAAGGAGATCATTAAGCTTCTAGATATGGGTATCATTTAAGCCATTGCTGACAGCGAGTGGGTTTCCCCGACTCAAGTAGTTCCCAAAAAGGGTGGAATTACTATTGAGAAGAATGAGAAGGGAGAAGAGATAGCATTGAGGCTCGTTACAGGCTATAGAGTGTGTATTGACTATAGAAAACTCAATGAGGTCACAATGAAAGATCATTTCCCCCTTCCTTTCATTGACCAGATGCTTGAGCGTCTGGCGGGGCACGCATTCTACTGTTTCCTGGATGGATATTCAGGATACTTCCAGATACCCATCGATCCTGTTGACCAAGAAAAGACCACTTTCACCTGCCCTTATGGTACGTTCGCTTACAGGCGGATGCCATTTGGTCTCTGTAATGCCCCAGCCACCTTTCAAAGGTGTATGATGGCTATCTTTGACGGGCTAGTTGAAAAGTGTATGGAGATTTTCATGGACGACTTTTCGGTCTTTGGTCAATCCTTCGATGATTGCCTCGATAATCTTGATCAGGTGTTATCTAGGTGTGTGGAAAAGAACTTGGTGCTAAATTGGGAGAAATGCCATTTTATGGTAGATGAAGGAATAGTTCTTGGCCACAAAGTGTCCGCCAAAGGTATTGAGGTAGATAGGGCCAAGGTGGAAGCTATCGAGAAGATGAGTTATCCTAAGAGTGTTCGTGAAGTCAGAGGTTTTCTCGGACATGTCGGCTTCTATAGGAGATTCATTCAGGACTTTTCAAAGATCGCCAAGCCCCTGTCTACCTTACTTAAGGAAGATGTTACATTCGCCTTTGATGATAGCTGCAAGCAAGCGTTTGAGGAGCTTAAGAGTCGATTAATCTCCGCTCCAGTTCTTATATTGCCTGACTGGAACCTACCCTTCGAGCTTATGTGCGATGCATCCAACTATGCAGTTGGTGCAGTTTTAGGCCAAAGGATCGAAGGAAAATTCCAGCCTATCTATTATGCCAGTCACACACTGAGCCCCGCACAAGTTAACTACACGACCACCGAAAAGGAATTGTTGGCTGTGGTATTCTCCATGGACAAATTCCGTAGTTACTTGTTGGGAGCTGTAGTCACTGTTTGGACTGACCACGCTGCCTTGCGCTATCTCATGACCAAGAAAGAGGCTAAACCGCGTCTGCTACGTTGGATACTGACCCTACAAGAGTTTGATGTCCAAATTAAGGACAAAAAGGGCAGTGAAAACGTAGTGGCTGATCATGTCTCGAGATTGTTGACTGAGGAAAAGACAGAACCGGATGATATAGATCTTTACTTTCCTCTAGAAAACATCATGCTTATCGATGGTTGTGCTCCTGATGTTCCATGGTATTCTTCCATTGTAAACTACCTTCATGCCCGTTATCTTGACCCTGAAATGTCTTATCAAGAGAAGAAGAAGTTCTTCTCTGATATGAAATCTTTCGTTTGGGATGAACCTTACCTCTTCAAGATCTGTAAATATGGTTTGCTAAGGAGGTGTGTTCCTGAATCTGAGCAACGCGATATAATCGAGCAATGCCATAGTGGCAGGTGGTCACTTTGGTCCTTGGAAAACGGTTGCGAAGATCTTTCAATTCGGTTTCTATTGGCCTACGATCTTTAAGGATACGGAAGCTTTCTGTAAAGCTTGTGATAGGTGCCAAAGAACCGGTACTCTGACAAGGCGTTTTGACATGCCTTTGAAACCCATTCTTGAATGCGAAGTCTTTGATGTATGGGGCATCGATTTTATGGGTCCATTCCCATCTTCTTGTGGTAATAAATACATCTTAGTCTGCGTAGACTATGTATCGAAATGGGTGGAGGCAATAGCCACTCCTCGCAATGATCATAAAACGGTCATGAATTTTCTAAAGAAGAATATCTTTGTGAGGTTTGGATGTCCACGAGCCTTGATTAGTGATGAAGGGACACACTTCTGCAACCGACCTTTGGAGAAAGTTCTTGAGAAGTATGGTGTTCGTCACAAAACTGGCACACCATATCATCCGATGACTAGTGGTCAGGTTGAAAGAAGCAACCAGAGCTTGAAGAAGATCCTGGAGAAAACAGTGAACAGTCATAGAAAGGACTGGAGTCTAAAGTTGGATGATGTACTATGGGCATATAGAACTGCCTATAAGACCCCCATGGGTACATCACCCTATCAGATGGTTTATGGTAAATCGTGCCACTTGCCAGTTGAGTTAGAGCATAGAGCTTATTGGGCTATAAAGTTTCTTAACTTCGATTCCCAATCTTGTGGAAAACATCGATTGCAACAGCTGCATAAGTTAGATGAGTTTAGACTCCAAGCCTACGAGAGTGCCAGGATCAGTAAGGACAGAATGAAACTCCTTCATGATGAAAAGATCAAGCAGAGAGAATTTCAAGTTGGAGAGCAAGTGTTACTATACAATTCCAGGTTACATTTATTTCCTGGGAAGTTGAGGACACGTTGGTCTGGCCCATTTGAGATTCTCCAAATCATTCCTGGAGGCGTTCTAGAACTGCGCGGTTATGGTGATCAACCGTTCCGAGTGAATGGTCAAAGATGCAAGCATTACATTGGTGAACCCAAGGTAAAGCCTTTGACTGTTTGATTTCTCGATATCCTCGGGTGTAGCACCCCTAAAGTCGACGAGTTTGACGAGTTTTTGCCCGATTTGTTTTCTGAGGATGACGGTTGTGATAAATCAGAAGAAGTTCTAGCTGGTAGTTGGGACATGGAAGAGTATGAAAGGGATCAAAAGTTGAAACGCCATCAAAAGAAGAAGAAATCGACCATGGGGAAGATTACACGTATATGGCGAGCTATAAAGGATTTAACCCCATGTGTTAAATGCTGTTTCTGCAGCCACACTACGGACCGGAGCTTAAACGAGGTAGTGGCTGGTAGAAAAGTCAAATGGCCTGATCCAGGCTGAGCTTCCACTATGTCGAGCTAACGACATTAACCAAAAGCGCCACTAGGGGGCTTCCTAGATATCCATTATTTTTCTTTTGTTTTTGTTTATTTTCTAGTTTTTATTTTCGGGCTACTGTCGGTTTCTCGTAGGCTCGGATTTTATCGTTTCTTAGTTTTTGTAATTGAAGTTTTTCTGTTTGAGTTGGTGTTTTGAATGGAATTTGCTTTTTTATTGAGAGACTGCTGTGGATATTGTTCCATCTCGATTTCTCTTTGTTTATCTCTACTCTATGATATGGTATAATCACTTGTTTCCCCCGAGGTATTTCTTTGTTTTTCAAGTGTGCAGGGTATTTGCGATAGCAATTGTGAGCTTTCAGATGATATCAGTTTTCTGGTGGATGGTCCACAGTCTACTGATTTCTTCACGCATTTCTGGATCTGGATCTAGACCACCTTCAGAATTGCCACCTTCGAATTACATTCAGCTAAGTACTTTATTTCTTTTTATATTCTGCACAACATGAGGACATGTTGTTATTTAAGTGTGGGGGAGGGGAATGATTCGATATGTATCTATACATTTGCTTACATTCGTTATGTTTCTATGCAAAATGAGCTTGAGCTAGAATTTTCAAAAAAAATTCGACATTTTGTTTTTGTTTTGTCCCGAGTAAGCAATGCATGATCTTTGTTCGTTTCTTTTATAGTCATTGATGCTATATACTGTATGTTCAGTAAGTTAGTTGTTTCACCTGAGATCTATTTTTCACGAGCCATAGTGAGCGATGAGCTAATTTATAAAGTTATTACCCCTTTTGGATTAGTGATTTTTGATTTTCTTGTAAGTCATGTGCTTAGTGCTACGTATGTATCTTGAGATTTATGATAGTTTGTATTTAGATCCGAGTATGTTGTACTGTGAATATCTAGAGGTTTGAATGTGATAAGTAAAACGTAGCTATTGTCAAAGTGAAAAAGTTGAGTTAATGAATTATTGGTGTGTGTCGGAAGCTAGTCGATGATTTGAGTGAGGTAGGGTGTACCACGTATGTCCTATACCACTATGATGACTAAAAGCTCACGACAGTTAGGAAAAGCTGCCTTATGATTGGAGTAAGGTAGGGTATTATCTCGAATGTCCTATTCTGCTATGAGGGCAATAGCTTATTCTGATGTGTGTTTAAAAGTGAATAAGTTAAATCAACTTATGAGAATGTGTTATGAATTGAATATAAGGCTTGGTTTTCGTTTATCTTATCCCCAGTATAAACCGATAGATATGATGTAGGGATTATCCTCTGAGTATTTCAGAAAGGCCCTAGATATATTCGATCATTCTTTTTCGGGATATTTTACGTTTGTAGGGTACATCTTATGAGTGTCATTTATTGCTATTCTACGAGGGGGTATTAGCTAGTTTTGCTTTGAGTTTCTCAAGTTTGGATTTAGTGGAAGTTTTCTATGGCTTTGCACACACACAATGGTGAACTTCTAATTTATTGAATATATGTTATATTTGTTGAGATGTCTATACTTTCTCGAGCTTGATTTTGTTTTGTTTTGCTCGGGACGAGCAAGGCTTAAGTGTGGGGGAGTTGTTAAGGGTGATATTTATGATTTATATGACGTTATTTTTGTAATAATTTCCTTGGTATTTTAGTAATTTTTATAGAAAAGTGTTGGTTTTATCGAATTATTGAGTAAATGAGTTTTAAATGTGTTTAAATGCAAAATCGAAATATTTACGTGATTTTATCGGTGTTTTATGTTTATCCGTATGATGTTACATTTTGCATGTTTCTATCATGTTTCTAGGTACGTTTGCATGATGAGTAAGGAGCTTAAACGATGATCACATGAAGATGGAAGAGTTGAAAGATGTTTAAGTGAAGAATCATTGAAGAAACCGGAACCAGGCACTTCATGGGAATTTTGTCCACACTTGTAGGCACTTTCAGGGAAAGTTGTCTTGATGAAAGTTGTAGAGGATTGAAATAGCTTTCCAACTCATGTTGAATCACCTCATTCGGAGCCCTAGAAGTGATGTTATGAGCACAATACTGGAGCTGGGTCCTGGACGGGCGTCCATGATGATGAACGAGCGTCCGGAGCGGTTACTGTAGCAACCGACTTGATTTTCCTATAAAAACAGCGTGATCTTTGCCCTAATGACACATTATTCGAACCCTAAACCCTAGGGGCAGCTTGGCTGCGTTTTTCCTTCAGTTTTTCTCTAGTTTTATGCACTTAAACTTCTAGATTAGATTAGATAATTTCATGTACTTTTATTCATCAATTCGAGTTGTCAAGAAGATGCTAAGAGGCTAAATCCTCTTGAACAAGCGTTGTGAAGCCGTCCAATTCAACAGTTGATTTCTCGTTCGTGATTATTTTGTGAGTTCTATTTCAAGCTCGTTTCTTTTATCATGTTTTGTATGTTTTATTGCATGTTTAATCGAAAGATGCTTGCTTTGATGATTGTTTATATGATGAGAGTCGTGTCAACCTTAGATCACCATGATAAAAGATTGGATCTTTGATCTAAATAAAACGAAAGTTATTAGATTGATTTTCTAGATTAGAAATCGAAAGATTTCACGCCTAGGTTAGAAAGACGTAATCTTTAACATCGAAAGATAAAAGAATAGAAAACGAACTTGTCTACGAGAGTAGGAGTTTATGCCTTCGATTAGGTGAATCATGACTTGAGTAGAGATCACGAAGTAATCCGAATTAGAATTGAATGTTGATAGGATAGGTGGATCAATTGCTTGTTCGTTCGTTATAACTTGATTTAATCCCTTGAATTTGAATTGTTTAGCTTAGTTAGATTTATTGCATAATTAGGTTTAGATTTAGTTTAGTTAATTGGTTCGCAACCCTGTTTTCCCTGGCTTTAGAACTTGTTCTTCCGTCCAGCTTTACATTCTTGTTAGTTTATTTTCTGTTTCTTTTTAGTTTAATAATCGTGACATAGTTAGATAAATAAAAACTAGGAATCACAACTGTCAGTTCCCTGAGATCGACCCCGGTATAATCACTTTACTACGATCCCTACACTTGGGGTATACCGGGTTATAAATTTTATTACTTGTTGTTTTCCTTAGATAAAACCCGAGACATCTACACTGCATGTAATGAATAGTACTGTCGTTTATCGTAAACTATCATTATTTGGTAGACGTTTATGATATACATGTCGTGTTGCAAATGAGTGGGCTAGTTTTCTTTCTTTTATTTTCTTTTATTTTTGCATATATTTAGTTGCATGTCATCTAGTTGCATTGTTTTTCTATTTTTCTTTTATTTTTCTTGAGGGTAGTTACTGTCGGCTTGCCGTATGCTACCACTTTTATTTTATTTTATTTTTGTTTCTGTACGGGCCGTAGTCACTGTAGAGTTGTCTACCCAACTTGCTCAGCCTGAGCCTGTCAGCTTTTTATTTTATTAGAATTGCATATCATGTAGATTGCATTGTAACATATTTTCATGTAGTTGCACCTAGCCTACTGTTCTGTAATGTTCCATGTATATGTTCCATCTTTATATGAGCTTAATCTGAAAAAATCTCTATGACTTCTTTTCCATGTGTTTTACATGTATAATCCTTTTTCCCCGTAGACTCTTTTTGCACTGTTCAAGTATGCAGGACACTTGTGATAGCTATTATGCGCTTTAACGACGATATCAGTTTTCCTGTGATGCTCCACAGTCTACTGATCTATTCAAGCTTTCTTGGATATGTGTTGCTCCACATTTCCAAGGCTATGCAAGCAATTTTGGTTCTTCGTGAGGGTCTTTCCAGAATTGCTAGCTTTGGAAATACAATCAGCTAAGTCCCTAAATTTTTATTTCTGTACAACTTGAGGACAAGTTGCAATCTAAGTGTGGGGGAGGGGAATGATTTGATATGTATCTACACATTTGCTTAATTCGTTATGTTTCTATGCAAAATGAGCTAGAATTTTCAAAAAATTTCGACATTTTGTTTTTTGTTTTGTCCCGAGTAGGCAATTCAATTCAGTGTTCGTTATTTTATAGTCATTTATGCTATATATCATATGTTTGATAAGTTAGTTGTTTCACCTGAGATCTATTTTTCACGAGCCATAGTGAATGCTGAGCTAATTTATAAAGTTATACCCCTTTGGACTAGTGATTTCTGATTTTCTTATAAGTCATGTGCTTAGTGCTACGTATGTGTCTTGAGATTTATGATAGTTTGTATTTAGATCTAAAGTATGATATACTGTGAATATCTAAGGTTTGAATGTGATAAGTAACACGTAGCTTATTGTCAAATGAAAAAGTTGAAAAATATGAAGTAATTTGGGTGTGCCGAAAGCTAGTCGATGATTTGAGTGCGATAGGGTATACCACGTATGTCCTATACCACTATGATGACCAACAGCTCACGACAGTCAGAAGAAACTGCCTTATGATTGGAGTAAGGTAGGGTATATCTCGAATATCCTATTCTGCTATGACAGGGCAATAGCTCATTCTGATGTGTGTTTAAAGTGAAGTGATTAAATCAACTTATATAAGAAGTGGTATGAAATGAATGAAAGACTAAGTTATCGTCTATCTTATCCCCAGTAGAAACTGATAGATATGCTGTAGGGATTATCCTCTGAGTATTTCAGAAAGGCCCTAGATATATTCGATCATCTTTTTCGGGGTATGTCACGTTTGTAGGGTACATCTTATAAGTGTCATTTATCGCTAGTTTGAAGGGGGTATTAGCTAGTTTTGCTTTGAGTTTCTCAAGTTTGGATTTAGTGGAAGTTTTCTATGGCTTTGCACACACACAGTGGTGAACCTCTGATTTATTGGATCTATGCTATATTGTCTGAGATGTCTATCTTTTTCCGAGCCTTGGTTCTCGTTTTGTTTTGCTCGGGACTAGCAAAAGTTTAAGTGTGGGGCAGCACCATGAATTAAACTCACGGAGGATGCAAACAAAATTTGTCACGGATTTTATCTAATGAAATCAAACAAGTAATAAAATTTATAATCCGATATACCTCAAGTGCAAGGATCGTAGTAAGGAGGTTGATACCGGGTCGATCTTACGGGGAACTGGCGATTGCTAACCCTAGTTTTTGTTTAACTAACTAACCTATGTCACGATTACTAAACTAAACAGCGGATAAAACTAAACGAAACTGAAAACAAGCTTAACTAAAACGTAAAACTGGACAGAATATATGATCTAAAGCCAGGAAATATACGGGTTGCGAACTATTAAACTTAAACTAATTATGAAATAAAAGTAACTAAACTAGGCAATTCAAGTTTCACGGGATTAAATTCAGATTTTAACGAACAAACGAGCGATTGATCCACCTATCCTAACAAGTATCAATTCCTATCTCGATTATATTGCGTTTTCTAACCAATTTGTGGTTTCACCTTATCTAAAGCATGAACCCTAATTTCTTAGGTAATTCACCTATTAATCTATATCTTTCGATCTAAGATTACCGATTTTATTAATCAAAGGTGTAAGCTTTAACCTAGCAATTTAACCTATTAACTCTCGTTATGATAGATTAAACAACTATTCCTTATCATGATGATCTAAGGTTTATAGAGATTTTCATCAACATAAAACAATCATAACATGCAAGTCTTTCGATACAATTGCAATTAAACAATATAAACAATGATAAAGGAAACAACTTTAGATAAAACTCACAATATAATCGCAGAAATGGAATCAAAACGTGTCGGATGGCTTCACAATGCTCGTTTGATAAGGCTTTAGCCTCTCAACATCACTTGATCAACTCGAAAAGCTTGAGAAAAGTACATAAATTTGAAGGTGTTTATCTAGAAATTAAAAGCATAAAAACTGGATGAAAACTAAAGTAAAACGCAGCTGAGCCGCCCCTAGGTTTAGGGTTTTAGTAATGTGTATATGGTATCCTTGGGGAGAAAATACGCTGCCTTTATATAGAATTCGAAGTCGGTTTGCCAAAGTCGGTCGACGGACGCTCGTCCGCTCTTGTGAACGCCCGTCCAGATAGATCTGGACTGCTTCAGACGCCCGTTCGCACAGCGTCCAAACTCTCTGTATCAAAACCGCTCCTCCGGACGCTCGTTCAATCTATCAAATGCCCGTCCACTCTGGACGGAACCTGGACGCTCGTCCAACGTGATCGAATTTTGATTTCTTGATCTTTATCTCTTTTTCCTCTATCTCATTCCTTCATTATCTCTTGTATCATCAATTAGCTCGAACTTAATCAACTTTTGATCATCTTTTGAGCCTCAAACATGTATCTATAACACATAAAAACATCGCAAAATGTAATAATGTCCAAATAATCATAAAATCATATTAAAAACATCAAAATTAACCAATATTGCGAATAACTTATTTAAAACCTCATTTACTCAATATTTCCGTTAAACACTTGTTTCTTATGCAAATTTATACAAATACGGGGGAAAAATACCATAGAATATAGCGTTATAAATCGTATAAATTCACCCTTAACAACTCCCCCACACTTAAGCTTTTGCTCGTCCCGAGCAAAACAAAACAAAAATTAAGGCTCGAGACAAAAAACAGACATCTAAGACAATATAGCATAGATCAATTAATCAGAGGTTCACCAGTGTGTGTGTGCAAAGCCATAGAAAACTTCCACTAAATCCAAACTTGAGAAACTCAAAGCAAAACTAGCTAATACCCCCTCGTAGACTAGAGATAAATGACACTCATAAGGTGTACCCTACAAACGTGACATGTCCCGAAAAAGATGATCGATTATATCTAGGGCCTTTCTGAAATACTCAGAGGATAATCCCTACAGCATATCTATCAGTTTATACTGGGGATAAGATAGACGATAACTTAGTCTTATATCTTTTCATAACAATTCTTATTTCAAGTTGATTCAATTATTTCACTTTTAACACACATCAGAATGAGCTATTGCCCTGTCATAGCAGAATAGGATATTCGAGATATACCCTACCTTATCCGGAAATCGAAACGTTCGGCACGCGTAATATTAAATAGACAATATTACACATAAGCCTCTACTACGTCGTATCAAATAAAAGCAAACGGAAGCTAAAAAGACTCGGGTAAATTTTTCCCAAACAACCAAGAATAGAAATCAAGAACTAAAGAAGGAAATGTAATATTATTACATTGGAAAATGAAACCAACGAATCCAAAATGTACGAATTCCAAAATGCTAACAATAAACTACAAAATCCAATAATAATCCAAATCTAGGAAATAAACAAAGAAATGAATAATTATTAATCAAAGTCTTCAACTCCGGCGTCCTCAAACGTCGTCATCAAAGTCCTCCTCGAACTCAACATTTACCTGCTCGTCTTCTCTCCCCCAAACACATAAATAAACATGCATTTGAGGTTAGTACAATGTACAAAGTAAGAAGTAGAAGCTACAATATAATTAAGGTTTATTATTAAAAGATTTGCCTTACTGAGACCGACTCGATCTAGGGTTCACTACATGCCCATCGACACGTCGTGACTATACGTTTCTAACTTAGCTTATCTTTGTTACATCATTACTCAAGGACACAATGCATGGTGAAAATTCCACCACGAGATATACTTGCCAACTACGGTGATTAGCACCGGTAGTCCCGGGATCTCCCCGGTATGCATATACGTTCGATGGATTTCCTCCACTACCCTTCAACCTTTTGAGCCAGTAGCGTTGTCCACCTTTTATGAACGTATCACATCGCCGATTTGAATCAGTGCCTAACCAAGAATAGATGACGTTTTAGCTTTTACTACACTTATGTAATTATTAATGTGAATTAACTAGTCACCTAAGTGTTTTCAGAATAATACTCACCTTATCAGCTCTACTCCCTCACTTAGACAACTAGACATCACATCCTATCAATTACACAAACAATGATGAACCCTAGTTCATCAAAGCACAAGCCCTTTCATGCCCTTCCGACGGATCCGAACTTCAACTCCCTTTAAGAGTACATTCGGTGTTTTAATTGAACGAATCAGAAACTCAATTGGGGCTTGTTCATATTTAATTAGGGTTATTTAATCATGAATTTAGGTTTAAAAATTCAAAACATAGCTTAAAACAACATTACATAGAAAGCTGGGGCAATGCGTGCGCATTACTCTGGAATGCGTGCGCATCCTTGCTGCACTTATTCTAAGCAATCCTGCATCAGGAATGCATGCGCATTGCTAGCCAATGCGTACGCATCCTACGCAGAAAAAGCCCTAGAACCTGTTTTTCAACCCTTAACGATCTCTACTCGTTTTCAACACATCTTGCACATGAATTATAGCAGAAAACAGTAGAAAAACATGTCTTTATCCAAAACAAAACTTAATCCTTAAACATCATCTAAGCTTAAAACTTGATACAGTATGCATCCAAAACATGATCTATTCTACTCTAAACCACAATTAGATTGTAGGAAGAGCTTCTTACCTTTAGAAAGCTTATTCCAACAGCAAAACTCAGAGAAACAGCAGCTAAAACTGATCTTTCTCTTATCAAAGCTTCAACTTTCTACAATCAAAACGTTGCCTTCTTCACAACGATTCCGGCGCTCTACTCTGATCTGAAAAACGTCAAGAATTGCTTTAATAGCCGATTGAAAAACTCTCAGCCCTATTTTTGGCTCACACACGCTGGAGGTGGAGAAAATCTGATTTCTAGTAGGTTATAAGAATTGTGGGGATTTATTTTCCTTAAATAGAAAATCCCAAAAAAAAAGATAAAGATCTTATTATCTTCCTTTATAATAAGATAAATCCCAAAAAAAAGGATAAAGATTTTATTATCTTCCTTTATAATAAGATAAATACCAAAAAGGATAAAGATCTTATTATGTTCCTTTATAATAAGATAAATCCCAAAAAAGGATAAAGATCTTATTATCTTCCTTTATAATAAAAAAATCAGATTTTCATCCTTAAATATATACATATATATTTCGATATATATATATTTTAACAAATACTTAAACTCCGAATAAAAGGAACCGAACCCAATATTTCGTTTTCGCAAAATGACACGTCTGCTATTTCCCGAAAATCGGAATATTATAGTGGTTGCAATGGTTTTCAAGCATAAAGGTGTCCAAAATGGGTGAGTAGAGGAAGTGGATGGGAGCAACTTTTTATCTTGTAATGGCTTTCTTTGGAAAATGTGTGAACTTGTTTTTTATTAATAAAATATTCGGTAGGTAATATTTTTTTTTAAACTTAATGACACTTTTATTCGACATCCGCAAAACAAAGAGTAGAGACATGAGCGGGAGGAGAAGTTCCCCGATCTACAAATAAAATTAATTAAAACTAAGAAATTAGCTTAATAATTATTTATACCTTTATAAGTTTTTATAAATTAAGTTTTCTTTGAGAACTTTATAAATTAAGTCAAAATAAGAAATTATTTGTATTTTTTAAAATAAAATGTGATGACAAATTTAGGTACGTTAACTTTTCAAATAATTAATAATTACCACATGCAAATAATTATACGAGAATATTAGTTAGAAACTATAGGTTTCATTTATAATATATTTTATAAACTCAATATTAAAAAAAGTGAAACTAAATAAAGTTTCCAACTAAATTGATAATTATAAAGTGGTTTGGCTTAATTAAAAACAATACAAAATATATTATTAAGGATATGACATGTTTCAAAATCTTAAGGAGACATGGGGCATTCATTGAATCGCCAGGTGTATTTATCACAATACACAATAAATGGAAAATCATTTTATCTTATCACAATAATATTATCAATCCTGTATAACACATGGAAAATCATGGTTCGTCGAGGTGATTACGATCAATTTTCATGTATGAAACTTTCTATAAATTCATGGTATCGCAAACTTAAGAAATTGCGAAGCATATTCATTTCTATTGTATTTTTACACTTATTGTTCTGCAAAAAAATGTACTACCTTGGATCATCTAGGCCAATACTTGTTTAATAGAAGCAGAGAGGAACGTGAAAGAGAACAGAGACAGATGATGGAGATAGAGGTTTGTAGGAACCAAATAATCAACCAATTGCCACCTCTTGTGCAAAATATGGACGTTGAAGATGCTCCAGCCACGAGGACATGTACCAATTGGAATAGAGAAGATCGGCATGCAGTCTAATGGCGCACTATTTCGGTCCAAATCCTAGATTCCCCCCTCATTATTTTCGACGTAGATTCCGATTGCGGCGTGAGCTTTTCTTAAGATTGTTGCACTACGTGTCTGAAGCTAATCCATACTTCAGGCAACAACGTAATTGCACCGGAAGGCTTGGGCTTTCACCACTGCAAAAGTTCATGGCAGCCATGCGAGTGCTTGCATATGGGTATTTTTCGATATTGTTGATGAGATCTTAAAAATTGGCGAAAAGACGGCTAAGGATTCCCTTATGAAATTTTGTGATACTATTATAGTCCTCTACAGAGAACAATATTTGCGTGATCCCACCCCATACGATCTCTCACGATCGTTGGCAGAAAACGCCGAGCGTGGATTCCCTGGGATGATCGGATCCCTTGATTGCATGCATTGGCGATGGGATGCCTGCCCTCACGGTTGGAGGGGCCAATACAGCGGCCAATCTGGACATCCTTCTATAGTAGCGGTCACCTCTCAGGATCTTTGGATTTGGCATGCATTTTTTGGTATGCCGGGTAACAACAATGACATAACAGTGTTGGAGCACTCTACATTGTTCAAAAGGCATGTCGATGGTACTGCACCGCCGGTTCAGTATGAGGTCAACGGGAACCAATACAACCTCCCGTACTATTTGACAGATGGAATTTATCCTAAGCATGTCGTTCTTATGCAAGCGATTAGAAACCCGGTCACTGCGAAAGAACGAACTTTCACAATGAAGCAAGAATCTTTGCGGAAAGACATCGAAAGAGCATTTGGTGTTCTACAACAAAAATGGCACATTTTGCATTGTCCGGCGAGGCTTAAGAAACATACGGACCTGCTAAGAGTGATGCTCACCTGCCTAATTATTCATAATATGATAGTGGAAGATGAGCGTTGTCATTATTTTCCGGAATAGACCCCACCCGAGGAAGATGACGTAAGCATTATAGAAAATGTCGAATCAATTGAAGAGGTCTCTCAAATTATGAGCGCAAGGCATGGGAGAATTTGTAACAGGCAGACGAATGAAAAACTACAACGAGACCTCATTGACCATGTGTGGATGTGCTATGGTGATGAAGATGATGAATGAAAGCATTGCTGGTGATCATGTAAGGATGTGCTACAGAGATGAAGACGATGAAAGATATCATTGTTGCTTGTTATTTTCTTATTAGTATGTTATCTGTTGTTTACACTTTCATATTAATGTTGAAATCTAGCTTGTAAGTACGGTTAGTACAAAGAAATTGGATGTCTAATATAAATTAAGGTTGTTATTCTCATTTTTAAGAGGTGTTTAATTTGTATAATGCAGGCTTGAAAGACAAAATACATAGTGTTTTTTCTTTTATTTTTTATTGCTAAACTGAATTGTATTTTTAGGGTAACTGGATTGTTTATATACCGATAAAATGCATGGAACTAAAAGGAATATACATCATAACAACGATAATATAAGATAAGTCAATAGAATGACAATTCGTTATGTTTGCAAATTATAGAATGCAAACAATTACATGTACTACAAAAAGAGTTGTTCAACGGTGTGTCGCATTTACTACACCGGTATTCAAAAGTTACACTGACCTAATAAATCAGTGTAATACAAAATGAGTAATTTAGCGAATTTACTACACGAGTAGTCAAAAATTAAAATGACATTGAATTCAAAACAATCTTGCTCTACCTGAACTGCAACAAAAGATTGGCCTTCATAGATGCACTACATACACAATACAACCAAAGATAAAAACTACATATCAAAAGATTGAGATCCTAGTTTACTAAGGACATAGCGAATTCCAAGCAAGTAAAATTTATATCAACTACCCATTTTGCACTGGATTATCATTTGTTTCGAGAATATGAAAATTGAAGTTAAAAACAAATCTTTGAGAATCTTGCCCAATGTGAACCTCGTCATCATCGAAAAGAGGTCTTTCACTTGTCCCGGCACTTTCAACGTTCTCATTTGGTACTACCGAGGGAGGAGAATTGACCTTTGAACAAGATATCAAAACACCCAATGATATACGTACATGAATTATATGTAAGTTAGATTTTTAATTTATCCAATGAACAATTTAATAATTTCTGTTACCTTTGTATCGATCATGGAAATCCTTCACTGCATTCTTTCTAAGTTCGTACAACATCCTTTGATTATTTGTTGCCAGAGAGAGCGGATCCATTTGGTCGAGCAACTGGATAGCAGAAAATAGTATTTCACTGATTTCTCCTCTCTTAATTACTAAATCAGAAAGCTTGTTCCCCACTTTCAAGTCATACTGTCCAATAACATTTACACCAATCAATGGCAAACTCTATATTGTCAAAATCCTTATTCAATAGGTTTACAGCCCCAAAAGATTCCAGAATAAGGCCCAGATGACAAAAAATAGAATGCCGAAGGAACGATGGAACCGAAGTACGAAGCCTATGTAATTTCTTTTCTCATTCAATAACAGCAGAACATGAGCTTTAAATACACATAGTCATAATGCAATTTAAACTTTGAACCTTAGGTAACTAATAAGATAAAGCTAACAGGGGTTTATTTAAGTAACATTATTAAACTATGACTCATGTAGATAAGCTTAGATAGACACACCTTACTGAACTCTCATTCTTGATCAGATTGCTCAATTCCAGAGAACAAAATTTCACCGTTAAAATTGCATTAGAAAAAAAGCCATAAAGAAAGAAAGAAAAAGGTCGTAAATAAATATCCTAATCTCATCTCAAAGCCAATAATCATTATATAAACTCACCTCAAGATCATGCTTACGCTTCAAGTCATCATATCATGCATTATCCACCAAATCCCTTTTCCAATTTTCCTCTAGTAGCTTTTCCCATTAATTGGTACGTTGAAGTTGATTCCAAACTCGCCAAGCCAACGATAATAGATTGGCTTGCCAATGCAACTGATTTGGTATGTTGTTTTAACCTCCTCTAGCGTTCGTTTTTTGGCTTTGATATGGTCATGCCCGGAGGGTGTTGTATTTCGATTGAAGCAGGACCATCTAGGTTTGGTGTGCAATCAACTCTACCATTTCCTCTTACCTTTGCTTCTGAACACACGCTGGTAGTTGTTGGAGACTTGGAGTGTACGGAGTTTGAGTTTCCATGGTATCAGAAGTATCATTGGGTAATGACTCATCCATTTGTGGCTCTGATGATGGGGGTGGTCTCTTAGCCCATGTTGTCCCGGCAATGGATTGACTACAGCTGCTTGCTTTTGTGTTAATGTAGTCATGCCATTTGGGATTTGCTTTCAAAATCTCCCAGCATTCCTTCACCTTGAAAGATTTTTTTACTTCATCTTTATACCTTTCCAGACAAAGGTTTTCCTGTATATATTAAAAGTGGAACAAAATGAATCTTTCTTTAATATTTTCGAATTATTCTGAACCGGATGAATCAAAAACAAAAAACAAAAATAACAACAACATCATGTCCTTACGAGTTATGTTCATTAGAAAATGCTTACAACTCATCATTATACAAGACGAAAAAAATCCAAAGGCGACAACAGGTGAGGGGAATGTCATAACAAATTATACACAAATCAAATTGTTACCAAGGTCTAATGATCGCACACGAAAAAAGCATCTCCCCAGCTACCAAATCATTCCAAAAATCAATCAATTCACATACCTAAAGTTCTTGAAGAAATCAAATCAATCTTAAAGTAAATACTGGAAACAAAAATAGAGTACTGATTCTCTAGAAATCAAATGAATGTTGAAGCAGAAATTGAAAATAAAAATAAATCGATAGGATTTTCGACTACTGATTCAATGTCCTCCGGTGACCATCCGCTTTTGTGAGAGCTGAGAACACGCGCTCGTGTTGCTGCCCACTTGCTACATTGAGACTTTATCTCAGACATTCGATTTTCAACTGCATGAGTGGTTCTTACACAATCTTCTGGCTTCATTTTATGAAGCTCATGCATAAGTTTGACAAACAACCTTAAGACCCTTTCCCAGAGTTTTGTATTATTCTTCTGCCCAACCCCAACAGCCGGGTCTATCGTTATCCTTAACCATGCAATGGTCAATTGTATGTCCTCCTCGTTCGTCTAATTTTTTTATATTACGTCGACTTGCTTTTAAGGGGGGTGGTGGTGGTGGTGGTGTTGTACTGTATTGAAAAGCATTCACGTCAACATGAGGTTGTGTAGTATGGTGTTGTGGGGGTTGAACGGGTTGTTGATAAAACATGTTTGTGTAAGGTGGCATTGGAAAAGGTTTTTGAAAGAATGTCATGTTAGGGTAGGTCTGGTTATTATCAAACTGAAGGGATTCTTGTTGTGATTGTGTGGATGAATTTGCTTGCCAAAATGGGTATAGACCCGTGAGTTAGCTTCATCACTTTCAGACATTGTGTTATGTTACATCGATGTATATACTTATCCCCACCAAATATATGCCCATTAGATTTCATCAAATGATGCTAAATGAATTACACCACCACAATGTAAAAATAAACAAGATAAAAATAAATAGCTAATGTTTCAAAGCATTAGTATACTCATCTCAAAATTTAACCCCCGAGTACTTCCAGAATGACAGAACTGATATCAAATACATGGTATACAGAAATTGGTAGACAAGTATCATGGGAAAAAATGATATGTTCTAGTGAGCATAAGCAACGTGAAGCCTAGAGCATCAATGATCTATGAACCATCATCTTGCAAATACAACAAAAGATACCCAAAAAAAACATAGGGCCGAAAATTGTTTTTGGCATTGACTGACACACTGAGCCAGTATACTAGAGGACCATAACTTGAACGCAACACATCATAAAAGTCGAATTTACAGTTAAACCTCGATAAATGAATACCCTCAGAACTAGAAAAAAATATTCGTTTAGCGAGGTTATTCATTTATCGAACATTATTTTAAACCCATTTGTCTAAGTCGAGACCGGAGAAAATTATTTACTTGACGAGATTATTCATTTATCGAATATTCATTATCGAGGTTTAAGAGTAGTTGTGAGATAAAACCATATTGCATATTGCATTGAAGCTTATGATTGAAGCTTACGATTGAAATGCATAATTCAATATTCTCACATTGGTATTTAATGTCCATATGCATATCATTAGTCATATGAAAAAATCATTGTTAGAATATCATGTGTGTTGCATAGGTTTTTCTACAAGTACATCATTGACGGGTCTGCATACATCTAAAAAGGGTCCACGAACCCCTAAGAAAAATATTACATACATTTTACCCTAGAAAAAACTTCGAAAAGATTTATGGATCGAATTTCAAGTTTTTAATGGCTTCGAAACTTTGCTCAAGCAATTTTATATTTTTTTTTGTATTATAAAATAAAAATTGTTTCGTAAAGTGTTGATATAATTGATGTACTACATCTGTCCCAAAATATAAGTCATCAAGATTTCACACAGATTTAGAAAGTGGTTGAATGTCATAAATTTGAAGGCTAAATGTCTAAAAATCACTTGACTATCATTAATACAATATTTTTTAAGTATTGAAAAGTGGTTAATTCATTATTAATTGGGGGTAAAATAGAGAAAAGAGCAATTAATGTTGCATTGCTAATATAGAATGACTTATATTACGAGACAAATCCAAAAGTGTAGGATGACTTATATTTTGGGACGGAGGTAGCATATTTTTATAATACTACCCCCGTTCCAAAATATAAGTCATCCTAGGTGTTTTCACACATATTAAGAAAGTGGTTGAATGTCATAAATTTGATGGTTAATGTCTAAAATGCTCAATGACTATCATTAATGCAATAGTTTTTAAATGATGAAAATTGGTTGAATTGATAATAAATTAGGAGTAAGATAAAGAAAAGAGTAATAAATGTTGCATTGATAATGTAAAATGACTAATATTATGGGACAAAACAAAAGTGTATGTTGGTCTTTAGAAAATGCTTTGGTTAAGTTTAGATGGGGTGAATAAACTTAACACTTAAAACTTTTTCGGAGTTATGACAAACTCAGCAGGGTTAATAGTCTGCTGACTTTAGACAGTCTGCCGACTATTCAGTCCAGTGAATCTGTTGCAGCGGAATATATATAGATTAAGCCTTTATACTTGTTGCTAAAATATGATACTAAGTATTGTATACTATGTAGTGAAAGGTGTGTGTATTCAGTAGCTAGTTTAGCAGGTTGATATGAATAAAATGCAATAAAATAAAGTGCAGAAAGTAAATGCAGTAAAGTAAAATAAGGCAAATTTTATAGTGGTTCCAGATGGTGTAATCCTGTCAGTCCACTCTTCTCATGTGATGTTGGAGGAAATTCACTAGAGTCTTTTGAGGTTGCGGTTACAAAAGTCCCTAAGCTGTTTGTCCTTGACCAATAACTATGGCTTCACAAATTGAATACAAAGAACAGGTAGGATTGCTGCTCCTAAGTAATCCACTGGTCCTTGAAGGGTATGATTGCCTCTTCACCAGCTCCACCACAAAACAACAGTTCTTGACACTTAGCTGTGCTTTTCTGTCTTCAGGTTTTTCTTGAAAAGAAGGGGTTGAATCAAGAAAGTGATTCAGCTTCAGCAAGCTTTTGATCAGGATGATAAGATCAGCAGCTTAAGATCTTCAAGAGTAGATACTGGATATTACTTGAATGCAATAACACTTGAAGAGATTCCTAGATCAGTATGAATGCTCTTGTTCAGATGCTCTTGATTGCTAGTAAGTTCGGTGTTTTATTTGATTCCAGGAGTCCCCTGTTTATAGGTGCAAATCCTATGCTTGAATTTGAATTTCAAATCTGACCGCTATAGGATATTCTGATTATTCCCTGAAATTCCCTATGTTGTACTTCTCTGTCTGTGTCAGTGTCTTTCTGACTGACAGACTGTCAAGCAATGGTTTATTTCCATCTTGATTTGGCTCTAAAATCCTTACAATATTCCATCAATCTCCACCATTGATTAACTGACTAATCCAGTGCTTGATATTCATCCTTATCCATTCATTCTTCCAAAAAATAATTCTTGAAACGGATTAATCTGATATGTATATACTCAGCAGATGTCTGGTTCATGAGTCTGCTGATGTATATATTTAGTCAGCTGGATTTTAGTTTGTTGTGTTCTTGATGAACACTCAGTTGACTGCTTCTCATATAACTTTTAATAATGAAGTTGGAGTACACCATTTTAAGTATAACTAAGTCCCAATCATCACATTCCTTATATAGAACTTAGACCTTCTATACAAGGAATACGTGATCAGTTTAGGTCATCACAAACTTACCTAAATTCTGATCCCATATTCTTGGCTTTTAAATCTTCATTACTAAGTTTGAACCCTTAGCCTTCATTACTTTGTTTGAATCCTCAGCCTTCAGTCTTTAGCAGGTCTTAGACACTTTACTGAACACCTAACCTAGATAGGTCTGTTGAACAAGTCAGATGATCTCTTTACAGTGCTTGTTCGATCAAACCTATACAAAGATCAAACTCTAGTAAACCTATACAATCATTCTAGACATCTTTTTGCCTTTGCCCTATAACAGCTAGTCTGGCACTCATCATCAAAACTAAAATATGTCCAACAATTTCCCCCTTTTAGTGATGATGCCAATACCCTCCTTACATCAAAGCAAAAAGATAAAAACAATAAAAACAAAGCAAACATGATATATTTCATTAGGATTCCAAAATGGTTCAAGCATTATTACAACTATGTTCAGCATAAGATAAGACATGCAAAAAGGGTTTGCTGAACTAGTTCCTTTCTTGATCCTTCTTTTGTTGATATTCTTTGATTTCTCTGTGCATACCTGCCATCCATTTATTTTCAATTCTAGAGAAATAAATCCAAGGGTGTACCATCTTCCACCATTTTCATGCTTCAGCAATGGTTAACTAAATACCTTGCCAGTTTAATCCTCCTCTCATATATGCTAGATTGAATTCATCCAGAGAATCTTTTGCTGACAGTCCCCTTAGTCTTTGTTTAACAGACTGTCCCCTTCCACCAGTTGATATTCCTCTTCCACCAGTTGAACCTCCTATTGAAGTTGTTTTCAAGGATTTGATCCTTACTTTCCATAATTTCTGTCCAAGAAAAGAGTTTAAACCCTCAAAGAAGGTCATTTGATTGTAAGGTCTTCTTCTTGAATTATAAGAATTTTTAAACTCTTTCTACAGATCATCAGTTCATTGGCTTCCAGGAGAAGGGGTTCTATAGAAAGCAATCTCTGCTTCATATCATCTTTGTTGATACATCCTTGCTGCTTCTTTTGCTTCTGATGTCTTTCCTTCTTCCCCCTTCTTGACATCATCAATAAAACGGTCCAGCAAACTCATAACTCCTTCTTGAGTTGATACCAGATTATTCAGTTGGCCTTCCATGATCTCTATTCTTGTGTCTACTGAAGTAATCCGGACTTATAGTGTTTGTTCCAGCAGATTCATCCTTTCTATAACTTTAGGATCAATTTCAGCAGAGGATGAATTCTCAGCCAGTTTATCAACTTTCTTATTTAAGTTGGAGATATCTTCAGATAGCTTCTTATCCCTTTTTGCAGAATCCAACCTTGACTGAGTGATTCTTTATGCATATCCATGCAACTAAGCTGTTAACCAGTAACATTTGATGCAGTTATTTCAGTGGTTATTCCTTTATTTTCCACCAAATTCACAAGATTTTCAAATCTCATTTCACTGGTCCTTAGTTGATTCCTTAGTTGATTGATGACTTCTCTGACAGCTCTCAATTCCTCCAAAATATGACCTGGTATAGTAAAAAACAATACCAGCCATATTATCAGCAGTCCTCTCCAAGTCATCTTCAGGTCTTGGATGTCTGATCACTATTGCTCTATTCCTGCCCCATTCATAGGGTTCAGGACTTTCCTCTTCCAAACCAACATCCTCATCATTGATAGGATCATCTTCAATATCTATATTAAACTCTTGTTCACTATCTCTATAATCAAGAAGTTGCTCTTTTGATTGTGCATCAACATCTTCTTGTATGTTATCAGCGGGGGCAACATCCTCAGCAGGCTCCATGCTGTTAATAGGGGATTCCTCCAATCCCAAAATCAGTTCCAACCTTTGTCCAATCACTGTCTGATCCTAAATAGATTGAACCACCAGTTCCGACCTTTGTTCAGTTGCTATCTGGTTTACAGCAGACGGAACCACCTCTTCAACAGTTACTTGAATCTTCATTGGTGTAACTGATGTAAATTCAATAACTCTAGGTTGATTCTCTTGTAAGATCATGGGATTTACCAAATTGGGTTCAATGGGTATGTCGGGATTTACAACTACTGGAATGGGTTGTCCAGTAGGTGCAACAACACCCAAATGACCAATTTGGTCTTCAGCAATGGCAGGAAAAACTGCTAGGTTTTCTTTCAAAATAGCTCTTTTCTCAACAACGATATTTAAATCCTCAGCAGCACTTGCCAAAGTTCCCTCAGTGTTGATTCTATCTTGAAACTAAACAGATTCTTCAAATACAACATCAATCTGTTCATTTTTTACAACTTCAGCAGAATCCTCTAAGGCATCACCTCCCAGAATTGTTGTTGTATCTAACTCAGCTTCCAGCTCTACTGCAAAAGTATCCAACAATTCTTCTTCATTACCATCAGTAGTCTGCTGACCCTCAGTAGACTGTCCTTGTTTTTCAGTAGGGTGCTCCTTATCTTTTTCAGCAGATCCTTCTTGCAAAGTTTATGTTGTTCTTTCTTTAACAACACCACTTGTTTCTCCAGGTTGCATAGGATGATCATCATCCGAATAAAAGGATGATGAATCATCAGAATAACCAAATGGCTTGTACTTAGGATCTTTGAACAACATACTTCAAGATCTTCTTCCTTCTTCCACTGCTTCTTGAAGTCTGCCAACCAGTAAGTCACAGTTTACAAAATCCAACAAGTTATCTGTTCCCAGATATTCAAATGCCCATTCTTCAAAACTGGTCATCATCTCAGTAGCAGCTTTTTGTCTTCTGTAATAACCTATTTTCTATTGCACATACTGAGATATTCTTTCCAAAGCAGGATCTCCTTTCTGCTTTTTCTTAGGTCTTCTTTCACAAGGCATAGTTGGCTTTCTTGCAGTAGTTTGAGTTTCAACAGGTTGAGGCTCAGTAGGCTGACCTCCAAATGTCTCTACCAGGTGAGACAAAGTTTCTTCAACAGATATAAAAATGTCAGTGCGATCTTCCAAAGTTTGGGAAATATTTGTATCCACTACTTTCATTTGCTTAACACTTGCTTCCCCCTGAGTTATATGTTCCTCAGTAAGGGTTTGCTTCATCCTTACTTCCCCCTGAGTTGTATCAACCTGAGCAAGGGTTTGTACAATTTCACTAGCCTTCTCAGCAGGCTTTTGTACATCCTCAGTAGCCACTTGTGTTGGCTCTGTGTCTCCTTTCTTGTCATCATCTGCTTTATCATCTTCTTCCTTTTGTTCTTCTAAGGTTCTCAAAACCTTTCCCTTTCCATGTTTGACCCTTTTCTTAACAACTTGTTTCACTCTTTTTAATGGTCTTTCAGGAAATCCAAACAAAGATTGTCCAAGTGCCTCTCTGCTTACTGCTTTCCTTTTCCTTGATGCATATTTAACTTTCTCAGTTAAATCTCTGCAACTGTCTTCTTTATAGGCTCAATAGGTGCAGGGGAAACTTCAGTAGAACTTGTATCAGCAGGTTTGACAGAGTCTACTGATTGTTTAGATTTCTTAGGCTTAAGAATATCAGTGATTTTCCTTGTATCTGTCTTGGAGGGTGCTAATGATTTTGTGATTTCAACAGCCTTCCTTTTCTCCACTATTTTTCTTGACTTGGCAGCCTTAGGATCATCTCTCCTTTTGCTTCTCAACTCCGGATTTGGATCACTCTCCTTGGTTGATCTTCTTCATCATCATCCAAACCAGGAATTGGAGTATTAACCTCAGGCTTGTATCTTGCTTTTTTCGATGGTTTGAGGTGCCACATCAGTAATGTGCATGTGATTCAGTAGACTTTGCACCATCAAACCCAATGGTTTGATCTTTATAAAGAATCCAGATCCAAGATACTTGACTGTCTTTTTATCCTTGATTCTTTTCTTGATAGTTTCTTTTTCTTCAGTCATAACCTTCTTCCTGTAATGTATGAAAAATCCAGCCCAATCAAACTTCATGCTCCTTGAGATGATCATCATCAAATCATGTTTTGGCCCTGATAAATTATCATAACTGCCAACCAATCCCAGCAAATTTCTAGCAATATATTTGCTCACCGGATTGTACTCAAGTGAAATATACTTAATATTAATTCCTAGAGATGCTTGTTCATCCGGTTTAGTGTTGATAGATTCAACAAAAGCTATGCTTGCTAGTTCCATATCATCATCATTCGTTGGGGCTCCATTTCCTTCTGCAAACCCAAATGCTTCCTTTAATAAATCAGAAGTGACAAGAATCTCCTTACCATGCACTATGGTTGTGAACTCTTCTGTGTGTGGTTTTATAACCATGTTCCTCCTGAAATCACACATTTTTTTGTATGAGATTGTTTGTAGCCTGATGTATAAACATTTTCCAGACCTGCAAACCGTATTCTTCTTCCAAGATTTATTGCAAGCTCTCCTTCTACAGCATCCCTTGCATAACCACGAACACTTTGACTAGAGCCGAGATAGATATCATCAGCAGACATTGTTGCTTCTTGATTTTGAGAGAAAACAGATGAAAAAAGCCAAGATTATACGCCAAAGGTTGAGTGTTGGAAGATAATGTGATGATATTCTTCATGTTGGACTTATTTCTATGTTTTGATGATGAGTGCCAGACTAGCTGTTATAGTGCAAAGGCAAAAATATGTCTAGATAAAATGTATAGGCTTATTAGAGTTTGATTCATAAATGGGTTTGATCAAACAAGCACTGTAATGGTCAGCTGAGCTATTTCAGCAGACTAGTCAACATCAGTAGGGTAGATAGGTCAGTAGACTAGTCAGGAACCTGCTGAAGACTGAAGACTGAAGGCTGAGGGCTCAAACTCAGTAAATGAAGGCTAAGGGATCAAACTTAGAAATTAAAGTCAAGGATATGGAATCATAATTTAAGCAAGTCTGTGATGACCTAAACTGATTACATATACCTTGTGTAGAAGGTCTAAGTTCCATAAGTTGGATGATGTTTGGAACTTGGTTATAATTTAAAAAGGTGTAATCTAACTTCATAAATAAAAGTTAGATAAAAGAAGTCATCTGCATTGTGTTTTATACACAGCAAATTGCAGTTCAGCAGACTGACATGTATCACAGTAGACTGATGAACCTGCTGATGAATACCTCGGTTAATTCAAGATTATATTGGAAGATTACATGGATAATGACAGCCAACTACCTCTGACTTATCAAAGAAATCAAAGGCTGAGATTAAAAGAACGTTGGGATGATTCAGGACTTTATCCAATTGTTATAAGTCAAATGGTGGACAGACTGCACTGTCAAAAAGGAATTCTGACAGTGTCAGTCCTATGAATAGTGACAGAATGCAGATCATATGGGACAAAAACAAGGAACGGTTACATTTGAATTTCAAATACAAGTCACATGCATTCTTGCCTATAAATAGAGGACTCTCAACTCAGAAACAAGATGATGAATTTTGATAAACTTTGAAGAGATATTATTCTGAGTTGAAAAACACCCTGCTGAACTTACTGAGCATAAAGCTGCTGATCTAGAGAATTTCTTCAAGTGCATTCTATATTCAAGCTACATCAAGATTACACACTTGAAGACTGCAAGCTGCTGATTATATCATCCTAATCAAGCTGCTGCAACTGAATCATTTATTTGATTCAATCTTTATTTTATAAAGAACCTGCTGAAGACAGTGAAGCACTTTTGTGTGAAAGACTGTTGTTTGTGGTGGAGCTGGTGAAGAGGCAATCCTACCCTTCAAGGACCAGTGGAAGACTCAGGAGCAGCAATACTACATGTTCCCAGTTTTCAGTTTGTGAAGCCATAGTTATTGGTGAAGGACAAGCAACTTAGGAATCTTTGTAACAGCTACATCAAAGATCTTTAGTGAATTTCCTCCAACATCACAGGAGAAGAGTGGACTGACAGGATTACACCACCTGGAACCACTATAAAATCTGCCTACTTACTTTCAGCATTTACATTCTGCACTTAGTTTACTTTACACATCAACCTACTGAATCTAGCAACTGAAATCACACACTTGCACTACTGAGTATCTAATACTTAGTATCATATTTAACAACAAGTATTAAGGCTTAATTTTGATATAATTCCGCTGCACAAATTCAGCAACCTTAACTATCAGTAGACTACTGTTTATCAGTAGCTCTGAAGTATCAGCAGACTACTGAAGTATCAGCAGACTGCTGAAGTTGCATAATTTGTTAACTCCAAAAGTTTTAAGTGTTAAGTTTATTCACCCCCCTCTAAACTTAACCAAAGCCTTTTCAAGGGACCAACAATTGGTATCGGAGCAGTGCTTCTGTTCTGAAGTAATCCTACTTGTTGTGCTTGTGAAAATACTTTGAAACTTTTTCAAGTTACTGATTTTCAAAGACTTGCATCATGGATAACACCCAGTATGCTAGAACTATGCTGATGTGTTCTCTTGATAGATTTGATGAGTATAAACGTCGAATGCAGGCATACCTTGCTGCAACTCATGATGAGATGATGGATGTACTGACTGATGGACTACTGGAGATTACCAAGGCAATTACAGTGGGTGATACAACTGAGTACATTCCAAAACCAAAAAAAGAATGGAATGCAGAAGATAGAAAGAGAGCAAACCTCAACAATATTGCTATTGATATCATTTACAGAACCTTGGATAGCAATATGTACATGAAGGTTAAAGATTGCAAAACTGCAAAGGAACTTTGGGACAAGATACATTTGATCTGTGAAGGCACTGATGCAATAAAGAAGAACAAAATCAGTGTGGCCAGAAAGAGGTTCCAAAAGTTCAAAATGCTGCCAAATGAAACCATTGAGCAAATGGAATCAAGATTTAATGCTATCCTGGATGAACTTACCCTGCTGAGTGTAAGTTACTCAAAAGAAGAAATAAACACAAAAATCTTGGAAGCATTACCTGCAAAAGATGTTTGGAAAATGAAGGTGACTGCAATAGAAGAAATGAGAAAGCTGCATGAGGAAGACACCTTCAAGTTGTTTTCAGATCTTAAGGCTTATGAGTTTAGCAAAAAGATGGTACCTGAGACTGAAAAGGAAGAGCCTAAGACCACTGCATTGGCTGCTTCACATCAAGAAGAAACATCAGGAGGACAAGATGATCTGATGGATGAGATGCAGGAGCAGATTGCCCTACTGAGCAAGAAAATCAGGATGATGAAAACAGGAAAGGCCCCTTCAAGAAATTTCACAAAGAGGCCTACTGAAAGAAAGAAAGAAGAATCAAAGAAAGACAATGACTATCTGTGCTTTCATTGCAAAAAACCAGGACACTTCAAACCTGACTGTCCTGAGCTAAAACAAGGGAAGGAACCTGATTATCTTTGCTTCACTGCAAGAAGCCTGGACACTTTAGACCTAATTGTCCAGACCTACTGAAGACCAAGAGTCAACAAAGAAGATATGGCAAGAAGGCTATGGTTGCTGAAGATGAATCAGGGTATGAAGTGGAATCTGAAAAAGGAAATGAATCAGATGACACAGCATTGGTTGCTGACATGGAAGATTATGCTTTGATGGCTAATATGGATGAAACTGAGGAGGTATACAGCACTGTATCTATAAACACTCCTGCTGGAAGTGATTGTGAATCAACCTGTGGTTCAAATCCTAGAAATTCTGACAACAATGAGACTTTGGATGCCATCCTTAATCAACTGAGGATAATACAATCTGGTTATGAGATTGTGAAGGCTGAAAAAGAAGCTCTTGAGTTAGAAGTTGGAAGATTGAAAGCTGAATTAAGAGTTCTCAAAGGTAAGGAAAAAGATGTTGGACAGAATCAGTGTAAGCCTGCTAATCATCCAGCAGCCCCTAAATCTGCTGAACCATCTTGTTCCTCTGCTGCATACAAAACTGGAAAGCCTTATGGTGATAGAACAGGGCTTGGATTTGGAACTCAACAATCTAAAAAGAGTGGATCCATTAAAGTTACTGAACCTAGTACCAGAATTGGTCCTAAGTTTGTACCTGCACAAGATCCAACTCCAAGTAAGGTTGCTGAGGCAGTAAAACCTACTGAAAACACTTCAAGGAAGCTAAATCAGAAGTCAAAGAAGTCAACAGCTCCTAACAAAAAGATTGAATCCAAAAATAGGACTGCTGTGCCTTCTAAGCCTGCTGATAGCAGACCTGCTGCCAAGTCTGCTGGACCACAGAAGGGTAAGAAACAGAAATATTCCAAGGATAAGAATCCTAAACCCAAAAATGTTAATCATTCAAGGGTTACTTATCTTAGGGGGAAAGGTAGACTGTTCCCTATTGATCATGATTGGAATATTCTTGTACCTGCTGTTAGAAACAACAAGTATAATCATGCTGCTAGGGTAAAACCTAAGCAATGGAATCAGCAAAGGACTCAGCAGAGGACTTATAAAAGGCCTCAGCAGGGACCTCAGCAGACTCCATACTATAGGGCTGTTCCTAACAGACAGCAACATAATGGTTAGACTAATGCTTCTAACAACAAAAGTCACTTCAAACAGCATTATAAACCAAAAGGCCAGAAAACATATGTGAATCCTACACAACCTACTGTTAGAACTTATGGATGTGTGGAATACATGTATGAACCAAAGTATGACCCTTTCAGGAGAAGACCTTATGGAAACATGCCAAGGGTCATGCTTACCACTGACCATTATGGACCCAAACAGGTTTGGGTACCTAAAATGCATTAACTTTGTTTTATAGGGTGTCTGGTACTTTGACAGTGGATGTTCCAGACACATGACAAAGAATAAGCACTGTTTATCAAACTTTATGGCAAAAGATGGTCCAAGGGTGAATTTTGGCAACAAGAATACACCTGGATATACAAGAGGATATGGCACACTTGTGAGAAATGGACTTACAATCAAGAATGTTGCATATGTGGAAGGACTGGAATACAACTTGCTGAGCACTGGACAATTCTATGACATGGGATACAAGGTCACTTTTGACAAAAACAACTGTATTGTCATTAGTGAAAGAGGTGATCAAGTTGTATTGGCTGGTAGAAGACAACAAAACATGTATGTTGTGGATTGGTCTACTGCAGTTCCAGAAACCTGCCTGATTGTGCATACCAAGTCAGAACTCAATTGGTTATGGCACAAGAAGTTAAATCACTTAAATTTTGATGATATCAATCAGTTGGTAAAGAAGAAATTGGTGATTGGTTTACCTGAGATCACATTCAAGAAAGATGCTATATGTGATGCTTGTCAGCAAGGTAAACAGATAAAGTCAAGCTTCAAATCAAAAACCAAACAATCAACTAATAGAGTGTTGGAGCTGATGCATATGGATCTATTTGGACCAATAACTCCAACAAGTGTAACTGGAAAGAAGTACACCTTAGTGGTTGTGGATGATTATTCAAGGTACACTTGGGTGGTTTTTATGAACAAGAAAAGTGAAACACTCCAAAGCATGCCTAATCTTTTGAAGAGATTACAAAATGAGAAAACTTTGACAGTAGTAAAAATAAGATCAGATCAGAGTACTGAATTTCTCAACAAAGTTATAAGAGAATATTGTGAACAGAATGGTGTACTACATCAACTTGCTGCTGCTGGTACACCTCAGCAAAATGGGGTTGCTGAAAGAAGAAACAAGACTTTAAAGGAAGCAGGAAGGACAATGATTTGTGAAGCATTGCTACCTGAAAGATATTGGGCTGAAGCAGTCAATACAGCATGCTATACACAAAACAGAACCTCAGTGAACAAGAAGCTGCTGAAGACACCTTATGAGGTTTGGAATGGAAGGAAACCAAACATATCTTATTTCCATCCATTTGGAAGCAAGTGTTTTATTCTAAATCACAAGGTTCATTTGAAGACATTCCAACCAAAGTCAGATGAAGGAATTTTCTTAGGATATTCTTCAGTCACCAAGGCATTCAGGGTGCTGAACAAGAGGTCACTGAAACATGAAGAAACAATCCATGTTGTGTTTGATGAACCTAAGTTCACTGGTATGGAAGATGAAGATTGTGAACCTGCTGAGAATCAACAAGTCACTGATCCTAATTGTGTTGAAGTTTTGGAAAGATTCAATGACTTAAAAGTTTCTGATACTGCCCCTACTGAACACCCTGCTGGTAATATTACTGATGCAACAATTGAAGCAGTTCAAGGATCTGCTGAACCCCCTGTAGAAGAAGCTACAGCAGACCCTACTGAAGATGAGGTTCCTGATAATCAAAATAACCAGAATCCATAATGGTTAAGGAATCACCCTGCTGAACAAGTTATTGGCAATGTACAGCAAGGTGTGAGGACTAGAAGACAACTGGAAGCTATGTTTACTTGTTTTCTATCTCAAATGGAACCTAAAGTTGTTGAAGAAGCAATTTCAGATCCAGATTGGATAATTGCTATGCAAGAAGAATTGAATGAATTTGAAAGAAATCAAGTTTGGACACTAGTTGAAAGGCCAATTCATGCAAATATCATTGGTACTAAATGGGTATACAGAAATAAACTTGATGAATCTGGTACCATTGTGAGGAATAAGGCCAGACTAGTTGCAAAAGGCTATTCTCAAGCAGAAGGAATAGATTTTGATGAAACTTATGCACCTGTTGCAAGATTGGAAGCTATCAGATTATTCTTGGCACATGCTGCATATAAGAACTTCAAGGTATATCAAATGGATGTCAAAAGTGCATTTTTGAATGGCATTCTAGAGGAGGAAGTGTATGTTCAGCAACCTCCTGGATTTGAAGTTAAAGATCAAGAAGATAAAGTGTATAGACTCAACAAAGCACTTTATGGATTGAAACAAGCACCAAGAGCATGGTATGAGACTCTATCTCAATTCTTGGTGGACAATGGTTTTACAAAAGGCACCATTGACAAGACACTTTTCAGAATCAGTGAAGGGGACAGCACCCTGCTGGTACAAATTTATGTTGATGACATAATCTTTGGTTCTGAAAATGATTTACTTTGTGAAAAGTTTGCAAATCTAATGAAGAGCAAATTCCAAATGAGCATGATGGGAGAAATGAATTACTTTTTGGGATTGCAAGTTAAACAAATGAAAGATGGAATCTTCATTCATCAAACCAAGTATACCAAGGAGTTGCTGAAGAAGTTTGGTATGGAAAATAGCACTAAAAATTCAACTCCTATGAGTACAAATATCAGACTGGATGAAGATAAAGAAGGCAAAGATGTTGATCAGACCTTATACAGAAGGATGATAGGCAGTCTGCTGTACCTAACTGCCAGCAGACCTGATATATCCTTTGTTGTAGGTGTTTGTGCAAGATTTCAATCTAAACCTAAAGAAAGTCATTTAGGTGCAGTCAAAAGAGTTCTCAAGTATCTAAAAGAGACTTTGGGAGTAGGGATATGGTATTCCAAGGAAGGAAGCTTCAAAGTTATATCCTACTCAGATTCTGATTATGCTGGATGCAAGATTGATAGAAAAAGCACCTCAGGAACCTGTCAGTTAATGGGAAATAGACTGGTCTCCTGGTTTATCAAGAAACAGAATTCTATATCAACTTCCACTGCTAAAGCTGAATACATTGCTGCTGGAAGTTGCTGTGCACAAGTACTATGGCTAAGACAACAATTAAGGGAATATGGAATTGAAGAAAAAGAAATTCCAATTATGTGTGACAACACAAGTGCAATTGCAATCACAGAAAATCCTATTTTGCACTCAAGAACCAAACACATTGATGTGAGACATCATTTTATAAGAGATCATGTTGAAAAGAAAGATGTGGTGGTTCTATACATCCCTACTGAAGATCAACTTGCTGACATCTTCACCAAACCACTTGATAGTGAAAGATTTGCCAAGCTAAGGACTGAACTTGGAATTATAAAAGTTGACTGATAATCAGCAGTGTACTTGAATTCACCAAGGGGATTAGTCTTTGCTATGTTGGGTGAGCTCACTTAGCAGATTAGTCATTGGTATCAACAATTCCATGTACTTATGTTTGGACAATTGAGCAAATGAGGTTGCCGAGGGGATTGGTCTTTGTCATTTTGGGTGAGCTCACTTGACAGATCAGTCATTGGTATTAAACTTCATATTGTATTATCAATTGAACAAAACAAGGAAAAATCAAGGATCAGCAGAGTACTTATGTCAGCAGGCTGCTGAAGCCTATTTATCAGCAGACTGCTGAGCCCACCCTGCTGAGGACTACCCTGCTGAATGGAACGTTACTCAGTCAAAGTTATTAAAGTCAAAAAGCAGAATTGGCGGGATATTTATTCTATCCTTTATTACCATGGTTAACTATATCCAACGGTTACAAACGTTGTGGAGGAGTAATGGGCCACGTGTCAAGACAGCATTTATCCAGATTAATCGTGGTCATTATGGATGTACGTGCACTGACAGTTACAACCATCTCCTGTCTATATATTCAGGCCTATCATATAGCAGATTCTCTACTTGCATATCTGCTTTATCTCTTCAAAATCATACACTGTGTGAACACAGATTTGAGAAACTATCTTCTTCTTCTAATTTTCTCATAACAATGGCCGAAAAGATTGATGTTCAAATCGAATCAAGCCAGAGTGTTAGAGGCTATGTTGTTGATGCAAACCAAACAGAGCTAGCCATCAACATTGGTCGAAGAATAAGAAGGTTTGCTGGCTTGGAAAACAAACTCAATATAAGATTGGAAACAATCTCATATACAAATGTGGTGGATTTCTGGAAACACATGGTTGTAGAAGAAGGAACTGAAGCATTCAAGAGAACTGTGAATGCTGAGGAGATTGAAGTTTCTTCCAGTCTACTGAGGGAAGTTTTTGGATTTGAGGAAGTGGTGGATGGTCCAGTCAATCCTGAAGCAATGGGATTGGACAAAATGGCGTTTGTTGATCAAATCAAAACAAATGAAGCCACCAAATCTGTTCCAGGCATCAACTGCAGACATATTGGGAATGAGTACAGCCTGCTGAGCAAACTCATTGCAAAGAACATACTTGGACTGGTTGGAAGTATGGATACTCTATCAGGACCCAAGATAGAGCTGATGATAATTATTTGCAGAAGCATGAGATTTGATTGGGCTGGTTATTTCATCCATTACATGAAGAAAGTAGCCAAGGAAGAAAAAGATGGAAAGAGGAAATCCAAGGCCTTGCCCTTAGGATTAATGGTTCAGACCCTACTGAATCATTTGGAGGTTCCTGACATAGAACCTGAGAAGATAAATCAGTCCAGATACAAGAAAGAGATTAATCATACAATTCCTGGTCTGGATGATGATGAGGAGGTTGCTGGAGAGGCTGCTGATGATGGTAATGGCGGAGATGATGGTGATGCTGGTGGTGAGCAGGTCAAGCAAACTAAAAAGAAACTTGTTAAACCTGCTGCACCAAAGAAAGCTGCTGAGAAGAGAAAGGCTGCTGATGTTAGAAAGATTACTGAGATCTTGAAACCAAAAAGAACAAAGAAACAAACAGCACAGACTGCTGAGTCTGCTGAGGGTTCAGTGGAGGTTACTGACCCTGCTGTAGCTGCAAGAAAAACTGTTGTTGAAATTCTAAGGGAACAACAGAAGGAAGACAGTAGAAAGAGGAAGTCTACTGTAGTTGAAAAAGATGATGAACCCCTCTCCAAGAGGATGAAGGAGATTGCCACAAAGAAAAAGTATGGCAAAGGGAAAGAATTGAAAAACTTGGAGGAACAAAGAGTCCAAGAAGAAGCATCAGTAGAAGAGGAAGAAGAGGCTATTATGGCTGAGCCATTAACTATCATCAAGCCTGTGGTAATTTCTGACTCCTCACCAGAAGAGGTTGTTAAGTCTACTGAAGCTGCACAGGTTGTTTTTGAGCAATCTGTTGAAGAATTACAGCAGTCTACTGCACCAGAGCCTGCTGTAGAAACTGATCAATCTACTGAAGATGCACAGATTGTTGTTGAGCAATCTGTTGGAGATATACAGCAGTCTACTGACCCTGAGCCTGCTGTAGTATCTACTGAAGACCCACAGCAAACCACTGAACCTGAACCTGCTGTGGTGATTGAAGAATTGGTTGAAGACCCTGCAAATGTTGCAAGAACTCAGGGGGAAGAGCAGTCTGCTGCTAACCCTGCTGATGAGCATGTAAGTCAGGGGGAATCTAGTGTTGTACAGATGGAAGTAGTAGGTACAATTTTACCACCTCAGCAACCTACTGACTTTCAAGCATCTGTTGAAGAAACAATGAACCTACTTGTTGGAACCTTTGGAGGTCAACAAGGATCTAAAGCTGCTCCCAGAAGATCTTTCATGCCCTTTGAAAGGCATGTGAAAGAAAGGAAGAAAACAGAAGATTATGTAGATCCCAAACTTCAGCAAGTTGCTGACTATTTCCAATGGAAGTTTGGTTTCTACAAGAGACAAAAGCCAGCTGCTGAACCTATGACAGATTTTGAAGAATGGGTTTTTAACAAGTTGGGAGTAGAAAATTTGTTGGACCTAATTGATACCACTGTGCTACAATCCAGATTGATGGATCTATTTGATGAACAACAGAAAGAGGAGGGTATCAAGTTTGGGAATCCAAGAGGTGATGATGATGGCTCTTCATCATCTAGTTCTGATGATAATCACCCCCCTGGTCCAGGAGAGACCAGTAGGACTGCTATGATAATTGAACCTACTGTAAGGCAGTCTACTAGTGCTGGAGTGTCTACTGAGAGACAGCAAACTGGACAGATGGATGCAGATATGGAGCATCTCACCATTGATGAAATTGAGGCACAAATCAATGAAGGAATAGCTGGTGGTGCAAACAGAATGGTTGGTGAGATAGATCCACTATTTGTTGAAGAACCTGCTGAGCATGTTGATGATCTGCAGACTGTGGATTCAAGTTAAGAAAAGGTTAGTGACCACAGTGAACCTAGTGCCAGTTCAGAGGAATCCATTCAATATCAACACTGGATTGACACTGAGGCTGTACTAACCAAAACAGCAAACCTGCTGAGAGGAATCACTGATTTGGAATCATTTCAACAAGTAAACATGGACATATTTCCAGATCAAGTGATTGTGGAATTTATTGAACCTGTTTCAAGAATTGAAGAGGAGGTACAGGTTGTTGGGTTACAAACAGCACCTGGACACAGGTTGGAACATGAGGTACAGGCTGCTGAGTCTCAAACAGCACCTAGACAAAGGTTGGAACAAACTCTGGGTTTGGAGGAAACCCCTGTAGTTGAAGAGGCTGCTGTAGTGGAGCCTACTGGAGACAAGACCACTGAAGGGAAAGATGGTCAGCAGTCTGCTGTTAATCAAGATGAGCAGCTGCTGGACTATGACTTCAGTGATGAAGAATTCCAAATACCTGAAGAAGAAGCTGTTAATGTTGATCCCCCACAGGCATTTGTACCTATCTTTGAGGAACCTGCCATTGATCCTATTCTGGAAGAATATGAAGGACCTAACCCTGCTGGACTGGATAGGAGTTGGGCAATGGTTATGAGCAATCAGAGGCTACAATATAATGTGGAGGAGCCTGCTGATGAAACTACTGGTGGAAGAATGACCAGTGGAGTGCCAGTTGAAGTTTTGAATGAGTTAAGAACTGTCAGAAATGATATGCAACAGTTAAGAACTCAACTGGACAGACAAGAACAGAGATTTGAAGAACTGATGAAAATGGTGAATGAAAACAGACAATCTGCTGATACAGTTGCTTCAAATTTCACATCCACTCAAAATGTTGTGGATAATATGATGTTGGATGTGAGGGGAATCAAGCAAGGGAATTCAGTGAAGGAGAAGTTTCTGAAAGACCAACTTACATCCATCCAACAAAAACTTGACAAGCTTACTGAAACCCCTAAACCTGCTGAGCCTGCTGCTGCACAACAACCTGCTGTGCTTGATCCAAAACTTACTGAAAGGATCAACCTACTGGAGGAGACCTTGCAATCAAGGATTACTGCAATTGATACAAGAACTGAAATTATGGAAGGTCAATTGAATAGAGTGGTAATCTCACAGGAGGGTATTCATGGCCTAATGTCCCGATTTGTTGATGATGTCACTAAGGGGGAAGAGGGCCAATCAGCTGCAGCAAAAGAGGCTGCAAGACTCTTTGCAAAGAAAAGATGGGAGGATGAGATTAATGCTCTCAGGCAACCTGCACCTGGCAGAGTTCAACTTACTGATGATCTCCTTAGACAATACAAGAAAGAATACCATAACAGAAGGAGACATTATCATGACATGGGATATCATGAAGGTCTAAACTCTTTCTTGGCATTGAAATTTTGGGAAGCAAGAGTCAGAGCCTTAAGGGCAACTTACAGAGGAGGCAGAGGTGGAAGAGGTGGAAGAAGTGGCAGAGGTGATAGGATCTTACCTATCACAAAAGCAAAAGATTCACTTGATGAATTCAAGGAACTGTACATGAAGTTTGGATTCAGAGTGAATGATATTAATCTTATCCTGCCTGAAGCATGGAACTGGTGGAAACAAGTAAATCCCTACATTGATTTTACTTTGATTGAAAATGAGTGGATGAGGGATATGATAGAACAAATCAGAGCCTATCAAGAGCAAGCTGAGAAGGCTAGACAAGAAAGAGAAAAGAGACAATAGATCAGCATACTTATCATACTTTATCTTTGCTGTATCTAGTCTGTAATAACTATGAACAAATGTTTTTTATGAGAATTGTCTGAAATTTGTTCTGTTTTTGTCTTAATCTTTTTGCTTTGCTGATTAGGTGAGGGTAGTGGCATCATCACCAAAAAGGGGGAAATTGTTGGACTTATTTCTATGTTTTGATGATGAGTGCCAGACTAACTGTTATAGTGCAAAGGCAAAAAGATGTCTAGATCAAATGTATAGGCTTATTAGAGTTTGATTCATAAATAGGTTTGATCAAACAAGCACTGTAATGGTCAGCTGAGCTATTTCAGCAGACTAGTCAACATCAGTAGGGTAGATAGGTCAGTAGACTAGTCAGGAACCTGCTGAAGACTGAAGACTGAAGGCTGAGGGCTCAAACTCAGTAAATGAAGGCTAAGGGATCAAACTTAGTAATTAAAGTCAAGGATATGGAATCATAATTTAGGCAAGTCTGTGATGACCTAAACTGATTACATATACCTTGTGTAGAAGGTCTAAGTTCCATAAGTTGGATGATGTTTGGAACTTGGTTATAATTTAAAAAGGTGTAATCTAACTTCATAAATAAAAGTTAGATAAAAGAAGTCAGCTGCATTGTGTTTTATACACAGCAAATTGCAGTTCAGTAGACTGACATGTATCACAGCAGACTGATGAACCTGCTGATGAATACCTCGGTTAATTCAAGATTATATTGGAAGATTACATGGATAAGGACAGCCAACTACCTCTGACTTATCAAAGAAATCAAAGGCTGAGATTAAAAGAACGTTGGGATGATTCAGGACTTTATCCAATGGTAATAAGTCAAAGGGTGGACAGACTGCACTGTCAAAAAGGAATTCTGACAGTGTCAGTCCTATGAATAGTGACAGAATGCAGATCAGATGGGACAAAAACAAGGAATGGTTACATTTGAATTTCAAATACAAGTCACATGAATTCTTGCCTATAAATAGAGGACTCTCAACTCAGAAACAAGATGTTGAATTTTGATAAACTTTGAAGAGATATTATTCTGAGTTGAAAAACACCCTGCTGAACTTACTGAGCATAAAGCTGCTGATCTAGAGAATTTCTTCAAGTGCATTCTGTATTCAAGCTACATCAAGATTACACACTTGAAGACTGCAAGCTGCTGATTATATCATCCTAATCAAGCTGCTGCAACTGAATCATTTATTTGATTCAATCTTTATTTTATAAAGAACCTGTTGAAGACAGTGAAGCACTTTTGTGTGAAAGACTGTTGTTTGTGGTGGAGCTGGTGAAGAGGCAATCCTACCCTTCAAGGACCAGTGGAAGACTCAGGAGCAGCAATACTACTTGTTCCCAGTTTTCAGTTTGTGAAGCCATAGTTATTGGTGAAGGACAAGCAACTTAGGAATCTTTGTAACAGCTACATCAAAGATCTCTAGTGAATTTCCTCCAACATCACAGGAGAAGAGTGGACTGACAGGATTACACCACCTGGGACCACTATAAAATCTGCCTATTTACTTACAGCATTTACATTCTGCACTTAGTTTACTTTACACATCAACCTACTGAATCTAGCAACTGAAATCACACACTTGCACTACTGAGTATCTAATACTTAGTATCATATTTAACAACAAGTATTAAGGCTTAATTTTGATATAATTCCGCTGCACAAATTCAAGTTTTCGATGAACTCTTTATCAGCTCGAGTTATCAAGTCTCAACAGACTCAAGTATCGGCGAATTCTGCGAATTTGTTAACTCCAAAGTTTTAAGTGTTAAGTTTATTCACCCCCTAAACTTAACCAAAGCCTTTTCAAGGGACCAACACTTCAGCGTATACTCTGCAATATATGGATTGTAGTGGGTGTATAAAATCCAGGCACGTACTGTAGTACTCGCATCGTCCCAGTGCATGAATTAAGTGGAAACCAAGAAGAAAATGCCATGTGTCCCACTACATAACCCCACTAATGTAAGAAACGGTTATGTCCTTGTAACAACTGTAATAAAGATAGGATTAAAATCCATTAACTTTATTTATTGACTTTCATTAAATTCTGACTTTTTCAGCAGATGAAGTTTTCAGCAGACTGAAATTGTAGAGACTCTGCTGACATGTTTCACCAGGGGCAGAGTCTGCTGATATCTTGAATAACTAGCTGATCTTCATATGTCCATTCAGCTAGTCCAAAGAGTAGAATTATTCAATTGATAATACATGATGAAGTTTAATACCAATGACTGATCTGCCAAGTGAGCTCACCCAGCAGGGCAAAGACCAATCCCCTTGGAAACTTCATTTGCTCAATTGATCAATCTACAAGAGCATTTTAGGAATTGTTGATACCAATGTCTAATTTTCCAAGTGATCGCACCGAGCAGGGCAAAGACTAGTCCTCTTGGTGAATTGACCATCAGCAGGTCAACAAACCTTGATAATGGAAGTTGATATGGAATTTTGTTTCTTGCTTAACTAGGAAACAAGTCTATTTCCCATCAATTGACATGTTCGTGTGGTGCTTTTTCTATCAATCTTGCATCCAGCATAATCAGAATCTGAGTAGGATATTACTTTGAAACTTCCGTCTTTTGAGTACCATATCCCTACTCCCAAGCTAGGTTTCCTTCAGATATTTGAGTATCCTTTTTACAGTAGCTAAGTGACTTTCCTTAGGTTTTGATTGAAACCTTGCACAAAAACCTACTACAAAGAATATATCAGGTCTGCTGGCTATGAGGTCCAGCAGACTTCCTATCATGCTTCTGTATAAAGTCTGATCCATATATCTACCTTCTTTATCTTCATCCAATCTGGTGCTTGTACCCATAGGAGTTGAAACTTTTGTGATGTTTTCTATACCAAATTTCTTCAATAGCTCCTTGATATACTTTGTTTGAAGAATGAAGATTCCATCCTCTATTTTCTTAACTTATATTCCTAAAAAGTAGTTCATTTCACCCATCATACTCATCTGAAACTTACTTTTATAAGGTTAGCAAAGGTTTCACATAGTACTTCATTTTTAGAACCAAATATGATGTCATCCACATATATTTGCACCAATAGAGTGTTATCTCCTTCATTGATTCTGAAAAGAGTCTTGTCAATGGTTCCTTTAAAAAACAATTATTCACCAAGAATTGAGATAAAGTCTCATACCAAGCTCTTGGTGCTTGTTTCAATCCATAAAGTGTTTTGTTCAATCTGTACACTTTATCTTCTTGATCTTTAACTTCAAAACCAGGAGGTTGCTGAACATAAACCTCTTCTTTCAAAATACCATTAAGAAATGAACTTTTTACATCCATCTGGTAAACTTTGAAGTTTTTGTGTCCAACATATGCCAAAAACAGTCTGATAGCTTCCAATCTTGCAACTGAGGCATATGTGTCATCAAAGTCTATTCCTTCTGTCTGTGAATAACCTTTTGCAAATAGTCTGGCCTTGTTTCTAATGATGGTACCCGATTCATCTAACTTGTTTCTGTAAACCCATTTTGTACCAATGATATTTGCATGATAATGCCTTTCAACTAGTGTCCAAACTAGGTTTCTTTCAAACTCATTGAGTCCTTCTTACATATCAATTATCCAATCAGGATCATCAATTGCTTCTTCAATAGATTTAGGTTTCAGTTGAGATAGAAAACATATAAACATAGCTTCTAGTTGTCTTCTAGTCTTGACACCTTGCTGTACATCACCAATCACTTGTTCAGCAGGGTGATCCTTCAACCTTTGTAAATCATTATTTGCTTGATTTACTGGAACTTGATCTTCAGTAGGGTCTGTTGTAGGTTAAGTGGGGGGGGGGGTCAACATATCCTTTAGCTATATCACTTGTTGTATCAGTAGTAGTGTCAATGGGTCCTTCAGCAGGGGCAACATTGGGTAGACCTTCACTTCCAGAATCAGAGACCTTTATATCATTCAACTTTCTTAGAATATCCACATACTCAGGGTCTGTGATTTCTAGATTTACAACAAGTTCTGAAACTTCTTCATTTTTCATTCCAGTGAACTTTGGTTCATCAAACACACATGTATAGATTTTTCATCTTTGAGTGTTCTTTTGTTCAGCACCCTGAAAGCTTTGCTGACTGAAGAATAACCCAAGAAAATTCCTTCATCAGATTTTGGTTGAAAACTCTTCAGTTGCTCCTTGTGATTCAAGATAAAGCATTTACTCCCAAATGGATGAAAGTAGGATATGTTAGGCTTTCTTCCTTTCCAAACTTCATAAGGTGTCTTGTCAAGCTTCCTATTTATGGAAGTTATGTTCTGTTATAACATGTTGTATTGATTGCTTCAGCCCAATATCTTTCAGGTAACTTTGCCTCACTGATCATTGTCATGCCTGCTTCTTTCAAAGTCCTGTTTCTTCTTTCAGCAACCCCATTCTGCTGAGGAGTTCTAGTGGCTGCTAATTGATATAGAACACCATTCTGTTCACAGAATTCTCTAATGACTTTGTTTAGGAACTCGGTACCCTTATCTGATCTGATTTTTACTACTGTTGCACTTGTCTCATTCTATAATCTCTTCAAAAGTTCATGCATCTTTTGAAGTGTTTCACTCTTCTTGTTCATAAAGATTACCCAAGTGTATCCTGAATAATCATCCACAACTACCATAGTGTACTTCTTTCTAGTTATGCTTGTTGGTATTACTGGTCCAAAAAGATCCATATTCATCAACTTCAAAACTCTTTTAGTTGATTGTTGAGTCTTAGACTTGAAACTTGCTTTAGTTTATTTTCCTTGTTGACAAACATCGCATATGCCATTCCTTCTTGTATGTGATCTCAGGTAGACCAATCACTGATGACGTAGATCAAGTGATATAAAATACTTGACCACCATAAACCAATACTAGCAAGAGGACTAGGTCCATCGTAGTATAGCTATAGCGAATCAAGGTCGATCCCACAGGGAACCAATTGTGGGTCATTTATATACAAACAACTAATTATTCATATCAAGGACACAAAGGCGGTCTACGACCAACGAAAGACAAGAAAGATAAAGGACACGACTCGACACAACACATAAACAACGTAATTAACCTCCCCAATTATTATGTTATCGTTTGGATCTAGAGATTCTATATAATTAAGCTAGACTCGACAACTATTAATCCGATCCGTATTTCTTTTATATTGGCTATGGGAGTCATCCCCTAAACTAGATCTAGCTCTGGGTAGGCCATCCAGATCACTATGCTACATCACGTGACTTCGCTTTTTCGGCCTCCATCTCATATGACTTGCACGCTTACAAAACTAGGGATGCCGATATTAACCGTATTCCTCACCTAGGCAACATTCCTGTGATTAGGCGTACTTCCTAAGCGATCGCATCAGTCTCTATCCCATTAACAATTACCTGGATGGTCTCATGTTAATCTACGATTTACGTATGCAATTCCCGAATACAGAACAGATCTAGATCTCGCTGAAAGTCCCGGAAGATCAATTCATGAGCCGACTACTGGTATTTCCTAATAATACGCTAATTAAAACAGACGAGCAACGTAGCCGTAGCCATACCTACTAAGATAAGAAATTCTAGGTGGACAATCACACCATAAAGACGTGGCTAGATTGACGCGACGAACAACTAAATCTTAGCGTTTCTATATACGTAACGGATAAAATAGAGATTCATAAAGCAATTATATAGATCTACTAAAAACACGGTTGTCGATCATACCAAAGTCATCTATAGGTCACCGGATAACAGATCTGGGCGTGTGGATCCTTATAGACAAGGAATCCCCACTGCCTCATATCGTCTCCTTAGATCTACATCGTTCGGTGAAGAACGAACAACCTCAAACAATAAATAATAATTGGGGGCTTAATTACAAAAAACTAAGAACAAATAAATACAAGAACTTACATTATTGCAGAACTTGCATAAAAACTGCTCTAAGAAAAACTGAAGATTTAATTATGAATTGTGTATATTGTGGTGTGTAAAGAAGTGTGTGTGGCGTGTACATGCATGCCTTTATTTATAGGGGTTCAAGCTAATTAAGAGATATACATCAAAATATCAAAACAAATAAAAGATAACTCTCGGCCGATCTTCCGGAAAAAGGCAAAATGCGCCCCAAATATGTGATAGGGCCGCCGCATTTATTTCCCCAAGCTTCGGATTGGCTCGCTTGCTCTTGTCATGCCTTACTCCTCTTTTCGTGCTTATTCGATCTCTATCTTGAATTTCCTTTGATTTATCTTGAGATTTAATTCTTCCATTTGTATTTATCCTCCAAAATTTATCTCAATCTACAAAATAAATATTTATCCCAAAGTAAATCATATTTAAATAATAAAAACGGATAAATACCAAATTATAAATAAAAACGGATAAATACCAAATTATATCTTATAAATGGATAAATACCAAATTATATAATATAAATCACATAACATTAAATATTCAATATAACACGTGATTTAATTATAAAATATATATTATTAATCTCGATTTAAGGTCAATGTTGATGACTTTTACGGGTATAATTTGACCGTCATCAATCACCAGCTTCTTCTGCACAAACTGATTGATACCATCAAAATTCAAATGATTCAACTTCTTATGCCATAACCAATTGAGTTTTGATTTTGTATGCACAAAGAGACAGGTTTCTGGTACAGCAGAGGTCCAGTCTACAATGTACATATTCTGTTGTCTTCTTCCAACAAGTACAACTTGATGTGCCATCTCAGTTAAGACAATGCCATGTTCCTTGTCAAAAGTGACTCTATATCCCATGTCACAAAACTGACTGGTGCTCAGCAGGTTGTAATCTAACCCTTCAACATATGCAACATGTTATGAAATCTACGCGGGAACGCAGGGGAATTCAAAATTTTATTTCCTTTAACCAGGATCGACTTCGCTTAAGCAATAAACAAATAAGTAGTAGACGGTGGTTACCTTGCTTGGTCTAAAAGATCGACACTTTGACCGTCTATGGAGAGTAGTGGTGCATGGAGCCGCCCAAGCGTGCGGCCTCTACCGCTAGTCCACACGAACAACCCGCCGGAATCCACCATAGGATTGCTACTAGAAAAATCCGGTTGCTAGACCGGCCTTTCCTCTCTCTCAAATCTCTCTAGTAAAACTCTCTATTTTTCACAAGAAACTATTAGTCTCTTGGAATTATGATGTACAAAAGAGCTAGCCAAGCCTCCCCTTTTGTTGGGTAACCGGCGCCCCTTTGTTATCCCAATCTGCTTGGGAGAAGCTTCCTAGTAGATTGAGGAGAGAGAAAACATTTTTCTAATAAAATAAGGAAAATCACTTTGATTGATTTATCTCTTTTAATTTAATAACTTATATTAAATATTTCCAAAATATTGTCAATATCTAATATTGACTATCTTTATCTTATTACCATAAATCTATTTTTAATAAATCAATTAATATCCAATATTAATATTTTGGTAATCTTATTAATTAAATTGCACAATCCAAGTGTATCATATACTCCTGAAAGTGGCGCCCCAAATAGCCAAATATTGGCATCCGAAATATTCTCTAATTAATATAATGCTATGATTAATTAATTAATTTGCAAAATACATGTGTATCAATATACACAATATATATTTCGAGACGTATACACTATATGCATATTTAATTAATCAACATAATTAATATCTTGTGTTATATTTATTCATAATAAATAAATACCACTATATTAATTTATCACTATAACACTTTATAGTCGATATAAAACTTTCCTTATTTGGTTATCGTTATAACCACATTTTAATCCGGCTAGATGTTCTTATGTGTGTGACTCAATAGGCTTCTGAATATGTTGGCCGTAGACACAAAGTGCAAAATACGAAAATGCCCTTCATACCTAACGCTCACGGAATAGCATCTAGCAACACACCGTGACCCCCAATTATCGGAAGAGTCAAATGCAATGACTACTACCCTTCATGTGAAACAATTACCGTGTAAATAGAATCATGTCGCTGTAATAATATCCATACGGTCCTACGTCGAGTGTCAAGCATCAACGACCGTGTCTTATAGTCTGGATATCATGCTCTCTCGAAGTAACTCATTTACTCCCACTTTGCAAAGATTCACGAGAGTAAGACATTCCTTATAAGAAGGCCCTTTCGGATATTTACTCATAATCATAGGATACGCGATTTCCGGATGAGCGACATGAATCCTACGCATGCTTCAGTATCACACCCAATCACTACCGCATGATTTCCCCATGGCTAGGGGAAACCTCAATAGTGTCAAAGCATGACAATCCACACCGTGATGTCATGAAGACTCCGGTCTCAGGAAAATTACACAACCACCACATAGTGCGACACTTAATAAAGTAAGTGGGTCAGTCTAACGTATGCATTCTCTAATACATGTCCATGTACAATCCAAGTGTCTCAATACTTTGATAGACGAGATCTATCCATATCTTCAATAAGATAGAAGACATCTAATACGTGCTAATCTAATCGTACTATTAATGTCCAGTTTAATAACACATACGACTAAAGACATTTAACTATCAAACCTTTCACAGTCAAGATCTCATCAACCATAATCACTATCATGGTTTCTCTTTCACAGTTCAACATTAAGGACGTTATCATATATACAATCACAAATTGGTTCATATAAATGAACAGAATGTATAACAACAAAAAAAGCCATTTAATATATGTATAAACATAAAGAAATGGTCGAAATGATCCGACTCGGTCGGACCCGGTACAACCCGATTGGGTTTAGGACACTATTTCAACACAACATTCTTGATTGTGAGACCATTCTTCACTAGTATGTCATATCCTCTTGTGTAACCAGGTTTGTCCTTATTTCCAAAGTTGACTTTTGGTCCATCCTTGGCAACAAAATCCACCAAACAATGTTTGCTCATTGTCATGTGTCTAAAACATCCACTATCAAAATACCAGACACCCTACAAAACAAATTTAATGTGTTTTAGGTACCCAAACCTGTTTGGGTCCATGGTGGTCAGTAGTAAGCACAACCCTTGGCAAATTTACATAAGGTCTTCTTTGAAAAGTGTTGCACTTTTGTTCATTTATGTATGCCACATTTCCATAGTTTCTAGTATTAGATTGTGTAGCATTCATATATTGTTTCTTGCCTTTTGGTACATATTGCTGCTTAAAGTGATTTATGTTGTTAGATGCATTAGCATAACCAGAAGGTTGCAGTCTGTTAGGAATAGCCATGTATTGTGGTCTCTGCTGAGGCCTCTGCTGAGTGCTCAGACAAGGTCTCTGCTGAGTCCTTGGCTGATTACACTGCTGAGGTCTATCCTTAAGATTATGGTTAAACTTCTTGTTTCTAACAGCAGGGGAAGGAATATCCCAATCTTCATCAGCTGGGAACAATCTGCCTTTCCCCTGAGATAAATATCCCTTGAATGATTAACATTCTTAGGTTTAACATTATTGTTCTTGGGATATTTCTGGTTCTTTGATGATATAGGATTAGCCTTCTGTGGTTCAGCAGATCTAGATAGTGCAGCAGACCTGCCTTTGGATTTACCTTTGTTGTTAGGTGTTGTTGTCCCTTTTGACATCTGATTTTGCTTCTTTGAAGAATTCTCAACAGGTTTTACTGCTTCAGTAGCCTTCTGGGGTGTTGGATCTTGTGCAGCTACAAACTTAGGACCAATTCTGGTACTAGGTTCAACAGCCTTACTTTATCCATCATTAGAAGTTTTTTGAGTGTCAAATCCAAGGCATGTTCTATCACCATAAGGCTTCCCGGATTTGAATGCAGTTGTGGAACTTGATTGTGCCACGAATTCAGTTGCTATTGCTGGTACAGCAGTCTTATGTTGATTCTGTTTATAATCAATTTCCTTGCCTTTTGAGAATTCTTAATTCAGCATGCAATCTTTGAATTTCTGCTTGGAGTGTTTCTCTTTCGGCCTTCACAATCTCATAACCATATTGTATTATCCTCAGTTGATTAAGGAGGGCATCTAGAGGCTCTTCCATGTTAGAATTTTTAGGATTAGAACAACCAGTAGATCCACATTCGCTTTCAGCAGGAGTGTTATTAGATACAGTTTTGTATACCTCATTTGTGTCATCCATGTGTGCCATGAGAGCAGTGTCATCTGATTCATTTCTTGATTGTGTCTTTTCAGACTCCACTTCATAGCCATATTCATCACCAACAATTAATGCTCTCCTAGCAGGTCTTCTCTGCTGACCTTTTTGTCTGAGCAGGTGTGGACAGTCGGGTTTGAAGTGTCCAGGTTTTTGCAATTTAACCACAAGTAGTCAGGATCCTTTTTCTGTTTCAATTCAAGATAGTCAGGTTTGAAATTTCCAGGTTTCTTGTAGTTGAAGCATAGATAATCATAATCCTTCTTTGGTTCATCCTTTTTCTCACTTGCTTTCTTGCCATAGTTCTTTGGAGATGCTCTTCTAGACTTCATCATCCTTATCCTTTCGGTTATCAATGCTATTTGTTCTTTCATATCATCAATTCATCATCATGATCAGTAGATGATTCTTCTCTATGTGTAGCAGTCAGTGCTGTGGGTTTTGGTACTTCTTTCTCAACACTTTCAATGAGATCTTCACTAAATTCATAAGCTTTGAGATCTTAGAATATCTTGAAGGTATCCTCCTCATGAAGTCTCCTGGATTCTTCCATTGTAGTGACTTTCATCTTCCAGTATTCTTTAGATGGTAAAGCTTTCAAAATTCTGGTGTTGATCTCTTCTTTAGTGTATACCGCATTCAGCAGGGTGAGTTCATCCAAAATAGCATTGAATCTTGATTCCATTTGTTTAATGGTTTCAGTGGACTTCATTTTGAATTCGGGAATTTCTGTTTGGCCACAACAATCTTATTCTTCATGATAGCATCAGTGTCTTCATAGATCAGTAGCAATTTTTCCCACAATTCTTTGGCAGTCTTGCAATCTTTCACTTTCATATACATATTTCTATCCAAGGTTCTGTAAATGATATCAATAGAAATGTTGTTCAAATTTGCTTTAGTCATTATGTATTGACTCTTTCGATAATTGGGGGTCATGGATGTGTTGCTAGACGCTATCCATGATCGTTAGAGGTGAATGGCATTTTCGTAATTGCGCCTTATGTCTACCGCCAGCATATTCGGAAGCCTATCGCGTCACACACATATGAACATCGAGTCGGATTAAAATGTGGTTATAGTTGATGACCAAATAAGGAAAGTTTTATCTCATACTATAAAGGTTATAGTGGTAAATTAATATGGTGGTATTTATTTATTATGAATAAATATAATATACAAGATATTGATTATGTTGATTAATTAAATATACATATATTAGATTTGTATTTCAAAATATGTATATATGACATACATGTATTTTGCAAATTAATTAATCATAGTATATTATTAATTAAAAAATATTCCGGAAGCCAATAAATTGGTAAAAGGGATGCAGGTTGTAAAGTGTAAAGGATACATTTGAATTGTACAATTTAATTAATAAGATTACCATAATATTAATATTGGATATTATTTGAATTTTGGAAAAATATATATGGTAATAAGATAAATATAGTCAATATTAGAAATATCTTGGAAATATTTAATATAGGATATTACATTAAATGAGATAAATCAATCTAAGGGATTTTCCTTATTTTATTAGAAAAATTTTTCTCTCTCATCAATCTACTAGATGCTTCTCCCAATCAGATTGGGAACTATAGAGGGGCGCCCCAATGCCTTATAAATATGAGGGCTTGGCTAGCTCTTTTGTACATCATAATTCCAAGAGCTAATTGTTCTTGTGAAAAATAAGAAAGCTTATTAGAGAGAGATTATAGAGAGAGAAAAGGTCGACCTAGCTGTCGAATTTTTCTAGTAGCAATCCTTGGCGGGATTCCGGCAAGGTGCTCGTGTGGATTACTAATAGAGGCCGGAAGCTTGGACGGCTCGCGCACATCTACTCCTACCGGATGGTCAAAGTGTCGATCTTTTATATCAACCAAGGTAGTATTACTGTCCCATCTCTTATATGTTTATTGTTTAAACAAAGATGATCCAGGATCGGGAAATCAATTTTTAATTTCCACTGCGCTAATCGATTGATTTCCCAACAATTCCCCCCCACAGATGCAATAGTCCTCCTCATTGGTAAATTTTAATTCATTGTCAGCTACGGGTGCAACTCCTAACCCTATCTACTCCGACAATGGCAGTAGACAATCTATACGCAAACTACCCTTCTTAATTGGTCTGTAATAGCCCATACGCAATAAGTTCTAGAGTTTCCAGTATTGAGCGTTAACCCATACCGCTAACCCGCCTAGGCAGCTATCGACTATGACTAGCACGTTCCTAGGGTCCATCAAGACTATGTCCAAATTAACACTTCACTAACAGTCCTTCATGATAATTTATGATGACATGCAAATAGTTGATCAGGCTACTAACATGTAAATTAAATATGTCGATCAACGTAACTGGCGCCGACTTTCATGAACTAGTAATTTACTAGGTATTCAGATCTAGCAATATAGACCGTCGCAGATCTGAATAACGCAATCACTACTTCATGATTTCTTCACCAACGAATTAGATCTATACATACATGGGGTAAAATAAACTAACTACAACATAATTAGACTAAATAAACAATTAGCGCATACTAGTCAAGTAGAACAAAGACAGGTCCACATCTTGGAAAAGAAAGAAAATCATACCCTCGAAGACGAGTGTAGATCTCCCTCGGATCTCTTCCTAGACGGCGACTCCGTCGTCTCTCCGACCAGAACTCATAAAATAAAATAAAGAACTTTTATTGCATAATAATTGTAAGTTTTGAGGTACAATGAACTGAAAAGTCGACACACTGAATTCTGAGGCGATGCCTCTTATTTATAGTTACATAAACCGACTTAGAAACACCTAGATCTACCCCTCGTCCAAAAAAAACGTGTTTCAGAAGATTCTGGACTCTCGGTAAGTCGGCGGCAGCTCCCGATAAACTGGGGGTATTTTTGTCATTTTCTTTCGGCCGACTCCAGATTCGTCCATAATGCTCAGCCCAATATCTCGTTTCCTAAAAATAATCAAATAACGCACGAAATATTATCAAAATAGGGAAAATAAATGTTAAGTGCAAATTACTCGGCTCACGAACCCGACATATGATATTCAACTCAAATGGTTCATAATTATAGGTTGAAACAACTATTTTTAGCTCATAATGGATAGAATGTTGATGCCGTAGGATGGACTATTTTAAGCGTCATCAATGACCCAAAATTGTAACCTGATGGAAGTACCCTTTCAAGTCCCTAGATTTACTTGGCTGGGGACATCTCGTAACAACCGTAAGATTCTACAACGTCTTGATCAAGTCTGGTGTAATGCTGATTGGATGGAGAAATGTGATAAGGCAATGGTGAGACACCTTCTTAGAACTCACTATGACCCCAACCCTATCTATCTGGACACTTAGCTGATCATCCCCAAAAAGAAGACTCAAAACTCCTTATACTTTCAAAGAGCATGGATGGAACACAAGGATTTTGAAGATTTTGTTTCGCACAACTGGATTGACAGAGGCGCCCTCTCAGAAACAATATTACAGTTCACAAACGCAGCAAAGGTTTGGAATAAGCGGGTTTTTGGTAACATTTTTCACAGAAAAGACAAATGCCAAGTCAGATTGGAAAGCATAGAAAAGGCTATGGAAAAAACACCCTCTACCTTCCTCTCTCACCTCCATGAAAATCTACGACAGGACCTGGACGAGACCTTAGAACAAGAAGAGATCTATTGGCACCAAAGATCTCAGTTGAAGTGGAAGGGGAGCGCAATACTCATTTTTACCATATGGCTACTCTCAAACGCCAACAAAAGAAAAAAAAAATCTCTTGCCTCAAGAACGACCAAAACCAGTGGACCTATGACGTGGAGCAAATTGGTAAAACAGTTATTGCTTTTTATCAGAACCTCTTCTGTGCATAATCAACCCAGATGAATTGGGATGCCAACCTCACATTACCTACCCTATCTAATTCCGATGCACAATGGATGAATAGGCAAGTATCTGAGAAGGAAATTGAAGACGCTCTTTTCCAAATGGGGAACTAAAAATTGCCTGGCCCTGATGGTATTCTTGCAAGCTTTCTGAAGAGGTATTGGCCGATTGTAAGTCCCGCTATTCTTAAATTTGTCTGTGATGCTTTTAATACTGGTACCTTCGATATCATGCTTAATGAGACACTGATTTCCTTGCTTCCCAAAGTCAACCCTCCCGGGAAAGTGTCTCAGTTTAGGCCCATTGCCTTATCAAATGTTTGCACTAAACTTATTACCAAAGTCATTGCCATTCGATTCCAATCAATTTTTGGAAAATTGTTAGCAGAACGCAGTCCGCTTTTATTCCGGGTAGGGGAACCACTGGAAACATCACACTTGCCCAGGAAGTCCTCCACCGTCTCAATCACCTGAAAGGAAAAAATGAAAGATGATGCTGAAAATCGACCTTGAGAAAGCCTATGACAGGGTTAATTGGGAATTCTTGGAGAAGATCTTGCTTATTGTGGGACTATCGGAGAAGCTTATTCAACTAATCATGTTTGGCCTTCGATCGTCAAAATTGGCAATCCTATGGAACGGGAATAAACTGAGCCCTATCACTCCTTAAAAGGGTCTAAGGCAAGGAGATCCCCTAGCACCATATATGTTTGATCTTTGCATGGATGTTCTGAGTATCCTCATTGATGAAGAAGTACAAACTGGGATGTGAAAGCCCGTTAAGGTTGGACGGAATTGCCCCCCAATATCTCATTTATTTTTGGCCGACGATCTTATCCTTTTTGGGGAGGCTACTACACAGCAGACTGACATTATAAAGAAGGTGCTTGATAAATTTTGTGATATCTCAGGGCTGAAAATCAGTGTTCAGAAATCCCATTTCCATGTCTCCAGAAATACTTCCATACAGATTAAAGAACATATTGGTTATCTCATTGATATGCAACATACACCTGACTTTGGCACATACTTGGGAGTCCCTATGATCCACTCTAGGATGACCAAGAGCAGGTATTGCCATATTCTTGACAAAATGCATAAGAAACTCTCAACCTGGAAGATGAAGAGCCTTTCTCGAGCTGGCCGATGATCCTTATCAAGAGCTCCTTGGCAACCCATCCTTATTATACCATGCAGGCCACTACACTACCGGTCGGGATTCTGAATGACACTGAAAAAATCTGCAGAAGCTTTTGCTGGGGGGAAGAAGAAGGCTTGAAGAAGATGCACTATCTCTCGTGGGAAACCTTGTGTCTACCAAAAGATTCTGGAGGCCTTGGATTCAAAAATATGCAACATATGGATTATGCTATCTTGGGAAAATTGGTTTGGCAACTCTTAACAGATGATCAAGCCCTATGGGTGAAGACTCTAATCATGAAATATGGCAGTCCTTTTGAGTCCCATAAACCCATTGATTCTCCAACTTGGAAGCACATCTGTCACACTGCTTGGACCCTTAATGATGGTTTTGACACCCTTGCAAATGACATTATCTGGAGGGATAGCAACAAACACAAGTACACAGTTGCAGATGGGTACAAGTTTCTCAGTTGCACTAATGAAGACCATGGCGATCAAAATTGGACTGCAATTTGGCAAACTCTGGGCCCTGCCAGACTTAATTTTCTCTTTTGGCAAGCTAGCCATGAAGCCTTGCCAACCCTATCTCGTCTTCATCACAGGCAAGTCAGCTCTGCTCCGACATGCACACTATTTAATCAGCACGAGGAGATCACCCTCCATGCACTTCGCGATTGTCGGGATCTAAATCCCTATGGAAACACCTTCTTCCCCAAACTAAATGGCGTGATTTCTTCCGTATGGGCACAACTGTAGGCCGGATAAATGAGAACATCCGAAACCAACCAAATGTGAAGCATTGGCCTTTCCTCTTTCGAGAGGCGGTGTATACAGACTGGTATTAAAGGAACCACCTCCACCATGATCCAGATCTTGATCGTCCCCCAGCTCATATTCTAGCATCCAAATCTGAGGAGAGATCTCGTAATCTCAGATTAGCACGAAGCGAAAGCAGATAATTAGTGGTTGTATTTTTCCCTGTTTTGGTTTTGCATTTTAACCTGATGAACAATTGTAAGCTGGCTGTGGGCTTTTTCCACTTTGTTTAATAAAATCTGGATCCTTTCCCAAAAAAAAATCATGCACAGTAAAATGCCAATAAGAAATGCAACTCAGATGGCAAGAAATGATATCAAAGCCCACTTAAAGAAATTAGCAAAAGTCAAAGGCACAGCAAATTCCCAGCCTTTTAGTTCATCAAACGCACCACCGCAAATGGTCTCGGTAAGAAAAGTTAAATGCAACAAACAAACAAAACAGCACAGTGGTTAAGCACCCCTAAAAAGAGCTCTATCAGCGAAGCCAAAGCGTTCGACGAATCAATGGTTGCTGAGAAAGGACTTGTTGATCCCGGCTTGAAACAAATCCTGCCTTTTTTCTATTCATCAAGATCTCAAAAACAAAAACAAAAACAAAAAAGTCTTGCAATAAGTCTAAGAAATCAGAGGTTCATGTAATTGCACCGAAAATTTGGCAGCTTCTGGTGCAGAATCCGGTGAGCTGCCCATGTATTTTGCATCTTTTTGGCCCTTGCCATGGCTGGAGAAAAAATGGAGGTTCCCCGTTCCCTGCGACTGCAAAGGAATTGCCAATGAGGTTTCAAGAGGGTTAATATTGTCCATTTGGTATTTTTCTGATCCTTGCAATCAATTGTATTTTTAGTGTGTCCTAAATGCCTAATTGGATGCGATCATACCAGCACTATTGCACCGGATCCCATCAGAACTCCGAAGTTAAACGTGCTTGGGCGAGAGTGATGGATGACCCCCTGGGAAGTCCTCGTGTTGCACAGGGAAAAAAAAAAGCCTAATTAAAAATAGTCATTCTAAACAAATTACCATAATAATTATTAATCAAATAAAATATAATTTAATCACATATCATTGACATTGTTGATACGAATAATATTAATAATTTATATTAGCTTTTTAATGCTTACAAAAACATTCATTGGACCGTGATCTGAACCGTGGTGAACCATGAACTGAATACGAACCGTTGAACCGGAAGTTAACCGGCAGTTCATGAACCGAACAAATCAGGTGAAATGTATGCCAAACTATGTATACGAACCGTTGAACCGAAGTTAACTGGCAGTTCATGAATCGAACAAATTAGGCGAATCGTGTGCCAAACCATGAACCGCCAGTACAGTAACTTTCTCATCATTGGACAAACGATTCATGAATCGGATTCGTTGGTTCATAAATTGTTGTCAGGTCTAAATAGAGGCGGACGCAGGATCTCGGGTAAGGGAAGCTAGTAAAATTTTTAAAGGCAAATAAAAAATTCAGGGGGAGAGGGGGCAAAGCGTATGCATAGTACAAATATTAGTGTATTTTTTTCGGATCAAGGGGGCAGTTGCCCCCCTTGGTTGTATGTCGGTCCGCCACTAAGTCTAACGTATAGTAACACCACTTCCTTCTTTGTAATTTTTAACTCTATAACAGGTCTCTCTCAACAAGTAAAGAATATGTGACTTTTTAAAACCTAATTTTCTTGCCAATGTTCCATCTGAGTTGTCGAACCAGCAAATCAATAATTTACCAAATGATGTAGATAGGGATGACAATGGGTACTGGTGGGTACGGGTTTGGCAGCATCCATACCCTACCCAACATAAATTTTTCGTACTCATACCCTACCCACTACCTGTGTGGCACATTGTTAAATCCATACCCTACCCTTGCGGATATCCACAGGTTTATGGATACCCATGAATATTTGGGTTCATTAACAAAAATGAAATGGACTATATTGGCTCTATAAAAATGCTTCTTACGCCACTTTTTGTTTTTAAACTGCATACACTACGAAATTACTTTCAGCACACTTTTACTAGAGTTTATTTTGGTCCAGCCTATTTTTTATTATCAAAGTTGATTCCGAAGCCATAGCTAGTAGTCACAGGCATAGAACATATGTCTAACGATTGCTTTTAATGACGAGTACTTGATCTCGTTTATTTTCAATAATTCAAGAAAATAGAAGTTTAAAAATAAAAAATAAAAAAAACATCACCATTTACGTTGTGATTTAACTTAGGCGAAAACAATGTTCACTTCAAAAGTGGTAAATTTCTCCGACCATCAATATCATTATCTTTATGTAATATTGAACTATTGAAGTTTATATTCATTTTTGCTTAATTTTTTTCATTGATGAGTTCAATCATATCTAGTGATCAAAACAGAGTTGTTTGTTTCTCTATATGATTTTGAGATGGAATGGTGAATTTTTATTTATACGTATGTATATATAAAGTTTAAGAAAAATATATCATATTGTGGGTCGGGTGGGTAATACGTCGGGTAGAAAATATATATCCATACCTTATACTATCCACGGCGGGTTTTGAAAAATCAAATTCATACCCTACCCTACCCTTAAAAATACCCTACACTAACGGGTAGGGTAATGTGGATATCTGCCGGATTGGATCAAAATTGACATCCCTGCCGAGTAGATATCTACCACGTCACTTTTACTATTGACACTTTTTTTTTCATGTACTTCCAGCACCACACATGTATTTCCTTTTACATGTACTACCTTCATCCCATAAAAAAATGTTCACTTTTTAAAAATAAATTGTCCTATAAAAAGTGTTCATTTAAAATATCAATACATCATTTAATGTTTATTTTCCAAACATACACCTATCACTATTTAATGTTTGTATACACTTTTCATATTCCAAAACAAACATTTATTATAAAGTAGGGGTATATGTGTCAATTAATATTTAAAATACAACACATTAATTGTTGTCTTAATCTGTGTGCACCATAACAAGTGAACACTTTTTGTGGGACGGAGGTAGTATTTCCCTTTTTGTACTTTCGGTACCACAGGACGCACATAAGTGCCACCGACAGTCCTTTTCGATAACGTCAATAGACTGACGTTTCTCACCAATGACATATTTACAACTAAAATATCAATGTAATTGACGTTATTAAAAACCAACGTCAGTGTCAGTGACGTGCGTACCGGGAAAAAAAAATTGTGTCATTGGCGTTATGTTACACAAAAATAATCATGGTGCTCAAAAAAAAAAATCAAGTGCCTGAAGCAATCGTAATACCAAAAGTAAAAGTGTGGTGCCGACAGAAGCCGTCTTTTTTTTTTTAAAGTTAAAAATGATGTACAGTGATCACATCTAATTTTCACACAGACTTAAGATTCAAATCCTTGAAAACTCAATAGATTCTATTTCATTTTAGGAAATTCAGTATCATCAAACCGTGTACCCTTGAAAAAAACGTGTAGATGATGAATGTGACTGAAGGTGCAGCTGAAGAGGCGTGACGGTCGTATTCTCAGGTATTTGATTCATTATAAGAACAACAGTAAGGTAATACAAGGTAGTAGTGAGTAAAAATCACCTGTTTTGGTACCCACCATTCCTTTTGGAATTTGGATGATCATTTTGGGAGACTTCAAATTGCCATTTGCCAAGGAACAAAGATAGTGTAAAGTTGAACAGAAGAATATCATTAATGATAAAAAAAAACAAACGGGCACGATGTGATATTAACTACCTAAAAGACAATAGGCAGGGAGGGAGACTCACTTTCACTGATGCCGTCCAAATTCCCAGAACTAAACCTTTACATATCTTAAAGGCAAATGCTCACACGTCATGTTCGTTGCACAAAATTAGTCTCCTGCCTTTGGTTCCAAACATTTGTCATAAAGCCGTTCTACATAATTTCCAAAAAAAATAGAAAAACAAGGAAACACCAAAAGATGTTTAACGTCCACGACCACGCCCTCTGCCACGTCCTCTGCCTCTTCCACGTCCAAGTGGCCTCCCTATAATGCCAAAAAACAAAAGAAAAAAACCATTACGAAACAAACAAAAGCATGTCTTTTTGGTGTTGGGGTTGGGTTGGGTTTGGTGTTGGGGTGGTGGGTGAGACTTACATAAAACAGCAAGGAAGCATCTAATACTATACCTGCCACTGGCTTCTTTGGCTTGATCTTGGGGGTCTCTTCCACAAGCAAAGTTTCAAGATTCAAGCTGTCTGGAAGAATATAGTAGCGAATGTTGTTACCCCTCACACTCAGATGGTCAAGTGCTACAGGATTTTTGCCCTTTGGTGTCATCTTTACCATCTTCAAATGGGTATTCATACTGATATCCACTCCTAACAAATACATGGAAATTCTGCAGTCAGAAACTTGTAATCTACATCCTTTCCATCCTACTCCCAAGAATTTCCAGATTACCAACAATAAGAATAATAGCAGTACTTGCAGAGGCAACTAAAGCATTTCAGAGAAAAGTAAAGTGTTTCTATGGTTTGTAAAGTTCAAAACCTTAAAACAATTTTGTAAACATAACCACCATAAAGGACACCAAACGGGAGGAAGGCCATTTTTAGCAACAATCACAAGCAGTGCTTTATTAAGGTATGAACTAAGAAGCTTTTCGTTAAACACCTAATCTTACTCCTTAGACCCCCACTACTAAATGAACTCTACCCTAAGTATGGGAGTGCCGTTGAAAAGAGTGAAGCATGCGGTCACATAATGTCTAAAGAATTGTTTATCATTCGTGTTATTGTGATGAGAAGTACATTGTGCAAGTCAATCACTAAAGTTACACAGTTACTTGTGCGATTCTCCTTACCCCCACCCCCCTCAACAAGAAAAGGCTCAAATCCAAGATCTTCATGTCACTGATTAGTTACTTACATAAACAGCTTTATTGCAATATATCCATTCCCAGGACATAATATCTTCAATGGTTTCTCTAATCCAGGTTCACAGAAAAATAATCATGAAACCTTCTCACACTTAGCAAGAATCAGTCCGCTGCTTTACTCGGTCACTTTACTAATTAGATTTTTCCTCTAAAACTTAAAGCAGTTGAACTGAAACATGTTCAAACTTCCAAATGTACAAATAACTGCGAAATATTGAGTAAAACACACAAAAATAACCAAAATGACAATAAATCGCAATCGATTGTCCCCAAGGTTTAAGAAGCAAAACCCTACTTGGCGAAACAAACGCTTAAAATTTCTCTCACACAGACAAACACTGGAGACAGAGAATATGCAATAGTAAGGGATAAATCAGAAATTTCAAAGAATTACCTGTAATGGTTCCGTGAACAACGCTGCCGTTTTTGAGTTCAATCGAGACGGTTTCGTTGTTTAACTTCATCAAAAATCTGAGAGAAAAATCACATTGTTATTATCTACACCAAATCTGAAAATAGTTTAAGCATAATTATAGATTTCGAAAAAAAAAACGAGGAGAAAAACAAATACAAACCTTACGAGCTTCATCGCTGCCTACAGATCGACAATGAAGCTAGGGTTTTGCGATTGAAAATTGGAATGGGAAGAGAGCGCAGACAATGACTGCGTTAAATAGCTTCGAAATACGCCGCCGTTTAATAAGTCGGTAATTGTTTTTTTTTTATTTTTTATTTTTTTGAGGGTGGTAGATGTTCTCTTTGAAAAATTTTATAATACAACGTTGTAGGAAGGTTGTCTGCAAGTGTCGTAAATTACAACCATTCATTTCTAACCTCTCACACAAGATAAAAGTGTATTATGTGAAAGAGAGTAAAATGAGAGACTACAATGTATGATAAACTTTCTACATTCTCTATGCAAATAAATCTCTCTCTTCTTTTCTTTTGTTTCTTTCCAAATCAAAACTCTTTCAATAAAATATAAAATTAAAAAAAAATAGTTGTTTTTAATGGCAATGGCGGGACCTACATAGAGCTAAGGGGCAACTGTCCCTCCTTTAATCCGTCAAAAAACTATTAATATATGTAGTATGCATATCGATTGCTCCTCTTAATTTTTTATTTGTCTTTTTAAAATTTTAATTGTCTTCCTTAACGGAGATCCTGCGTCCGCTATTGTTCAATGGCATACGTTTTTTTTAATTGGGCACCAAAATTAAAGGGAACCATACTTCTATTTCTGATTCTATTAAAGACACCATACTAATTTTTACATATAGCTAATACTCCACAATTTATTTACTATATATTGTCATTTTTACTTATGACAACACATCCGACAATAAAATTTCACTCTTATCAAATTAACTTAATTGCAATCCTTGAACTTCTAAAATACTATAAATTAACCCCTACTAATAGCACCACACATTTCCCCTTCAAAATTCCTTACACCAATCGATCACACCCGATTTTTTCCTTCCATTTTCTTCATCTGCACAATACTTCTCCTTCTTCCTTCTTCTCCATCTTTGTTCTTAACTATATTTTACTAGAAGATAATGTATCATAATCTGAAGAATTTATCCAATAACAATGAGAAAAAACAGAGAATAACAAGTGAAAAAAATAATAATATACAGAGTCAAGTCTACCAAATTCGTTGGCTCTTTTCTATTAATCATCAAGTCTTCAAATTAAAATTCATTGGTTTTTTCTTAAAAAGAAGTGTGTGGGGTTTTGTTTTTGTTTTTTTTCAGGAACCGAAAATTCTGGTCATTTTTTATAGAGAATTAGGTAGAATGACATCTTTTGGAATATTTTTAAGTAACATGACAGCTTAATATTTTTTATAGACAGAATGACAACTTCCGTAATTATTATAGCCTAAAAAAATACGATAAAACTTTCACTGTTTTCATGTTCTTCGTTTTGAGACTTGGTTCGATATAATTACAGCGTTTTTCGTGAGATTCACTGTCGGAAACACTGAATATCGGCAGTAAATTTTGACAACGGATTTTCGGAAATTACGTCGGGATACGATGAATGTGGTCTCAAAGTAAAGAGCATGATAAAATAAAAAATTTGGTAAAAGAATTTTCAACTTTGAACCTCTAGATTGAAAGATATATGTTTAAAAAAAATGGATGAGAGAGAAAGTGTCATGCTTTTCTTTTTTGGAAAAATAGGGATCTGAATTTAAAAAAAAATATAGTTTGTCATTTATGTAAAAGTTTTGAAAAGTTGTCATTCTTTTTAATTGATGAAATGTTTTTGTCCTTCTTTCCTAATCCCTTTTTTTTTTTTTTACCTATCCGACCCAAAAGCCCGAGCAATTTCAATGAAAATTCAAACCTTCTTTATAACAATAAGAAAAATGAAAGATGAGAGTGAACAATAGAAAATATTAAAAGAAAAATTCATGTGGTAAAAGAAGGAATGAATAAAAGGTGGAAGAGTAAGAGAGAACAAGAAAAAATGAAGAAGATGGAGAAGAAAACTAAGGAGATAAAAGATGAAGGGAATAAGGGGTTATGGGAGAAGTTGAAGATGAAGTGGTGTTTCTTTGAATAGATTTCGATGGAAAAGGGGAGTAGGAGATTAAATGTATTTTTTAATTTTTAATTTTTAAGGTACTATTTTACCAAAAAAAAGTTGTCGATGATAAATTTGATTTGGATATAGTAAAGCTAAATTTTATCAGGTGTGGTGTAATTGGTAGAAATCATCATTTAAAATTTTAGTATGTGGTGTCTTGGGTAAGTACTTCATTTTAACACTTGTGGCGCCTTAGGTAGAAAAAATGTGGTGTATTTAAAGGTAATAAAAAAAGTGAAACATTTGAAGCCGAAGCCACACAAAAAAAAAACGGCAAGTTAGATCAATTTCATTACTATCTGTAAACCCTGTCTCAAAAATATTATGCGATCGGACTAGCAATAATAATAGTAATAATAATAATAATAGTCGTGAACTTATTAAACCAGATTTTTTAACCTGGTCCGACATAAATAAAAAAAAGTACTATTCTAGCCCGGGAGTTGTGCTTGATGACAGAGAATTTTGAATACTCAGATCACTAAAATTGTACTAATATGTATTATTATACTATATATGAAGTACTAAAAAGCACGAAGAGCATTCATCGTCCGCCTTCCTTCGTTGTCCAAATTTTTTCTTCTTCACTTTTAGCTGAAACGACGTCGTTTCAATTTAGTATAGTATACCCTCAAATGAAAAGTGTGTTTACGCCCCTCCAAATAAATTAATTGCATATAGGCCCGCCCTGGAAATACTAATTGAATATACTCCATCCTTTCCTCACATCCCACTCTTTCTCACCGCCTCCCTGCTTCCCCGCTTCCGTGGCGAGTGTGATGATTGTGACAACTCCACATTTCTTCTTCTTTAATACACTTCCGAGCGATGGATTTTGCAGGTTCGCTCCATTCATCAAGTGTGATACCCGGCGAGTATCTCTATAAAGGGTATAAAAGATTTTTTACAATTTGTCTGACACGATATTTTAAACGAGTTATGTTTTAAATAAATAAATAGAGTCATGATAAATGTTAAAGGGTATTTACGGTAGTTTTAAAAGTAACTTTTAATAAGGGCAAAACAGGAATTGAACCAACCTTTATAAAATTTTCCCCAAAATCCTTATTTCATTTTCCCACTTTTCGAATGGTGCGCCTGCTGAGAGAAGGAAATGGAGAGGAGAAAAAAAAAAAAGAGAGAAAAGAAAGAAGAAAGGGAGATTTTCACTTTTCGGGCAATCCGACCGTCGAAATCACAAATCAATTATACTAAAATTCTTTCCTTGACGAGAGCTTAATTTTGATACAAGCTTCACTCCGATCGGGTAAGAGTTTTGAAAACCCATTTTCTAGATCTATAAGTGTTTTTCTTAACTTTTTGATGTTTTAAAGGTTGTAGTAATCGTAGAACTTCGTTTTAGTTGTAGATTCGTAATGAGTTGCTTAGATTCTTGGACGTTGCTTGTGGATCTAGGAAGTCTTCAAGTTTCAAGTCGGTGTTCTTGGAGTTTTTTGGTGAAATCATACGTAAAGGGTGTTCAACCAAATCTAAATATGTTATTTTGGTGTGTAGATGTAGCTTTTTAATTCAAGCACGTTTTTGAGTAACTTCATATCGCTTTGACTTGAATTTCATGTTATATCGGTGTCTAGATCTAGTATAATCTTACAAGCATGTTGTAGAATAATTTCGTATTATTTTGTATGGATTTGGAGTAGATTTAGTGTTTAAATGATGAAAAACATGGAATTTGTTGGCTGATTTTCTCGGAAAAACGAGATAGAAAGTTATGTGGAATGTTGAAAGTCAAATGTACGTGTTCTAGTGACTTTAGCTCTGCACCGTGTCTCACGGGAGTATTGGAACACTCACATTTGGCCTTATGTGACGTTGATTTGAGTTCAATGTCTTACTTGTAACATGACGAAGTTAAGAGTTCGATTTCTGGTGTATTCGGCTCAGCACCTTGTGGAGACCCTCTGCAGGGAGATACTCGGGATCACCGGAAGCCTTACTTCTTAGCCTCGTGCGTATTGGATTAGATTTCTATATTTCTGTGCAATGTGCTAAGTAGTGTAATGTAGAGTTGGTCTAAGGTCTAGTTGTCCTTATGAAGCCTTTTTTTTATGTGCAATGAACTTAAGTGGTTAGATTAAATGCCTAAACACGTACTTGGTGAGTCTAAAAGCCAAAACATGTTAATCCTTGGTGAGGCACGTTTACTTATCGCAACATGGAATTATTACACCTCCACACTTTTAGATACTTGTGCTGGACTCGTGTAATATTCCACACTTTTAGATTCTTGTGCCATATGAGGTGTTGAATGTGTCATGGTGCAGTCTTCACCATGTAAAGTGTCCTTGGATTAGTATGTAACAAACGTCTTACTTCGTTGTGTCTACTAGTAAGACTAGTAGAGTGTTGTGAGCGAGTGAAACGTATGTGTTATTATGTTTGTTGAACTTGCCCTATGATATTATTATTATTATTAATGATAATCCTTGTGACATAGCATGTGTAGATTCGATGCTTCTACCCTTTACTAAGTACGTTTGTACTTACCCTTTAGTATGTTGGTTTCCCCACCCCGAGAAGGTGATTTTGTTGTAGGTTGAGTTCGAGATCGCTTAAGAGTGATTCCTAAAGTTCCAGTAGTTGAAGTCTACCTTTCTGTTTGTTTTTTTTGCTTAAAGCCCCCGGTATCTGGAACCCACTGGTCCGACTAATACGGAGTTTGGCCCGGGTTGTGCCTACAGAGTCTGACTCTTACGCAAGGGTGAGGCCTAGCCAAGAGCCCTTTCCATACCTTTCTTTTTGTTGTTGTAGCAACGGTATAAAATCTTCTCTTTCTTTTTGTAATAGACAAGATAAATGTACCTTGGTTTGTAATAAAGAGTTGTAATAGTTGAATGGATATTCAACATTGTGTATTTTTTCTTGGGATTTTGTTTTAGTTGCAGCCTCGTGTTACTTGTCGATCGTTGTAGTGATATTTTAAAGTTTTTCCCGAGTCTTTGTTTTCGTTTCCGCTTGTTCTCTGTTATTGATGATGTCAAGCTTACGTACATAATTGATTTATTTTAATTATATACGTGCCGGGGGTCTTTTTCCGGTTAAGGACTCGGTATCCGGATCATGGTCGTCACAGTTGATATCAGAGAATGAAGTAACACCGCTGCATAAGTTTAGATGTCTTAAGATGCAATCTTTTCAGGTTTAGACCTTTAAGTTGTAGATTTTGAAGTTAGACTTTTCAAGTGTTAACCTCCTAAGTTAGACTTTCTAAGTGTTAGAACTCGTAAGATTAGAACCCCACAGCTTGGGTAGTGTGACCTTAAGCTAAGTATGAGTTTTTTAAGTGAACCTTCTTAAGGTAGGAGTTTTAGCCCTGCTTCTTAGGGTGGTGAATCTTCAAGTTGAGTTTCGTTAAATACTTTAATGGAACCTCTAAGTTTTCTTCATCCTTATTTTCATCAATGTTTTCTTTTATTTGATTCATCGTTTTTCAAAGATTCTGGCTTATTAATTTCATTCAAACTTTTATTTTGATCGTGTTGTTGCATTGTCATTTGCACTTGAGCCTTCAAGCTTTTTCATTCATAATGCAACCTCTTAATTCAATATGCTCAATGATAGATGCTTTTGCCTCTAGCATACAATTTCCTCATCTTCTTGCAACTTCGCTCTAAACATCATAGCCACATGGTTTGATTTGCATGTTTATTTTTAATGTACAACCGTTTTCCGTACCCCATAAAATTTGAAAGTTTTACTCCTCAAGGAAGGTTTCATTTTCTCTAAGTTCGCTTTTTACATCTCCATAACTTTCCAAAAGATTACACTAATGAATTTCAAACAACATTGGAAGATACATTTGAACAACAAATACTGTTAATCATCTTTTCTTAATCCGTTCTTTCATAATTCATACGTATTCAAATGATTTGATCCTTGGATATGTTATGACCAACACTATGACCTACATTCTTCCTTTTGACCCAAGTATAATTCATTTTAGCTTTGATCACAATTAATAACCTAAGTTAGTGTTCTGACATGAAAAAAGAATTTGATAAACGTTTCTTTTGCACAAAGATAGTTGTATTTGGCTAGCCCCTTCATGTTTAAAGACATCCGATTTTTTTGGTTATTATTTGGAAAAATCCAAAATCTATAATTCTCATCCTTCTTCATTCTCAAAATCATTTCATTTGAGTTACACATGTCATTAATTTTCAAACATGTTGCTAGGAATAATTTCAACTTCTCATCTGCATAATCTGAAATGGTAATCCCCACCTTTTGGTTGTAGGGTTGTGGTTTTGGTGTGCTTAGAGGAATAGTTTTGAGGAGTTGCTTCTCTAAGTTTAAGTTCTTCCTAGTCTTAGAAGTCTAGTTGGAAGGTTGTGTGGGTTGTCATTTTAACGCTTTCCAATCGTGAGTAAACAAGCAGTTACCTTTCAACACACCACATACGTTCTTGCTTCCTTTTGACCTTCACCAACCAAGTTTCCTTTCGAATAATTTGCACCGCGGTTAAACTTTTTCCGCCAATTTGCCTTGTGTTGTCCCAAAAAGTATATTTCCTTATGCCTTCTTTTATAAAGAGATTCTCAATGTTTTACCATTTTGAATAATAAACAAGTTTTCTTATAATTCTGTAATTGCTGTGTTAAATTTTTAACTCTTTATTTCATCAAGACTGACAAACATTTTTGTTTACTTGTGTTTATCCTTCACCACCTTTTTTAAAAGATGTTTTGATGTGGTTAGTCTTTTTGTTCTCAATAATGCATTCTTTTAAGTGTGTATCTCTATGTTTGGTCAAATCTCTAATCTTTTTATAATAATATCTTTTGGGCTTATCCACAGCCTATCTAGTATAAACTTGTAAATTTTTGTTTCAAGAAAAGATAGTTGTTTACCTCTCTTTCTATATTGCTTCAGTTAATCTCAACTTCTATCAAATTGACACTTTCAAGTTCTTGGCAATTTGTATCCACATAAAGATTTTCAATAATTACTTTTGCATCACTTCATGACTAATTGTATTCTCGATTTTAATCCAAATAACCTTTTCATGGTAATTACTTTTATCATTTCCTTTTGTCTCCCTAAAGTTGTTATACATTTTTTTTGGGTGCTCAACTTTGCTTTTCTAACCGTTGTGTTAAGCAATCTTTTTTAGGATTCTTGTGGATTGAAACCTTGTAACAATCTAAATTATAGCTAAAGTTACAAACTAATCATTTTAAGTCCAAACTTTCTCCTTCTCCGTTTTGGATGTTCTTAAGATTGGTGCTTGACAAATTCTGTTTTAGTTCTAATCCCTTGATACTCTTGTAAATGGTCATTATCTCTTCTTTCAAGCTGATGAGAGTTCTTCGCAAACCACATTGTTTTACAAGATGCCTCTTCTTTTAAAGAACCCCGTCTTCAAGATGTTTTCTAAATTTTGATACTCATCTCAAGCGTTGTTGATTCAATGCCCATCTTTCAATTTTGAATCAACTTTGAAACTCTTCTCTTCTCGAGTGCTCTTTGCAAAAGTTCTTGTTGATGTGCCAATCAACCACCTAATCTTTTTTAGAGTAAGGAAACTTTACCCAATCTGGGAAACCTTCTGTTTGGCGTTCAATGGCGTCATACACCTTAATCTTAATTCACCTTTTCATGGTGTCAAGTCAAATACATTATTTATTGTAAGAGTTTTATACTCTCTTTTTGGTTTGCCCAGTTGTGTTATTTCACTAGTGCACAACTTTTCACCGTTCAATTTTTGTGCCCAAACAACCCTTGTTTTTAATCTTTTTAGAATTTGGTTATCCTAAACCCGATTCATCAAAAGTTTATTTCGATATTACCCCTTATTCAAGTTCAAGTGTCATTACTTTATTTTGATATGAAATCTTTCAAGCTCCGTAAATATGTTATCTTTTGTGGTTCTTACTTCAAACAGTGTGTGGATGTTGTTTATTCCTTTCAAACCAAAAAAGATTTTTCATAAAGTACCTCACCTTGTCTTTTGTGCTTTTGAAGTAATTTCTTTTAAGCTATATGTTATAATTGAAGGAAACAAAAGTTGTTTTTTGATTTTTGTGTGTTTTCATATCTACGCTTAATTTTAAGTTTTATTCAATAATACATTTTAAAACTTGATGATTTAGTTTTGATGCGAAAGTGTTTTGTTCTTCCCTTGAAGTTCGGACTCGCTACCTGAAGTTTCCCTTAGTTTCAGAGGAGACCTTTAAGTCTGTTTGTAAGTGTTGTTTTCCCAGGTTAGACGAGGTAGGAAGAAAATCGGTTAATGGAATAGTTCTTGGAAGACTTGCTTAAGCGTTAGTATTAGATTGATTGATGAATGGTTTCATCAAAGGTTTGAACTAGGGCTGAGCTTGGGTTGGGTTGGGTCGACTTGGGTTGGGTTTTTACATAGTATAAGTCGGGTTGGTTCAAGAAAAAACTAACCCAAACCAAACCAAATGACTATAAAACCCAATGGGTTGGGTTTCGGGTTTTCATCCATAAAACATGCATCTATAATAACACTTTTATGCTATAAACTTCGCACACATATATATATCCAAATTCGAGTACCATGTCATATGTTCATAACAATAATCGTTAAAGAAACCACTTTTTTAGGAAAGAAAACGTTAAAATTTGATAATTAAGAGTCCAACAACATATAACAAACCAACAACATATAAAGATAATAATTAAAGACCAATAGTCATACATAAAAATACATACGCGGATTCTTTTTCCGAAGAAAGGTCAAAGAATTGTAGACCGAAACTGAAAATGTAGTGATATCAGCAATATGATAACATCATTTTACTTTGGACGGAATGCATCCATACACACATATATATATCGGGTTGGGGCCCGGAAAAAAATAAAAAAACCTAACCAACCCAAAATTTTTTGGTTGGTCAAAACCCAACCCAAAAAATTTGGGTTTCAATTGGTTTTGGTTTTCGGGTTGGTTCGGTTTGGGTTTTGGGTTGGATTGGGTTCATTGGGTTTTCTGTTCAGCCCTAGTTTGAACCGGAATGAGGTTTCGATGATTTAATGAGTTTTGACGAGTTTGTCAAGTTTATTGTGGACAAGCGTCTTCTTTCGGGAAATATCTCTTGTAATGTAAGGTGAATTGTGTAAGACTAGGATGTTTTGGCCTTAGGTATGAAAATTTCTTGATGGTGGACTAGGATGAGGAAAACCCTAGTAGGCTCGAAAGCCGACCTTTTTTGTGTATTGTTTTTCTTTGGAGATGTTCTTTTAAGGAGGTTGGAGTAAGATGTGAAACATAGAAAGGTTGAACAGTTAGCTTTTGCTAAAGAGATGGTGCAAGCTAAGTTGAACTGTGATGTTGTCTAATGACAGTATCTTGAAGTAAGAAAGGATGTTTGATGAAGACATGATTAATCTGGATCTTAGAATCTTTTGGAAACAAAAAGAAGTGTAGTACCAAGCTTGAAATGTTTTCGAGAAAGACTGAGTAATATCTAAGTTTGGATGTGAGTGGGACCTTAGAGATGGACCGTGGAAAGGTCAGAAGTTGGTAGCTTAAGATTTGAAATGCGTGTTGGTTTGAAGCGTTAGTTTTGACGGGCAAGCTCTGGCGAGTTTCGATGACGGAACTCATATAAGGGGGGAAGAATGTGATACCCCGTAACTCCATAAAGGGTATAAAAGACTTTTTAAAATTTGTGTGACACGATATTTTAAATGGGTTATGTTTTAAATAAATAAATAGAGTCACGATAAATGTTAAAGGGTATTTACTGTAGTTTTAAAAGCAACTTTTAGTAAGGGCAAAACAGGAATTGAACCAACCTCTATAAATACCCATTTTCCCCAAAACCCTTAAATGGTGCGCCTGCTGAGAGAAAGAAATGGAGAGGAGAAAAAAAAAGAGAGAAAAGAAAGAAGAAAGGGAGATTTTCATTTTCCGGGCAATCCAACCGTCGAAATCACAAATCAATTACACCAAAATTCTTCCTTTGACGAGAGCTTAATTTTGATACAAGTTTCACTCCGATCAGGTAAGAGTTTCGAAAACCCATTTTCTAGATCTATAAGTGTTCTTGGGTTATTCTGATGCAGGGAGGCTTCAATAGAGAGCTGCATACGTGGCAACATCTGGACCACACAGTTTCATCCTCAATAGGGAATTGCATACGTGGCATGAAACTGTGTGGTCCAGATGTTGCCACGTATGCAGCTCTCTATTGAAGCCTCCCTGCATCAGAATACCCCAGTGTTCTTAAGTGTTTTTCTTAGCTTTTTGATGTTTTAAAGGTTGTAGTAATCGTAGAACTTCATTTTGGTTGTAGATTCGTAATGGGTTGCTTAGATTCTTGGACCTTGCTTGTGGATCTAGGATGTCTTCAAGTTTCAAATTGGTGTTCTTGGAGCTTTTTGGTGAAATCATAGGTAAAGGGGTGTTCAACCAAATCTAAATATGCTATTTTGGTGTGTGGATGTAGCTTTTTACTCAAGCACGTCTTAGAGTAACTTCATATCGCTTTGACTTGAATTTCATGTTATATCGGTGTCTAGATCTAGTATAATCATACAAGCATGTTGTAGAACAATTTTCGTATTATTTTGTATGGATTTGGAGTAGATTTAGTGATAAAATGATGAAGAAAACAAGGAACTTGTTGGCTGATTCTCTCGGCAAAAAATGGGATAGAAAGTTATGTGGAATGTTGTAAAGTCAAATGTACGTGTTCTAGTGACTTAGGCTCCACACCGTGTCTCACGGGAGCATCGAAACACTATACATTTGGCCTTATGTGACGTTGACTTGAGTTCAATGTCTTACTTGTAACATGACGAAGTTAAGGGTTCGATTTCTGGTGTATTCGGCTTAGCACCTTGTGGAGACCCTTTGCGGGGAGATACTCGGGATCACCGGAAGCCTTACTTCTTAGTCTCGTGGGTATTGGATTAGATTCCTATATTTCTGTGCAATGTGCTAAGTAGTGTAATGTAGAGTTGGTCTAAGGTCTAGTGGTCCTTAGGAAGCTTTTTATGTGCAATGAACTTAAGTGGTTAGATTAAATGCTTAAATACGTACTTGATGAGACTAAAAGCTAAAACACGTTAATCCTTAGTGAGGCACGTTTACTTATCGTAACATGGAATTATTACACCTCCACACTTTTAGATACTTGTGCCGGACTCGCGTAATATTCCACACTTTTAGATACTTGTGCCATATGAGGTGTTGAATGTGTCATGGTGCAGTCTTTACCATGCGAAGTGTCCTTGGATTAGTATGTAACAAATATCTTACTTGGTTGTGTCTACTAGTAAGACTAGTAGAGTGTTGTGAGCGAGTGAAACGTATGTGTTATTATGTTTGTTGAACTTGCCCTGTGATATTATTATTATTATTAATGATAATCCTTGTGACATAGCATGGGTAGATTCGATGATTCTACCCTTTACTAAGTACGTTTGTACTTACCCTTTTATATGTTGGTTACCCCACCTCAATAAGGTGGTTTTGTTGTAGGTTGAGTTCGAGATCGCTTAAGAGTGAATCCCAAAGTTCCAGCAGTTGAAGTCTACCTTTCTTTTTGTTGTTGTAGCAATGGTGTAGAGTCTTTTCTTTCTTTTTGTAATAGAGAAGATAAATGTACCTTGGTTTGTAATAAAGAGTCGTAATAGTTGAATGGATATTCAACATTGTCTATTTTTTATTGGGATTTTGTTTTAGTTGCAGCCCTATGTTACTCGTCGATCGTTGTAGTGATCTTTTAATGTTTTTCCCGAGTCTTTGTTTTCGTTTCCGCTTGTTCTCTGTTATTGATGATGTCAGGCTTACGTATATAATTGATTTATTTTAATTATATACGTGTCGGGCGTCCTTTTCTGCTAAAGGACTCGGTATCCGGATCAGGGTCGTCACATCAAGATCCAAGATTTAGGTTTGCTCTACTTGGAAAATGTATTCAATTTCTTCTTGCTCTTCCTGTGATTGCTAGTCATAGTTGCTGTTATTTGAATTGAGGTTATTAATTAATGTCTGAAAAAAACCCGCTTCTTCTTACTCTTCTTTTTTGGATTATTTTATCATATCTATTGATTTTCTAGATTATTTGATTGTATTTGCTTCTCTGTATCTTCTCTCTGCAGTATACATGCTCTGTTATTTGCAATTTAGCAATATATAGGAGTCAATGAAATTCATAAATAAATAAACTTGATGTGTGTGGGGAAGGCAAGATTACTGATGATAGGTGGGCCCATCGGGCCGGATTGTCCATAACTGGGCCGGGCCCAAAGTCAGACAACAGGATAATAAATTGGCAAGGCAGGGCCGCAAATGCTGGTCAGAATAATTGGAGGAGCAAGATTCCTGCAGACGCTGAGCAGAAGCATGTCCCTGTGCAGAGTTGTAGGCTGCGCAGAAATGATTCTAGACAGAATATTTGGACTGAGTGCGGCGAAGACCAAGTCAGCGTCAACTCAATCGCTTATAGACGTGGGTAGACCCCACCTCCAGTTATGCTTGGAACCGCTTAGGGACGTGGGTAGACCCCACCTCCAGTTACGCTTGGAGATAACCGGTGATAACTTCCCATCAGGCAAGGAAGAGAATCACGATCTGTAACTATAAAAGGAAGACCCTGAACTACGAGGGGGACTTGATTCCAGTTTTATTACTTAAATTGGATACGTAGGCGGCTCTCTCGAGAGTTCAGTCCAAATCATACTCAAATATTCTTGTTTTTGTATTATTTCCTAATTAGAATTACCCGATTACCCGTTCGTAATATCCATACTACATCATTTGGCGCTAGAAGGAGGGCCACATTCTAGTTAGTGAGCAATCAATACAAAAAAAAATGGCAAGAAACCAAGGAAATTCAAAGAAACAACAAAATCAACAGGAGAAAGAAAAGAATCAGATCGGAGACAAAAGCCCAGGTCGAAATGACCAAGAAACTGGGAAAAGAGTCATGGAAGAAGGACAAACCAGTAATCCAGATGTGGTTAAACAGATGTTAGTTGAAAACCTGGCAAATCTCAAAGGTGAGGAGATAAAAGTTATATTTGAGGCAGTTCTGAAAGCAAGGAGTTAAGACGATGATCCTTCCGAAGCGCATACCCCGATTCAAGCTGCTAAAAAAGAAAAGCAGGAGCAGAGTCTAGCATACAGGTGGTAGTTACTCACCCAGGAGGTGATAACGCCAAAGCAGAATTGGATGCCATCCTTAAACCCAAACAGGATGAATTCAGGTTGGTGTCTCCTTTCACTGAAGATATCGATGCGTTCCCATGTCCCTCAGGATTCAAAATTCCAAAAATTCAGGCATATGATGGAACTAAGGATCCATACGACCATATGCATCAATACATTCAGCATATGAATTTGTATAATGCTCCAGAAGAGATGAAATGCAGGGCATTTGCAACTCTTCTAACTGGAAAGGCAAGAGATTGGTTCAATAAGTTGAACCCCAGATCTATACCGGATTTTCCCACTCTGACCAGAAAGTTCATGCATGCATTCATCGCAGCAAGGCCTTTCCAGAGAAACATGACTTATTTGCTGACGGTTAGGCAAAAAAGTGATGAAACAGTTTTACAATTTATCAAAAGATTCAATGGAGAATCATCCCAGATAGCAGATCTGGATGATAAGTTCTTGGTAGCATCCTTCATAGCGGGACTTAAAGAAGGGCGGTTGCATGCAAAGCTAAGCAGCAAAGATCCAAAAACGATGGAAGAGTGTCTGGAAATAGCATACAGACATTGTCAAGGAGAAGAGGCCAACAGAGCCAAGAGAGAAGAATCCCATAGGGATGCTAAAAAAGGGAAAACAGAAGATAGGAACGACAAGAAAAGGAAATCTGTTTGGGATAGAGTAACCGCCCCTATCTCTGAAAGATTAGGGAAAAAAGGCGCTCTGCAGGACAGAGACCTAATTCCTCTGAACAGATCTCGCGACCAAGTGTTGGCAATTATGGAGAAGAAAGGAATTGCTAAGACTCCTCCTCCGTTGAGGGGTCCAAGGGAGAAAAGAGACCACACCAGGTGGTGCAAGTGACATTGGACATGACTCTGAACAGTGTAGGGATCTGATCAGAGATATCGACGCAGCAGCAATGGAGGGAAAAATCGATGAGTGCATCGATCGAGAGGAAGGAGAGAGTTCAAAAAACATAATAACAATCATGACAGGTACAACTAGAGGAGACACAGAGATCCGTCTCCAGATGCAGATGGGCATAGAGAAAATGCCCCAATTAATACTGTAAATACCATTGTGGGTGGACCAGGAGAAGGTAGCAAGGCTTCTCAGGAAGATAAAAAGGGCAGCGCAGAAAAACAAGGGGAAGCGAAAAAGCAGAAGGTTATGGGAACCGTCCAGTACGGTCCTAGAGATGCCCTACCAGCCATCGTGAGTAACGAAGGACTGGTAATAGAAGCGGTTATACAGAAAAATCTGGTCAGAAGGATCTGCGTAGATACAGGCAGCGCAGTAAACGTGCTGTATCATAACGCATTTCAAGCGATGAAACTCTCAGATTCGGAGTTGATTCCTGTATCAACTCCTCTTTTCGGATTTACCGGACCGCCCATACATCCTGTGGGTATGTTAAAATTATTGACAACTTTTGGCCATGGACAACAGAGCAGGACTCTGATGGTGAATTATGTGGTGGTAAAGGCGCCATCTGCTTATAATGCGATTCTTGGAAGGCCAACACTAATTGATCTGAGGGCAGTGGTGTCGCCCGCATACAACAGCATGAAATTCCCAACTTTCGATGGAGAAGCTACTGTTAAAGGGGACATAGATGCTGCAAAAAATTGCTACACAGCCACAATTAGTGAAAAAATGAAGGTGCAGCAAGTGACAATGGAAGACTTGGTTCCAGATGAAGAAAAAAGTTGGCTGTCGAACGATCCAGTGGAATCAATAATGCTAAATGAAATAAACCCTGAATCCACGGTCAGCATAGGATCTTGGATACCGGCTGAACAGAAGCAGATGCTGATCAGCACTTTGAAAGATTATCAAGATGTGTTTGCATGGAAGGCAAGTGATATGCCTGGATTATCAACAGAGTTGGCGGTCCATAAACTCAACATAGACCCAACAAAGAAACCAGTGAAACAAAAGAAGAGATCATTTGCTCCAGAAAGGATACAAGCTGTCCAGCAAGAGGTGGAAAAACTGTTGCAGGCCAATATGATTAAAGAAGTCATCTATCCAGAATGGCTAGCAAACCCAGTGTTAGTCAAAAAACCAGATGGCAGTTGGAGGATGTGCGTGGACTTCACCGATTTAAACAAAGCTTGTCCTAAAGATAGTTACACTTCCCCTAGAATTGACAGGCTTGTAGACTCTACAGTTGGTTATGAAATTTTTGCTTTCCTAGATGCTTATAAGGGATATCATCAGATTATGATGGACCCTGTAGATGCTGTAAAAACTGCCTTTATTACTGAATTTGGTTCCTACTACTATGTGTCTATGCCTTTTGGATTAAAGAATGCAGGGGCTACTTACCAAAGGGCAGTCAATACCATTTTCAAACAGCAAATTGGCAAATCTATGGAAGTATACGTGGATGATTTATTGATCAAGAGCAGGACTCTTGACCAATATTTGAAAGATGTAGCAGAGGTTTGCCAAGTCTTGAGACAGACCGGAATGAAGTTGAACCCAAAAAAGTGTACTTTTGGAGTAAGGTCAGGCAAATTCCTGGGTTATATGATATCCAAAGAAGGCATTAGGGCCAATCCCGATAAATTGGAAGCTTTGAAGACCATGCCTGAACCAAAAAATATCAAGGAAGTTCAACGATTAACAGGAAGATTAGCAGCTCTAAACAGATTCTTGTCGAAATCTGCACAGAAATCATTGCCATTCTTCAAAATCCTTAGGAAGGCCAGTCCCTTTGAGTGGAATGAAGAATGTAGACAAGCTTTTCAGGAGTTAAAAGATCACATTAGTCACCTGCCAACTCTAACCCCTCCACAGGAAGGTGAGATACTGTTCTTATATTTATCTTTTTGCAATGAAGCCGTAAGTGCTGTGTTGGTAAAGCAACATGGCATGTTACAAAGACCAGTATATTTTGTAAGCAAAGCCCTACAAGGGTCCGAGGTTAGGTATTCTGAGGTGGAGAAATTGGTCTTAGCCCTAGTGCACGCCACAAGGAAATTGAGACCGTACTTCCAAAGTCATCCGGTGATCGTGTTAACAAATCAACCTTTGAAGCAGATCCTGGAAAGACCAGACAAGTCGGGGAGACTGGCTAAGTGGGTGGTTGAATTAGCAGGATTCGATATCGAGTACAAGCCAAGAACGGCAATCAAAGCTCAAGCATTAGCTGATTTCTTGGCAGAAGAGAAAGCTTTGGCTATAGAGCAAAAGGCTGAGAAGAACAAAGCTGAAAAGAATAATTCTAAACAGTGGCAGCTTTACGTCGACGGAGCCTCCAACAAAGAGGGAGCAGGAGCAGGACTCCTACTCATTAGTCCAAAAGGTGAAGAATTCCCATACGCTCTTCATTTCGACTTTCAAGCAACTAACAATGAAGCAGAGTATGAAGCTTTGATAACTGGACCAAACCTGGCACAGAAGTTGGGCGTGCAGAATTTAAAAGTCTACACAGATTCACAACTGGTAACAAATCACATCAAGGGGGAGTATGAAGCAAAGGAAGGTCCTATGAAAAAGTATCTGGCAGTAGCACAGAGGAAACTGCAAGATTTCTTGATGGTAGAGGTGGAACAGATAACTCGAGCCCAAAACACCCGAGCAGATGCTTTGTCGAAGTTAGGATCGAACTTCTTGTCCAATAAAAAGGTCTTAGTCGAACAATTGAAGCAGAAGAGTTGTGATGTGATAGAGGTACAACCAATAACACAAGCAGAAACTTGGATGGATCCAATTGTCATGTACTTGAGAGATGGAAGACTTCCTGAGGATAAAGTACGCGCCAGGAAATTGATAAGACTCTCGGCCAGGTATGCTCTGTTCAATGACGTTCTATACCGAAAATTCTATACAGCCCCTTGGTTGAAGTGCGTTACTCCAGATGAGGGAGATTATGTATTAAGAGAGATCCACCTCGGAATTTGTGGAAATCATTTGGGGGCAAGAGCTCTGGCCAGAAAATGTAGGCTATATGGATATTACTGGCCAGCCATGCAAGAAGACGCAGAGACTCTAGTCAGGACGTGCCGAACATGCCAGGTACATAATAACCTATCACACAATCCTGCACAGAAAATGATACCGATTGTGTCTCCATGGCCTTTTGATCAATGGGGAGTAGACTTAGTGGGTCCATTACCCCTAGCACCGGGAAAGTTCAAGTTTTTGGTGGTGGCAGTGGATTATTTCACTAAGTGGGTGGAAGCAGAACCCTTAACCACCATCACAGCCAACCAAATACAGAAATTCTTGTGGAAAAACATCCTATGCAGATATGGAATCACCAAAGTCCTCATCTCTGATAATGGCACACAATTTGAAGATCAAGGAATACAAGCCTGGTGCACCAATTTTGGAATCTCTCAACACTTTACATCAGTGGCCTATCCCCAAGCCAATGGGCAGGTAGAGCAGACAAATAGGCAAATAAAACAAGGACTGAAGAAAAGACTGGAACAAGAGGGATCTCATTGGGTAGATCATCTCCCAAATATCTTATGGGCATACAGGACTACACCAAATGCTGCTACCCAGGAAACTCCATACTCTTTAGCATATGGATGCGAGGCAGTAATACCAGCAGAGATAGGGCACAAGTCTCCTAGAACCGAATTATACTGTCCAGAAACTCAGGAAGTAGACATGCTGCACCTCAAAGATGAGCTGGAGCACAAAAGGGACATAGCCTTGATACAAATGGCCAAATACAAGCAGAGAATTGCTCAATACTATAACTCCAAAGTTAAAGGTACGTATTTTAAAGAAGGCGATTTAGTTTTGAGGCGAAATGAGGCCAGCAAGCAAGGCCCCACTGGAAAGCTAGACCCAAATTGGGAATGTCCTTATAAAATTATCAAAGTGCATGGAAAAGGATCTTATCAACTAGCTAATGCCTCTGGCAAAACTGTTCCTAGAAGTTGGAATGCTGTTCATTTGAGGAAATTTTTTCCTTAAAGTAATTTCACTTTTTTTAATAATCTCGAATGTAGATCTATGTCCATTATATGATTATTGTATGATGTTTTAACTTGTGTTGAAATTGCATTAAAACACGAAACTAAAAACAGAGCATTCAGGGCAGAGGTCCCACTAAAGATATATATGCCAAACTTGCAGTGCAAGCGCATTCTGGGCAGAGGTCCCACTAAAGATATATATGCCAAACTTGCAGTGCAAGCGCATTCTGGGCAGAAGTCCCACTAAAGATATAAATGCCAAACTTGCAGTGCAAGGGTATTCTGGGCAGAAGTCCCACTAAAGATATAAATGCCAAACTTGCAGTGCGAAGGCATTCTGGGCAGAAACCCCACTAAAGATATAAATGCCAAACTTGCAGTGCAAGGGCATTCTGGGCAGAAGTCCCACTAAAAATATAAATGCCAGACTTGCAGTGCAAGTCCCACTCAGAGATATAAGGGCCAAGCTTGCAGTGCAAGGGTATTCTGGGCAACAGTCCCAATTAAAAGAGGTAAGTGCAAAGAGAATTCTGTACAGAGCACTAGTTAAAAATATTATCAGCAAACTTGCAGAGCAAGAGTATCCTGGGTAGAAAATATTGGATAAAGAAGCTAAGGATAAAAAGTCCTAAACTTCTTTGCAGTGCAACAAGAGACCATACTCTATATAGAGAAAAGCAAAATTAAAGGTTATTATAGATAAAGACCATACTCTATATAGAGAAAAGCAAAATTACCATACTCTATATAGAGAAAAGCAAAATTAAAGGTTATTATAGATAAAGACCATACTCTATATAGAGAAAAGCAAAATTAAAGGTTATTATAGATAAAGTTATTGCATCAGCTTATCTATAATAAAAGGTTACTACAGATAGAATTATTACATCAAAAGCTGTTTCAAAAGGCAGCAAAATTCTAAAGTTTTTCCTTCAAGGCATAAATTAAGAAGATGGAATATCAGAAGGCTGGGCAGAAGCAGAAGGCTGGGCAGCGGTAGCAGACTGAGCAGGTCTCTTCTTGGCATACTTGCGGACAATGTCCTCCCCACTTTTGTACTCATCGTATCGCTACGTGAACACATCACCTGCCTTCTTATCGTACAATTTGTGGTTAGGCAAAGTGATAATCGCTAAATCGGCCGGCTTAGCCTCGTCAACACCAAGCGTGTATCCTCTACGCAAGGCAGGAGCTAGAATGATTTGAATTTCCTCAAGAGTCTCAGGAGCAGCTTTATACCCAGCAATAACTTTTTGGACAGTGTTCTGGCAGGAATCTCTTCCATCTGCCTTAAGGTTTCATCAAAATCGGCCTTCATTTTCTTGGCAGTGGCAAGATGCTGCATATGCTCCTCGTTCAGCTTCGCCAACCGCTGATCTCTTAAATTTAATTGCTCCTCTTGAGTAAATATCAAAGCCTCAGCTTTGGCAAGATCAGACTTCAACTTCTCGATCTCCCGCTGATCAGCAAGGCGAGCCTCTTCCAAACTGGCCACCTTAGCAGTGGCTTCATGACTTGATTCTTCCAGGCTGGCAATTTTGGCGTTGGATTCATCTAGTTGAATCGATTTGTGTTGCAAGACAGAGATGTCTTTAGCCAGGCTGGCAGTCTTCTTGTGTAAAGCTTTACCCAGGCGGTAACACTATAAAAGAAAACACCTAAGAAGACAGAACTAAAAGGAAAAACAAAGGTTTTATAAAAGACTACTTACAGAATCTGCAAAGTCATCAGCAGACATATCTTCAAAATTGAAAGAAGAACCACTTGCAGAACTGCCAGAAGAGGCAGACCTGTGCCTCTTTTTCTGTCGTTGAGAAATGGTCCTAAGGGGAAGCGCTTCCAAACCAGTACTCTGACCCCCGGGGAGATCTTCCTCGATAGTTAGATCTACAGGACTAATTGTGCTCAGAGTGTTCTGGTCAGAAGGGTTAGCAGTTGGGACTTCTTCCTGTGCAGCAGCTCCAGAACCGGGACATACCTCTGCATCTTCTGGTTGACCAGAGACATCACCACCTTCCGGAATAACGGACAGGGTCCGTTCAGAGTCTTCTACCGTCTGCTCAGTCTCCTCCTCCTCATCGATGTCGATATTGATCAGATCATCCACCTTGGCCACTACAAGAGAAGAGATAATCAAATTGTAATCAAAAACAAAAACAAAATGCAAGTGCAAACGTACATTTTCTGTACTGCTTTTTGGAGAACTCCACGTAGCCAACGGGCCCTGCAGTCTGAAGCTGAGCAGCATCTATCATAGCAGAACTTATATAGTCTAAACTAAGGGAAATTTTATTACTAACAAGGTATTGGGATAGTGTCTCATCAATGGCATCTTCTAGTTTGTCCTTCATGGAAGCAGTATTCCACCGCCCTAAAAGAGCATCCGAATTTTGTTTTACAAAGAAGAAATGTTCCTGCCACTTCTTCTTGGTCTTATCTTTACCAGAAATGGGGATAATCGGAGCACTGGCCCTACGACAAAAATGGTACCATCCTCCACTCCCTTGTGTTAGTTTACACAGGTAGAAATTCCTAAAAAGCTTTACAGAAAAGGGAGTGGTGTTCAGACGACACCAAATCATGAAACCTATGAGGAACTTAACACTATTGGGATGGATCTGCCCAACTCCTAACTTATAATACTTCATTATCTCTACACACCCAGGGGGCAGAGGGAATCTTAATCCACTGTGGAGTTGATCAGCGTAGACCGTACAAAAACCCGCTGGGGGATTGTAAGCATACTCAGTTGGTTTGGGGAGGACAACTTCAAAGGGCTCAGTGCGGATCCGATAAGCCTTCAACAGACTAGCCATTTCCGTTTTGGTCATCTTACTAACAAAACCATGACAAGCCATGATAGCCTTGGTCTTATCAAACCGATTTATTTCCCTTTTTAGGGTATTCAAAAAAGTAGAATGGTCCTCTGGATATTGATGAACAATGGATGTGGGAGTAAAAATCCCAGGAGGAAGAAGATGAGAAGGTAGCAAACACAAAGGATTATCCCCAAAGGTGGAGGTATTTCTCAAGTCAATCGAAGAAGATGGATGATTGGGGTTTATTCCCGTTTCAGAGCAAAAGACAGGGTTAGAGGAATTCACTTCCTCACTTTCTATGGCCCTAGAAACCTTTTCTGGAGATTCGAACAATTTTTCAATAGAATTGCTAGAAGCAGTATCGGCTCTCAGACTCATGAAAGAATAAAGAAGTACAAGAAACAAGGGGCAACGAAGAAATGAAACTTACTTGTAACTGCCGAAATCGTTTCCAAAGATCTGATATAGAAGTGGTGTTTGACAAGAGGAATGACTATATGCCAGGAAGTGGATACGACGCAATGGTTCAATCTGCAGTTATAATGGTGACCAAGTGTGACTGGCCTCGTTTCACGAGGTAATGATGACATAAGTTGAAACGTTTCAGACTAAGGAGGCTATAAAGTAGTCCACCCTAGTCTGGGGGACTTATGATGATAGGTGGGCCCATCGGGCCGGATTGTCCATAACTGGGCCGGGCCCAAAGTCAGACAACAGGATAATAAATTGGCAAGGCAGGGCCGCAAATGCTGGTCAGAATAATTGGAGGAGCAAGATTCCTGCAGACGCTGAGCAGAAGCATGTCCCTGTGCAGAGTTGTAGGCTGCGCAGAAATGATTCTAGACAGAATATTTGGACTGAGTGCGGCGAAGACCAAGTCAGCGTCAACTCAATCGCTTATAGACGTGGGTAGACCCCACCTCCAGTTATGCTTGGAACCGCTTAGGGACGTGGGTAGACCCCACCTCCAGTTACGCTTGGAGATAACCGGTGATAACTTCCCATCAGGCAAGGAAGAGAATCACGATCTGTAACTATAAAAGGAAGACCCTGAACTACGAGGGGGACTTGATTCCAGTTTTATTACTTAAATTGGATACGTGGCAGCTCTCTCGAGAGTTCAGTCCAAATCATACTCAAATATTCTTGTTTTTGTATTATTTCCTAATTAGAATTACCCGATTACCCGTTCGTAATATCCATACTACATCAATTACATAAACGACCGGGGGTTTTTGCATTCATCATTTGGCAGACTGCAGGAGCATAATGATGATTTGATGATCTCGGAGCTCAAGCATATGCTTTCTTTATCCTTCTTACTGTGATTGTAAGTTTAATATGTTTGATACACTTTGCTAAATCTTCTCAAGTTAATTTGGTTTTGTTCTTGAATATTGCTTCAGTCTTCTTGAAATTATGGAATCTTCAAAAGGATTTTTGTGTGTATTCTGCTGAAGTTACTCACATGGCACAATTCATGTCTATTCTTATGAATTGGAATCATCTTTCTAAATTTGTCAAGAAATGATTCTGTTCATTGTATCCATTCATGTATGTCGGCTTGGATACAAATTTATAATGCCTCTATGACACTAGCAGGTTACCGAGGTTCGAGACTTTGCTGATGAAGAGATTGAAATGAATAAAGTAGTTGATCGAGCTACCTGATCTATACAACAGTACGCATCACCTCCCATTCTTTCCCCTCTCTTGTTGAACTTGTATGATTCTGTGAAGGTATTGGGTGAATCTCTTCTTTTATGATCTGTTTAGATGATAGGCTCAGACAAATTGCGTAGTTGTTTTGGGTATTATATATTACATTGTTTGTTTAGCAGCAGAATTGCAATTTGATGAATTTCTTTCGTTCTTTCAATCAGGCCACGCTATAATCTAAATCTGCAGAGTGTCACTGTGAATGCGCAGAAATTGCCTATTGACCAATCAGTTTTTGCTACTTGAGGCTTCAAGCAGCCGTGGCACAATAATGATTCTGGAACTACTAACTTATCTTGCAAAAGAGGCTTACGACCCTTTTGTGAACGCCGTAAGTACATCAATTAGTTATATATCTGAATCATACGCCGCTTAAGCTTTGGATTTTTATAGGATATGGCTGATGGGGTTCTTTTAGATTGAGAGTTTTCTCATATTCATCCAACTGTCTTCTTGTAGATATCACAATATATGTCAGTCTGCGCGCCTTTGTATCCAAGGGAAACCAGTGTTAGATAGTCACCCCAAGGTTCATCTCCATTTTTGCTATTAATTCAAATGTTCGTACTCGAAAAGAAGATTAACATTTTTATTGTTTTGCGAGTGATCGTTGCTGAAATATTTTGTGAATTTTCAATATTTCAGATATGTTTCCATTTGTTGGTTTAAACTTTGGTGGAGGTGCAACAATGGTGATAAATCCTCGGGACTATCTTTTGCATCAAAACTCCTTTTTAAGTTGACCGCTTCATACAAGTGTTGTAGTGGCCCTTTTATTTTCAGACTTTTATTCCATATAAAATTGATGTCTTGAGCACTTATCCCCTCCTTTGGAAGAAGACGAGTCTTTGCTTGAGTGGTTAGCTTGTTCAGCTGCTTAACATGTTGTATAGTTTTGCTGTCACTTTACAGTAGCCCAAACACTCATCATCTGCTGTGTAGGTATCCAAAGAATGCCAAGGAACTTTCAAGATTGTTAACTGAGAAAACCTACAGTCATACGGACATTTTGCTGCCAATGCCGTCTTTCGATGAAATACTCCCGATCTTTATTGTGCATAATTCGATCTCTTAGGCGTGCCCAACGGAAAAATATGTATAACTGAAACTGTACACCTTTCTGTATTTTAAGGAGATGGTTTCCTTAAGCTCAATGTGGCAACCCAAAATTTTGAAATATTTTGATATCCCCTCTAAGCCATGCAGTCACAATCACCATACCCCAAGCTGCACTGCTTTCTTGGTTGGAGAAGTCAACGACACCATGAGGACTTCGATTCTTTATAGCTAAAGAAAGTTTTACCTCAGGCCACGTAGCAGCGCTTCTGTCGAAAAAGAAGTTTGTTGAACTAGGTATTGTTCCATGAATAGGGCTACTATTACTTCTACTAAGTAGTAGCTAATGATGACATGTCAGCTCCAATAACATCCTCTAAGGTTGAATGTGGAGCCTCTTCATCAAGCTGATTTAGAGAACCGTTATGTTCTTGAGAAACGGTATTGTTTGATACCCGTGTCTAAGATACGCAAGGCCATGGAACAGCTACGTACTGTAACATATTGACAGATAAAGCTTTCATAAGCCTGAGTAATAGTTACACCTTTAGTCCTGTTGGGCCGCGAATTGCCTTCGCGTCTCCAGTTTATTTTGATGAGTGACCTAGGTACTGATTTATTTTTGTATGCAAATTTATGTTTCATGCTTCAGCGTGGTGATGTTGTCACTAGAGTTTTACATTTTCACAACACAGTAATCTCAGAAAGAATAATATTTCGCAGCAGTAAGCGCGTAATGAGACTATATAAGCATTAATTATGTTCTAATGGGGAAAAGAGTTTAGTTAGCAAGTGCAGCAATCATGTTTTTGTTTGGAATTTGGAAGCTTACATTTGATTTCAATGTTCTAAATTTCTTGCATGTTTTGCTTCCTACAAGGGAGTTAAGTTTTATAGAAGTTCTGAGTTAGATGGGGCATATCCCCCAAGTGAACCCTAATCTCTTATTGCGTAATTGATATCCTTGTTATAGAAATTTTGACGGGATATTTCGTAGCGGTGTATGCTTTGGAGCAGAGCATTTATAATCTTTTATTGCGGTTAACCCTAATCTCTTATTGCGTAATTGACTCCCATCTTTTGGATCTTTTATGGAACAAGTACTGGGTAAACACACACCTTCTTCTTCTCCTTAGCTGGAAAATAGAGAATTCGTCATTGGACAGATATCGGATTTAGGTAATACTTTAATACTTCTGTTGGAATAATGTGGCTGCAGGCTATGTCGCTATGATAAATCACATTAGATAGCAGTTCAGTTGGTTATCTTTAAAGCGTTGTTGTGGAGTCAGAATTCTCTCATTAACATTGTGTATTGTAATATTCTTGGAATGTCATGCAGCTGAAAAGCTTGAACATGCTGAAAATCAGTTGTGTCTCATACCCATATTGGATCCTTGTTGGAAGCACGGTTAAGATGGATTTGATGTTATCGTCTTCCATATCTGATATGGAATTTATCCAATCTTTATTCTTTGGAACTCGGTTAAGTATATGTATTGAATAAGGGCACTATCCTAAAATAGATAAGGGATACTTCGCATGGCTTATGTCACACCTTTATCGTATAAAGTGTTGTTTCCATTTTGGAAACACAATATAATTGCGTACCCCAAAAATGGCATCCTTCAATGGAGAATCGATTTATTTCAGACAACTTCTGAAACACCCTTCAGGGATTAATTACTTCAATCCAATTGAAGATTAATTCCTAAGTCATTTATCAATCTCATATTCGTGCTAGCTCGAACTTTTCAGGCCTTCCGAATTTCGTACTTCACTAAGTACATTCAACTATTTCTAAAATAGTCAAAGAGAGTAATGAACAATAATATCATTCGTGGCATTAACTGTCATAAGCCAACAAACATCAGTATATTTGGGCTTTAGGCAATTTTCTAGAATTTATAACATTTTCATAAAATGATATATTAGTCATCTTAAGATACGTATTACCCACATAATTTATAATCACATGGTTCAGACATCATCAGAATGATATTTGATTACATGTTTCTCTTCCACAGAGACTATGTCTAGAACAACCACAAAATATCAAGGATAACAGTCATACAAATATTTGTAGAATGGAAACTCTTCGATATCTAAAAGTTGACTTGAGCTTAGATAGATTTATCTCAACTTACTTTCTTAGAATGGAAACTCTTCGATAAGTTCTCTTATTTAAGCACATGCCCTAACTTTCGTTTTAATCCCTTAAACACTTGTAAATATCTCTTACTTCAGTCTTCATAAGATTTAAGAAAAATCACAAGAGCTTTGTCTTTAATTTTCTTTCACAAAGAAAATCCAAAGTTTATTATATAGTTTAATTAACCTTTTGAATCATATTCAAAACATGAACTATTTAATTAACCTTCAAGCAATGATTAAAGAATTAAGTCGATACTTAAATATTACAATTTTGAAAACAACCTTTCCAAAATTCGTTGTGGTCACTCACATTCAACGCATCTAATGTTTGAATTAATTGTCATCGTATGACAGAATGACCCATTGGACATTGCCGTATCGAATATATGATTAATTCATTGAAACTCAATTCAAGTGATTTAATCATATCATGAGCTTCCGTTTTGACTGGTAATTAAAGCCTTAGAGCACTCCATTAAATATGTAGTCTCCTTGTCTCTAACTACTATAACGTAGTTGCTCATGTCGTTGCTTATTTTAAAGAGATTAAAATTACTTAACCATACTTGAGAACGTTTCTCAAAAGGTAACAGTCATAATTTGGTTTTAACAATCGAGAAGAAAAACATAAATAAAAATTTGCTAAAATCTACAACATAAAATAAAGATAAAAGAGTGTTGCTGTTTATACATTCAAAATCAAAAATGGTCTTTAGCTTCCCTAAAAAAAATAGTCTTTAGCTTTATAATTTTGCTCCCACTAGTCAACTACTCCCAATTGACTTTCAATAATTTCCCAAAAATTCTTTAGTGGCCAAGATCCCACCTAGTTACGTCGATTCCCTATTGTGGCTGGTGAACCGAAATAATTCGATGAGTAGGTGACACCTCACGAATCACATCACTATGTGACTCTTGGTTGTTGATCAGTCAACTCTTTAACAATACACATCACCATGTTGTGGCCAACCTTTGTCTCTAAAAATTACCCGACCCCTGTTGTGGCTGATGGTCGAATAAATCTTAGTCAAGTCATAACCCAATATTCGCAAGGTCATTTATGTTCATATCTCAATAATAAAGATATACCCGAGGTAGATCAACCCCCAGTTGTGGCTGATGGATGGATCCGAACAAGAGCTCTTCGTTGTCATTATCATATTGGGAGACAAAATTTTGACTTGATTTTTGATGTGGGTGTAATTTTAAATTAATTCACGTAATCAATTTTATTTACGGTCTCATCAAATATATCTATCTTTATAGACATACATCCTACACATTCATCTAGATCGTGCCTAATCATGCATCTATCGTGTCATATAAAATGAATACATGCACAAAATAAATAAATGTGCAAAGTAACCGGTATGATCATGGACTTTTCCTAATTGCGGTTTCGAATACAAACTGACGAAACCACAGGTCACAATTCTAAGCTTAGCTGCAACCACCAACATGATCTCTACGTCGTCTTTCTTTGTCCTTCGTCTTATACTCCATTCTTGTTACATAAAATTATATCTAATAAATTTATACAGCCGCTGCACACGGGGGGGAGCTAACGTGAATGAGATAAATGCAGAAAATAAACTAGGTAATGTTCTTCATAACGGCCTAGGACAAATTTTAAAACCAACAGAAAATTAAACCGCACACATCTATGTTATTGGTCGAGTCCATGATCAATCGGAGTCCATATAATCATATTATATCTACACATTATCTAATCCATACAATAACATCTTATGAAAAAGACAAATAAAAAATTAACTACTTGCGTCCTATTTTATCAAATCAATTAACATTAAATTAATTAAATGACTTCAATCGAAATAAAGTTAATGATTAATTTTGAAAATGATTTCAATTTTAATTTTAATTAATCAAAACTATTCAAAATTAAAATTAGGTCTCTTTTGTTTCTTTCCTTTTGATTCATAATCAAAAGGGATGCCTTGGCATTAACCTAGGTTATTTCCAAAATCAAAATTTTGAAAAGAGCTTAGGCCTATTCCAAACAAAATTTGGAAAAACCTAGTTTAATCATAGGTCTATAATTGTGGATCATAAACCAACCCTATTATTTTATAGTGTCATGTGGCATCCCAATGGTCTAAACTATTTGAACCATTGGTTGGCACATGACATTAACAAAACAAAGAGATATCAATGTATTATAAAAATTCACAAAACAACAAAACATGAAATCGAGGTCCACCACGCACAACTGGCTTACGCCGGCAACCCCTAGGGGCGCCGACGCCGCCGGCGGTAACATGGCGGGGAGCCGCCGCTTTGGCCGAGCCCCATACCCGATCGAACGCTTCTTATTAATTTTATTTCTTCATTCTACGAATTTAAATCATGCATCTATTATTAATTACTACGCAATTTATTTAATGCTTAAGTTCGAAGTTCGCTCCGATACCAATGTTAGGAAATCTACGCGGGAACGCAGCGGAATTTAAAATTTTATTTCCTTTTACCAAGATCGACTTCGTTTAAAACAATAAACACGTTAAGAAGTAGACGGTGAATACCTTGTTTGATCTATAAGATCGAAGCTTTGACCGTCTAAGGAGAGTAGTACTGCGCGCAAGCCGTCCACGTGTCCGGCCTCTATCAATATCCACACGAGCACCTCGCCGGAATCCTCTCTGGATAGCTACTACAAAAACCCGGTTGGTAGACCGGCATTTTTTCTCTCTCTCTCGAAACTCTCATGAAGACTCTCTAATAATTTCTAGTAAAATATTTCTCTTGCAATTGTGATGTACAAAAGAGCTAGACGGGTCCTATTTATCATGAAGTGGCGTCCCATATGCCCTCTAATTGCCTTGGAGAAGAGTCTTGAGTGGAGTAGGAAGAAATAAAACCTTTTACTAGTCAAATAAAAAAAATAGATATTCTAGATTTATCTCATTTAATACTCAAAATCTACGTTGACGAAAAAAAAATACTCAATATCTTATATTAAATTTTTCCAAGATATATTTGTTACGAATATCTAATATTAAATATATCTTTATTATAATACCATAAATCAATTTACACACACACACACACACAAATATATATATATATATATATATATATATATATATATATATATACACACACACATTTACATATACTACACACATAAATCTATATATACACATATTACACATGCACACATGTATATCACTTATATACATGTCCACACATATATATATATATATATATATATATATATATATATATATATATATATATATATATATATATATACATTAATATCTAATATTAATACATGATAACATAATACTTTGATTAATTAATTTGCAAAATTCATGTGTATCATATACATAAATATACTCCACCCCATACATAATAAAAAAATGTATATTTGATTAATCAACATAATTAATATCTTGTATTTAATTTATTCATAATAAATAAATACCATAATATTAATTTATCACTATAACACTTTATAGTCGAGATAAACTTTCCTTATTTGGTTATCACTATAACCACATTTTAATCCGGCTAAATGTTCTTATTTGTGTAACCCGATAGGCTTCCGAATATGTTGGCCGTAGGCACAAAGTGCATTTACTAAAATACCCTTCAAATCTAACGATCACGAAATAGCGTCTAGCAACACATCGTGACCCCCAATCATCAGAAGAGTCAAAAGCGATGACTACTACCTTTCATGTGAAACGGTTACCGTGTAAATAGAATATTATCGCCGTTACAATATCCATATGGTCGTATCTCGAGTGTCAATGCATTGACGAACGCATCTTATAATCTGGATATCATGCTCTCTCGAAGTAACTCATTTACTCCCACTTTGCAAAGATTCACGAGAGTAAAATAATCCTTATAATAAGGCCCTTTCGGATATTTACTCATAGTCATAGGATACGCAATTTCCGGACGAGCAACATGAATCCTACGCATGCTTCAGTATCACACCCAATCACTACCGCATGATCACCTCATGGCTAAGAGAAACCTCAATAGTGTCATAGTATGACAATCCACACCGTGATGTCATGAAGACTCCGGTCTTAGGATAATTACGCACTTAATAAAGTAAGTGGGTCGGTCTAACGTACACATTCTCTAATACACGTCCACGTACAGTCCAAGTGTCCATACACTTTGATAGATAAGATATATCCATATCTTCATAAGATAGAAGGCATCCAATACGTGCTAGTCGAACTGTACTATCAATGTCCTATTTAATAGCACACGCGACTAGAGAAATTTAAGTATCAAACCTTTTAAGTGAGTCGAGATCTCATCAACCACAATCACCATTATGATTTTTCTTTCACAGTTTGACACTAGAGATATTATCATATATACAATATCATAATTTATTCGTTAAATGAACAAATATATAATAACAGAAAAGCCATTTATTATATGTATAAACATAAGGAAATAGTAGAAATGATCCGACCCGGTCGGATCCTGTCCAACCTGATTGGGTTTAGGCCACTATTTCAACACTTTGATTGTACATTGTTTGTGTAAATTGTCTTTTACTTGTTAAATCAGCTGAAGGTCTGGACTTGCTTATACTATGTCATCTACATAAACCAGCGAAGCAATAAATGATTTTCCTAAACCTTTGGTAAACAGACTATGGTCATTCTTAGATTGAACAAATCCTCATTTCTCAAATGATTCTGTCAGCTTTCAATTCCATTGTCTGCTAGCTTATTTCAATCCATATAAGGATTTAGTCAATCTGCAAACATGACTTGGTTTATCACTTTCGAACCCTGTAGGTAGTTGCAAATAAACTTCTTCTTGAAGATCTCCATGCAAAAAGGCTGTATTGACATTCATTTGGTGAAGATTCCATTTATTAGATGTTGTTTCTATCAGTAGGGTTCTGACTATAGTGATCTCCACAACTGGGGAAAATGTCTCTTGATAGTCAATGCCATATGTTTGAGTATAACCTTTTTCTACTAATCTTGCCTTGTATTTCTCTACAGAACCATCAGGATTATATTTAAGCATGTACACCATTTTCATCCAATGGGCTTCTTTCCAGACATCAACCACTTCCCATGTGTGAGTGGTCTGTAAAGCTTCAATCTCTTTCTGCATTTCTTCTTTCATTCATCATACTTGATTTCTTGATTGTATGTCTTTGGTTCTGTGACAACATCAATGGTACAACATATATAGCATACTCATATGAGAGTCTCTCTATACTCATTACTTCACTCAACATATGTGAAGTCTGTTGTACAGTGTTAACACCTCCCTGAAAAATGTTTGGTGCTTTTCTGGTTCTTGTTGATCTCCTAAGCTGAACATGTGCATGTTCCTTGCTGACTAGGACTGATCCTTTAGTACATGCCCCAGCTGCATATGTTCCTGTGATGGATTGCTCAGCTGACTTACTCAGCTGATCATCAATACTGCTGAAATCAGATAATGGAACAGGCATATCAGTAGTATGATTAGCCTTGCCTAAAATCTGCTTAAATAAACACATGTAAGTCTCATGAAACTGAGTGTTTCTGGCAACAAAGATATCTTTGTCGGTAATATCTAACAATATTTCTCTATTGGAATTACTAGGGTTACCAAAGTACAAACAAGTTCTACATCTAGAATCAATTCTGGTTATGTACTGCTAAAGAGTACTTGAAATAACCAAACAACCAAAAACTTTAAACACAGAATAGTCTGGTTTGATGCCATATAACACCTCATAAGGAGTTTATTAATTTAGTAGTGGTGTAGGTGTAGCATTAATGAATTTAACAGTATGCAGTAAACAAAATCCCCAATACGGGTAGATAACTCTGGAACCTCAAACCTCTTGCTACATTCAACGGATGTTGTTGTTTTCTCTGAACAATGTCATTCTTTCCAAGTGTACTGACATATGAGGTTTGATGAATAATGCCATGCTGCTCAAAAAAGATGTCATCTGAAATTCAGCTCTATTATCAGATCTAATAACTTTAATGATCGTATTAAACTGAGTAGAAACAAATTTAACAAAGATTTAACTAACTCAAAAACTTCAGACTTCTGTCTCGTAATAAAATCCCATGTAAACTTGGAATAATAGTCTACCGTGGTTAAGAATATTGTTGGCCATTCACAGTTGAATGTCTTGAAGGACCCTATATATCAATATGCACAATAGGCATACATAGCTCAATTCATATTCACAAAATTTTACATCAGCAGTGCTAGAACTAATGACTTGTGATATTTTATTTGGAAGATGACCTAATCTATAATGCCATAAAAGATCGTCATCTACTCTATCAGATAAATTTATGTTTTCTATGCTATTACAAACAGATCTAACAACATGGCTGCTGAAACAGAATATATAGTCCTCTATGTAGCTTAGCTGAACCAATCATGTTCTTCTTGTTGTTCTGCAAAACACACTTGTTAGCAGTCAAGACAACTGTTCAATTTTAATGATTAATGAAAGCTAGTAAAGACATCAAATTATATTTAAGACCATGAATGTACAACACTTTGTGCAAGAATTTATCTACACTTGCCTTATGTGTGTAACATGTACATTGTTTCCTTTAGGTAATCTCACTCTCATGTTAGAAATGAGTTTGGGATTACTTAATTGCTCTAGGAAATATAAAATATGATTTATGGCACAAGAATCCAAGATCCATTATATAGGTTTCACCACACAAAGGTCACCTGATCCTGGACTGGTGAAAAATGATGGTTCACAGTGTTTAATATGGTTGACTGCATAGGCCGGTGAATCAGAATTCAACAGAGTCATCAGCTTCTCTAGCTGTTGTGCAGTGAGACCTTGAAACCTTGAACTTGCTTACCCAAGTTCCTTATCTTCTTCTTCAACTGACTGATTCATAATTGATTGGTCCACCATGTTAGCCCTTCTTGATTTGAAACCATAAGGATAGCCATGTTTCTTATAGCAACTATCTTCAGTATGGACATAAAACCATAGAAACTGCACTGAATTTTCTTAACATTGGTCTTAGAGATGTTGCAGGCAGATTCTTAGTCTGTTCAGCTCTGTTGAGCTGACTGGATGTAGTACCAATTCGATCACCTCTAACCTTTTGAGCCATCAAGATCACAAAATATTCATTCATTGCCTTATTTGCCTCATAAGTCACCCACATTTCAAATTTGATTGCCATTGTAAAAGCATCTTGAATCTTAGAGAAAGCACCATCATCACGGCTTGAGACACTTTGGCTCGAATTTATCCCTCAATCCCTTTAAGAATTTCATCACATGTTCTGTCTCCTTGTGATCTAGTAGAATTTGTATGGCATTGCGGTGGCATTATGGATCAAACTTACACACTAGAATTGGCCTGATGGTCTTAAATTCTTCCCAGAGTACCATCCATTTTGTAAAATACCGATTCACTGAATCTTATTCTTGCTTTAGTGAATTCACCTCTTCAAGAATGTTTGATAATCTGAAGGCATCAACAATCGCAAACCTCTATGCAAGATTCGACCAAACATCTTCAGCACTCTTGAAATACATCAAACTCTGTGCAATTGTATTCTCAACTGCCAAGTTCTGACCAATGTGTCACACTACCTCCATCTGAACTTGCACCCGGTTTTTGATTGAACCATCAACAAAACCAATCTTATGTTACGAAATCAACTAGTTTACTTAGCGGAATTTAAAAAATTGATTTCCGATCCCAAGATCGACTTCTTTTAAAACAATAAACACGTTAAGTAGTAGACGGTGAATACCTTTTTTGATCTATAAGATCGAAGCTTTGTCCGCCTAAGGAGAGTAGTAGTGCACGCAAGTCGTCCACATGTCTGGCCTCTATCAATATCCACACGAGCACCTCGCCGGAATCCTCCTTGGATAGCTACTAGAAAAACCCAGTTGCTAGACTGGCATTTTTTCTCTCTCAAAAACTCTTAAGAAGACTCTTTAATATTTTCTAGCAAAATATTTCTCTTGCAATTGTTGTGTACAAAAGAGCTTGACACCACTCACTTGACACCACTCACTTTATATAGGTGTAGGTGGCCCCAAGCCCTCTAATTTGCCTTGGAGAAGAGTCTTGAGTGGAGTGGGGAGAAAGAAAACATTTTATAGTAAAATAAGGAAAATAGATTTTCCAAGATTTATCTCATTTAGTATTCAATATCTTATATTAAATATTTCCAAGATATATATTTCCAATATCTAATATTGAATATATCTTTAATGTATTACCATAAATCAATTTACACATGTACATATATCACACATATATTGCACATATAAATCAATAATAACATAATACTTTAATTAATTAATTTACAAAATCCATATGTATCATATACATATGTCATCTGCGCCCCATATGCCATAAATTGGCATCTGGAATACTCTTTAATTAATTAACGTAATTAATATCTTGTGTTTAATTTATTCATAATAAATAAATGCCACCATATTAATTTATCACTATAACACTTTATAGTCGAGATAAAACTTTCCTTATTTGTTATTCTGCATATGCATCAATAAATACATACTACTACTATCATGAAATAGCACATCAGCATCGATCCAATCATCAAGATCAAATACTCTATCTCATAACATAACATTTATGTAAATAGAAGATCTATTGTTTTACATAATATCATACATACCTATAACATACAGATATTCATCATTATACTATCGCGGATATCAATGCTCTCTTCAGGATAACTCATTTATCACTTATGAAAGATTAGAGATCTCATCGACCATAATCACTATCATGGTTTCTCTATCACGGTTTAATACTAAGGACGTTACTATATATATATCAATATAATTAGTTCATAAAGATAAACTAAATATATATAATAACAAAAGTGCTTTTATTACTCATAATAAAGTTATTACATGAACTAAATGGACTGTAAAAGACCCGACCCGGTTGGATCCAGTCCGACCCGATTGGGTTTAGGACACTATTTCAACATCTTATTTTTGTTGAAATGGTGTCCTAAACCCAATCGGGTTGGACCGGATCTGACCGGGTCGGATCATTTCTACTATTTCTTTATGATTATACATATATAATATATGGCTTTTCTGTTGTCATATATCTGTTCTTTTAAACAACCAATTATGAATTTTTATATGATAACGTCCTTAGTATTAAACTGTGATAGAGAAACCATGATAGGCGATTATGGTTGATGATATCTCTAATCACTTTAATAAGTTTGATACTTAAATGTCTCTAGGCTTATGTACTATTAAACAGGGCATTGATAGCACAAACAGGCTAGCACGTATTAGATGTCTTATGTCTTTAAGAGCAGGGATAGATCTCTTCTATCGAAGGGTAGAGACACTTGGACTGTACGTGGACGTGTATTAGAGAATGCGTACGTTAGACTGACCCACTTACATTGTTAAGTGTCACACTATGTGACGGTTGTGTAATTATCCTTAGGACCGGAGTCTACATGGCATCATGGTATGGATTGTCATACTTTGACACTATTGAGGTTTCATCTAGCCATGGGGCGATCATGCTGTAGTGATTGGATGTGATACTGAAGCATGCGGAGTATACATGTTTGGTCGTCCGGGAATCGCGTACCCTATCAGTAGGAGTGAATATCCGAAAGGGCCTTCTTATAAGGGATGTCTTACTCTCGTGAATCTTTGCAAAGTGGAAGTAAATGAGTTACTTCAAGAGAGCTTGATATCCAGATTATAAGATACAGTCGTTGATGTTTGACACTTGACGTACGACCGTATGGATATTATTACAGTGATAGGATTCTATTCACACGGTAATTGTTTCACATGAAAGGTAGTAGTCATTGCATTTGATTCTTCCGATGACTAGGGGTCACGGTGTGTTGCTAGACGCTATTCTGTGATCGTTAGGTATGAAGGACATTTTTGTAATTTGCACTTTGTGCCTACGACCAACATATTCGAAGCCTATCGGGTCACCGATACTATTAGAACATCTTATAAGTAATAAATGTGGTTATAGTTAATAACCAAATAAGGAAAGTTTATATATATATATATATATATATATAATATATATATATATATATATATATATATATATATATATATATATATATATATATATATATATATATATATATATATATATATATATATATATATATATATATATATATATATATATATATATATATATATATATATATATATATATATATATATATATATATATATATATATATATATATATATATTTGTGATATACATGTATTTTGTAAATTAATTAATCATAGCATTATATTAATTAAAAAAATATTCGGATGCCAAAATATCGGTATATGGGGAGCCACTTTTAATGTGTATAAGATATATTTGGATTGTGCAATTTAATTAATAAGATTACGATAATATTAATATTGGATATTAATTGATTTTTGGGAAAATAGAATTATGGTAATAAGATAAAGATATATTCAATATAAGATATTGTCATTATGTATTTTTGAAAAATATTTAATATAAGATATTGAATAATAATGAGATAAATCAATCAAATATATTTTCCTTATTTTATTAGGAAAATTCTTTCTCCTCAATCTACTAGGAAGCTAATCCAATTAGATTGGGAGACATGAGGGGCGCCCCAAGACCTATATAAGAAAGGGGTTGGCTAGCTCTTTTGTATATCACAATTCCAAGAGACTAATAGTTTTTGTGAAAATAGAGAGTTTCTTAGAGAGAGATTTTTTAGAGAGAAAAGGTCGGTCTTGCAACCGAGTTTTTCTAGTAGCAATCCAATGGTGGATTCTGGCAGGTTTTGCATGTGGACAAGAGGTAGAGGCCGAACGCTTGGGCGGCTCCATGCACCACTACTCTCCTTAGACGGTCAAAGCGTCGATCTTTTAGATCAGACAAGGTAACCACCGTCTACTTCTTTTATGCTTGTTGTTTAAACGAAGTCGATCCTGGTTAAAGGAAATAAAATTTTGAATTCAGCTGCGTTCCCGCGTAGATTTCCTAAGTAATCAAAATTATCTCCATTGACATCTTATATGGACGAAAATTATTCTCATTCATAAATGGCTAAACCAACATTGATGAAGGACTCTCATTGGGATGAACGTAAAAGGGAATAAAAGGACTGAGTTCCTGTTTCTTGGATGTCATGGCTATCAACAACAAACCTCCAATACATAAATTACAAAAAAAAACAACAAAGGATGATCAAGAACTGATAAAGAAGTAAGAATTTGCACTAAATTCTCTCAAGAATCTGTGAAAATCATAAAACGGATTAAGAAAACTCTCACATTTCTTCCTAAAACAGAATAAAAATGCGGAAAAGAAATTAAAACTCCCAATTTTCACGCCTTGATACAATATTGAAGTTGTGAAATTGAAAACCCAACAAAATATAATGCGGAATTCTTATTTCTCATAATAATGAATGAGTCAAGTTACAATGTTGTTGATCATGAGGTATTTATAGTATTATACACCTCATTAATCGGTTAAAAGGAAGTTACATGTTAGTTATAACAAAATAACTCTCTATCTATACTACTCAGCTGATTGTTGTGTGTTCAACTGAGATGACTTCTTCAGGTTTGTTGAGCTGACTTTCTGTTGCTGAGTTGAGCTAAGTTGTTCAGATGTGCACATCCTCTTTCTCCGGGATTTCTTTATCCATATATTGTAGCATATACTTATGTTTAAATGCTTAAGGGAAACTAGAAAACAACTTACGATAGAATTATCTTCAATGGTTTGAAATACTTCGAACACCCTTGAATTTTCTAGGAAATACTAATAGGAATGAAGAAGAAAATGTACAAAACTGTTTCATTATAAGTTGATGAAAGAAATTAAGCTTAAGGGGTGTTTAATGGGCCGGTCTTAAGTTCAACATGCTCTTAACGTGGGCTTTGACTGCCATGATGAATATAATTAATGGAAAATTAGGGATAAGGACACAATCTGAAATATTTTTAAGTAACAGGACAACTACATATTTTTTATAGGGAGAAGGACAACTGCATAATTTTTATAGCGAGAAGGACAAACAGTGAATCCCGAAAATCAGTGAATCTCCCCAGTGAATTCCGAAATCAGTGAATTTCGACAGTGAATTTCGACAGTGAATCCCGAAAATTAGTGAATTTCGACGATGAATTTTGAAAATTAGTGAATTTCGACAGTGAATTTCGTCAGTGAATTTAAACAGTGAATTTCGAACAAAAGTGAATTTCGACAGTGAATAAATAGTTTTGTCCTTTATGCAAAAGTTTCAAAAAACTGTCCTTCTACTCAATTGATGAAATATTTCTGTCCTTCTCCCTCATTCCCCCTATAATTAAACTCTCAATGAGCTATAACGATTTCTAAAATCTGAACCCGCTGCTGCTGTAGCGCTAGTACCCACTATCGCTGCGCTGGTACCCACTGTTGTAGTGTCCAACCACTTTTCCATGAAATCTGTTATTTATGAACCATAGCTAACCATTAAGTCATTTATTTAATTTTCCTTGAGTTAATGCATTTTTAAACGATTAAAATATTGCTTTGGGTTATGGTTCAGGTCAAGGTAATTCGGTTTCAGTCAAAACTCGGTTCAAACAATGGTTTGAAAAGCACATATACATTATTCTAACCGAATTTGATTCATAAAATAATTATTATAGATGATTATGAAATATGACACTTTTTAAAAGATTTTTAAGTAAAATAATAGGTCAATAAGATTTATAGTAAGAAAGAAAATTTCTGCAAAATTTACAGCTTAAAAGACATTAAAAAAAAATGGCGTATGGATGGGGAAAAAAAAAACAAAACAAAACAAAAAACAAAACAAAACAAAAAAGCGCTTGATGCATTTTTTGTGCTTTTTTTCTTTTCTCCCTCATTTTTAAACATCCATATTTTTTGAGATAGATCTTCAAACGTGATAAAAAAAAAATTTACCATTTTTTATTTTTTTTTCGTGTTTTTCATTTTGAGAATTCGTTTGATATTACATTGGTTTTTCGTGAGATTCACTGTCGAAATTCACTCGGTGAATTTCGAAAAATAGTGAATTTATACAGTAATTTCAAACACATTAAATTTTCAGAAATCGCCTCAGAATATGGTCATTGTGGTCTCAAAATAAAAAGCATGAAAAAAAAATTGGGTGAATGAATTTTCAATTTGGATTGTGGTAATGGAATGGATTGAAATGTTTTTTTATTCCATTCCATCAATTTGGCATGTTTGCCAATGGAAGAATGAAATATGTTTTCATTCCAACGGAATGAAAATGGATGTTTTTCATTCCATAAAAAATCCAATGGATTAGTCGGAATGGAATGAAAAAAATAAACCCTGCAATAAGAAACGATTCCATTCAATTGCCTTGCATTCCATTCCAATAGATTCATTCCATCAATCCAAACGAACCATATTGTAGAATATATTATGGCTCATTTGGAATGTAATGGAATGGAATGTTTTTTCACTTCATTCCATCAATTTGACATGTTTTGGAAACATAAGAATGGAATTTATTTTGATTCCAACGGAATGAAAATGAGTGATTTTTTTGAATAAAAATGAGTGATTTTCATTCCATAAAAAAGCTATGGAAATGTTGGAAAATGATTCAATTTCATTACCTACCAAACGCAGTAATGAAATGATATCATTCCATTCCATTGCACTTCATTCTAAGATTAATTACATTTCATCAATCTAAACGAGTCATTAATGGCTCCGTTTGTTTTCGTTATAGTTTTTTTTAAGTTTTTTTATATCACTTCACTAATCATATCTTACAATTCTCTTACCAATCATTTCTTCAACTACAAATAAAAAAATATTAAATTATCTCTCATCGTTTCACTTTATCAACTTTATAACCTTTTTTACCATTATTTTATTTATTATACTACTTTATTTCAAAAAAATTCACCAATCATTTCATAATCTACACAAATTTCAAAAAAAATATCTTAACTTTCTAATCATTACTTCAATCATTTTATCTAAAACAACCCCAAAAAAACTCCAAAAAAAACTTCAACCCAAAACAAATTGAGCCAAGTGTTTAAAAATGATGGATGACAGAGAAAATATGTTTTTTTAGCTCCAGGCGCGTACAGAAGTTGTGAAAATATGTCATATTACCTAATTTAGATATTTACTTTGTCATTCTCTCTAATTTCCCCTAATTTTAATTTTTATTCTGATCAAATTTGTGTAAATATGTTGAGTATTTTATAGATTCAATATTGTTCCCCCTAATTTTTATTCAGATCAAATTTGAGTTAAGATGTTGAGTATTTTCTAGATTCAATATCGGTTATGATATTATGTGGCACTCTGATACAAGGGGTAGTATTCAGTCCTGTCGAAATATCGCTTGGCTACATAGGCTCATCACCCACAACTCTGCTTGGACATGCCTTCTTCCTCATCAACCCCTGACCGAGTTTGGAGATGCCTGTGGAACTAATTTGTTCGGCCCAAAGTGAAGCACTTTGTGTGGCGTGGGCTCCATAATTGTTTGGCACTCAGAACCACTTTGCAACGCAGGGGAATTGGTTCTAGGATTCGCTAGCATTGTGGTTCTTCGGAGGAGGATCTGAAGCATGCACTCATTCATTGTGTGATCCTGAGGGAAGTCTGGACCCGAATGGGTAATGACCGGTTACGCGTGGTCCTCCAGTCGTCTTCTGATTTCCCAGGGTTATTGCAGGTGCTGTACGACATGTGTGAGATGGAAGAGATAGCTCTACTTCTGACAACCATTTGGTATATCTAGAAATTCAGGTGTGCTTGGTTATTTGATGACATGCCTGTGGATATTGGAGGCCTGATAACGAACGCGCATGCGGAGGCGGTTGATTGTATTCATTATATGCAGACCTTATTGGTGCATTCAGAAGAGGCTTTTTGGCCGTCCGCATGGTCCCCACCCCCTTTTGATGTGATTAAAGTCAATACAGATGTAGCTAGTGTTGGTGGGGAAACAACTATTGGTGTTATCTTTCGCAATCATAGTGGACAAATTATGCATTCGGTACCACAGAGAATCCTGGGCAATCTAGATGTGTGGCGTGGGCTCCATAATTGTTTGGCACTCAGAACCCTTTTTTATAGAAGGGCCTAAAACAATATATGGCCTCGAGCCTAAATTTGGACAGGGACGCCCCTTGTCTTAGAGTTTTGCTCCTTTTCTTGTATTCAACGATCTGGTAATAAGCCAACCCATTAACTTGCTCAAGCAGGTTTACTTACAGTTGGTTTAGTCAGTTGGGGCATTAATCCCCCGTGAATGTATTTGCAGCTTGTGGTTTTGATATGAATTAATAATATGATACCTTTCAAAAAAAATATCGGTTAAAAAGAACATTTGATTTTTGCTGAGTAAAATTCGGATAGTAAACTAATCATCAAATACCTAAAATTGAGTCAGAATTAATGAATGTAACCGGAAATAAAAGTGTGATATGCTTTTTTTTTTATTTTTATTTTGAAGGGTATGTGTGATATGTTAAGACATTTATTTTAATAAATTTGACTCGCTTTTTTAACACTAGTTTTTATTTTTATTGAAGAAATTTTTTTATTTTTATTTTATCTGAATGAAATAATATTTTGTTTTCTATTATTTTATTTTTCACCCCAGAATATGCCATCGTCATTTTATTGGACACAAAATTTATAAAAAAAAGTAACTTTTACCACAACACACTACTAATTAATTGATTTTTTTTTTTACCCAAACGACGACAGCTTTTATTACCAACCCGAGAAAAAACCCGGGACTAAACAGAAACCGGCTCTACCCGGTACTTACAACAACCGGACTAACCCGGTACTGAAACAACAACAAAAAAACAACAACGCCAACAAATAGATAGAAAAGCGAGGGGGTGCTGAGCCAAAGAGAAAAAATCTCCGGAAAAATTCCGATAAGCTGACCAGCAGACACGAATTCAGCGGGTCTATCCATCAATTGACAACAGAAACAAACTACACAAACAACTAAGACTTAAACAATATTTACGAACAAAACACAAGCAACAAAAAAGCTAGCAGTGTCGTCACCAATGGAGCCCACCACCGCCGACCGCCGCCTCCGGGCGGAGAACGAAGCCCGTAAGAGATGACTAACGCCTCCGTCGAAAGAGCGACTACCATAACCGCCAATTAAGAGCCCGGAGCCTTAACGGTGTTATGTAAGTCACGCAGCGGTTGAAAGCACCACCCGGAAAGGGAGACAGTCCCAGCCCGATCAGAAACAAAGAAGCTCAGCAGAGGGGAGGGACGATGAACCGCCAACGATCACCACCGGATCACTGCCGAAAAAACAACCGCCACCGGAACACCGCCGGACCTCCACCGGAATCCTTCATAAACGCCACCACCAGCCGACAGATCTGAGTAGGAGTGAATCTCAGATCCGCAAAAGCCTCGCCGCCCAACGAATCCCTCCCAACTGTCAGCCCCAAAAAACATGAGAAAGAGGTGCCACTAGCCATCGATGGATAACCAAGCAGCAAACAAAAACACTCCCCACCTCCATCCCAACGAGCTTGGCCGATGAGCGGCGAGTAGAAAAACAAAGAGAAAACAACCTAACTATTTACTAGATGAGGAGGAGCCGCCTCCGGCAGGGCGCCGGAGGGGCAGCGGTTGCAAAACGATGCTGCTGCAAGAAGGTTCTAGGAGAGAGAGAAACAGGCGAAAGGAGAGAGAGCCACTACTAATTAATTGATCATAGCAAAGAATAATTAATTAAGGGGTTCTATTGGCATCTCCAGTTTTACTACAGGGACCCTTTGTTTGATTACTTTTTTTTTTACTTTTACACGCCACATTTTTACTTCATACACCACATAAAAATAAAGAATATAACAAACATACACTCTGGTCCCTACAATATATAAAATATTAAAACACACCCCTAAAATCTCTACAACTCAAAATCCTCCCTTTTACTAATAAAAATCTTCCTCCCCCTTAATTGAAAAAACAACATTACTGTAATATTCCGATTTTCGGGAAAGGGCAGATGTGTCATTTTGCGAAAACGAAATATTAGTATTCCTTTTCTTTTATTGGGGTAAGTATTTTATTGATTATTTATACATAATTTTCGAGTTATATGTATATATAATTAAGGGATTATTCTGATTTTGGTAATTAAAGGACAATTAAGGAAAAAGGGATTTATGGGAAATTGGTATTTAAGGAAAAATTAACACACAATAATCCCATAACCTAGACTAAATCAGAAAATCAGTTTTTACATCTTCTCTCTCTGCGCAAATTGGAGAAGAAAGAAGGCTAAGAGAGTTTTTGCAATATCTGAAGCGTTGCTTGATCGTTTTCAGATCGTAGTAGAGCTTTGGAACCGTTGTGAGGAGCACATCGTTTGGATATCGGTTTTGTGGGAAGGGCTGCAGACTTTCAAGGCTGTTTGAATCTGGTTTTTGGCTTGCAAATAGGTAAGAAACTCTTCCTATGATCTCGGTTATGATTCGTGAGGTGTAGATCATGTTTTAAGATGCGTAGATGCTAGAAAGGTGTGTTTTTCTTTGATCAAGGATCATAGGTGTTCTTGGGATGTTTAGATGTGTTGTACTACTTTTTATGTGTTTAATTCGATGCCAATTAGGTCAGAAACGGATTTGAAATCGAGTCTTGACGACTTTAGCGCTTTGAAAAAAACCCAGGCGGACGGGCGTCTGCAATAGGCAGACGGGCGTTCGCAACCCTAGTAGCTCAAACGGGCGTTTGCACTAGGCAAACGGGCGTCTGAGGTTAGATTTTTTATTCAGGATGTAGCTATTTTTGACGGACGGGCGTTTGGGGTTTAGTGGACGGGCATTTGATTACGGACGGGCGTCCATAGGAAGTCGGACGGGCGCCTTGCCTGTTTTACCTTGTTTTTACGGTTTTATCGTTCTAGTTTGGTTTCGGGTTTCATAATCATGTTATTACTGTTTTAAACCCTTATTTATGATATGATAATATTGGATAACTTAAACAAGCCTGAATTGAACTTCTGATTCGTTCAGTTAAAACACCGAATGTACTCTTAAAGGGAGTTGAAGTTCGGATCCGTCGGAAGAGCATGATAGGCTTGTGCTTTGGTGAATTAGTATTCATCAATGTCTGTGTAATTGCCATGCTTTGTCTGTGTCTAGTGGTCGAGGTTGAGAGTAGTCAATGTGAGGGAGATTAATTGAAAACACTTAGGTGGTTAGTTAATCATCCTAATAAAACACGTACTTGACTAGGAAAAGATTAAACAACATGTCTCTCTTGGATAGGCACCAGTCTATATCGCGATGTGTGTGCTGCCTCTGAAGGTGGAAGAGCCCGTAGGTCAACAGAACCACAAGTTCGGGGGACTCCACTGAGGTGTGCGTACTATCGGAGCCTACCTAGTCTAGCCTCCGTGGATATTGTTGTGATCCACTAATATGTTGCAATCGATATCTCCTGGTGGATATACAGCAGGCGTAGTGCCCTTGAGTGCGGTTGTAACCTAGATAAGTTAAGTAGAAATGTTTAGTCAATTCATGTTGATGGACATGAGATGAACCCTAGATTGAGTCGGTCAAACATAAACAACTAAACTTTTAATTATCTTATCTTTATAAATTGTGATTGTTATCATAGCTTCTCTTTCTTATTAAGTACGTTGTACTTACCTCAAATGCATGTTTTCTATGTGTTTGGGGGTGAGAAGACGAACAGGTCGATAATATTTTTGAGGAGGAGTTCGATGATGACGTTTGAAGATGCCTCATTGAAGATTTTACTTTTGTCCTTTTATTATCCTTTGTTAGACTGTTGTTTTAGACTTTTGGTCTTTCGAGACTTGTAGTATCGTACGTTCTTTTGGATATCATATTTTCCTTGAATGTAATAAGTTACATTTCCATCTTTTGATTTGATTTCTATTCTTGGATGTTCGGAAATTTTATACCCGAGTCTTTCGCTTCCGTTTGCTTATTTTTGATACGACGTAGTAGAGGCTTACGTGTAAAGTGAATTTATTTTTATTTTATACGTGCCGAACGTTTCTTTTCCGGATAAGGACTCGGTGTCCGGGAACGGGGCGTTACAGTTGGTATCAGAGAGAAGCGTCTTTTAGGCTTCCTTTCTTTAAGATAAGTTTCCTAGATCTTTTAGTAACGTTCCGGTTTTCCTTGATCATCGGGATGGTGTCACGAGAACTGGAGCGGGTGCAGAGACTTCGAGAGTTCAACGGGAAAGTCCATTCCTGTCGTAGGAGGCGGTGTTGTGAGGCAGATTCCTCCACCTCAGCAGAGTTTATCACCACCTCACACTGCGACACCCACACCAAGGTCTCAACAGGGTTTGACACCGAGACCACATCAGGAGCAACCTCCACGATGGCACGTGTGGAGTTCGGTTCAGTTTTCCTTGGTGAGCGATGTTCCAGTAGGTTTTGTACCGCCACCAGCAAGCTACCCTCCACATCAAGAATCCTTTTATCCTCCACCAGTCAGTGTTTACCCTCCACCAATGAGCCATCCCTCTCCACTAGTGTTTCACCAACAGCAGCAGACCTTCTACCCACCTCCCGTAGGTCATACCCCTCGACCTACTGTACCACTTTCACCGCGGTTCGACTATCAGCAAGGTTCCGGTTATCCACCTTTTGGTTTCCAACAAGCTCACCAACCCCACAGCACTACCGGAATTATCATCGGGGATACTACCCTTTTCAGCCTGAACCTCAAGCGAATCCAACCTACCCTCAGCAACAGCAGTACCAGCAGTAAGTACTTTTTGGCTATCCTCCGATTTACCCACCCGTGAGACCAGGATTTGAGCAAGCACCGGCTGTGGATTGGTGCACAAGATTGAGAAGGAATCGGGTTGAGAACTTCTATAGGAATGTTGAACATTCAAATGGTGAGGAATGGATAAGGAGCTTCGAGAAGGCATGCAGGAACATTCATGTGCCTGAGACCGAGATGGCACAGCTGGAGGTTAGTTTTCCTTTTGGGCGCATCGAAGCTTGGATAGATGCTATACTGAGTAGCAATGGCAAAGTTACCGACTGGGAAGCTTTTAAAGCTATGTTCTATAATGAGTACTTTACGGCAACGGTATAGGCAGATAAGGCAAGTCAGTTTTTGAAGCTCAAGCAGGGTATCTACATGATGGTATCTCAAGATACCAATAAGTTTAATGAGTTGGGACGATTCTATCCCGAGCTCATGAAAGTGGAAGAGAGGAAGATGGACCTCTATAAGGAAGGGTTAGCTCATGAGATACAGTCTGGCATGTTGTGATTTACAGCAAGGAACATGGCAGAGTTATTGAATAAAGCCTTGGAGGTTGAGACCTTCAGGACGAAGGCTACGGTGGTTATTGAGAACAAAAGGAACTTTGGGACTAGTCAGGGTAATCACCGAGGAGCCCCACAATGGAATACTAAGAAGACAACAGCTCCTCCAGCAGCTAAGGCCCCAAGCAGTGCACCCCTGTGTTCCAAGTGCAATAGGAATCATTCAGGAAAGTGCAGAGCTAGTTCAGGCGGTTGCTACTTTTGCGGAGAACCGGGGCACTTTTCTAGAAAATGTCCCAATAAGGGGAGTACGAGCCGAGGAAATGGGAGAAGTGGCCCAAGCCGACCAGTTCGAGTTTTTGCGGCTGATGCTAGAGATGCAGAACCGGAAGATGATGTTATCTCGGGTACCTTGCTATTATCTTATTTTATTAAGATATTGTTATAGCGCGTTTATTCATGCTGTAATTTTATTTAAATGAATGAACATGCATCCTAGGTATGATAATGTTAGATAATCTAGTGGTCAGAACTTTGTTCGATACAGGAGTGTCTAACACTTTTGTGTAGACCAAGGTAGCTAAGAAGTTGAGTTTACCTTCGGAACCTTTAAGAAGCACCTTGGAGATAACTACACCATTAGGAAAGGTAACAAAGGTAACTAGGATGATACCTCAAGTGAAAGTTCGAGTTGGATCTTATCGATGCAAGACCGACTTTACAGTTCTGGACTTTTCAGACTTTGACGTGATTCTTGGGATAGATTGGCTATCCGAGAATTTTGTTCATCTAGATTTCGAGAGAAGAAAATGACATTTAAGGTACCCGGGAAATCAGATAAGACGTACCAGGGGAATGTGTACAGGCCGAGTAAGAAGCGACATCCGATAATTTCAGCGGTTAAGGCAATTAGAGCTTGTCGGAAGGGTTGTGAAGGCTACTTGTTGTATGCAGTGGATGTGGAATAAGTGAAGCCCAAGCTTGAGGAAACCCCAGTAGTGAGCGAGTATCCTGAAGTGTTTCGAGAAGAGTTACCGGGAAACATGCCGGATAGAGAGATAGAGTTTGAGATCAAGTTGATACCGGAGCGGCACCAGTTGCCAAGGCACCCTATAGAATGGCACCGGCTGAGTTAAAGGAGTTGAAAGCTCAACTTAAGGATATGCTTGAGAGGAACATAATTCAGCCTAGTACCTCACCTTGGGGAGCCCCTGTCTTGTTCGTGAAGAAGAAAGATGGTAGCATGAGGATGTGCATCGACTATAGAGCGTTGAATAACCTTACCATCAAGAATAAGTACCCTTTTCCAAGGATAGATGATCTGTTTAATCAGTTGCAAGGCAAGAAGGTGTTCTCTAAGATTGACCTTAGGTCCGGTGTTCGTTAAAAACGTGTTTTAAATTTATATTATCGGAACACCCCAAGTATAAGGTACGTAGTATAAGGTGTTGCCGAGTCGTCCTAAGGGAATCGTATAGTTATCAGATTGAGGTATAACTCCTAAGTTGGTTATGTCACTAATTACTTAAAACTAAGATTAATCTAACTATAAACTAAACCTAAGAAATAAACTAAAAACTAAAGGAAAGAAAATAAAACAGCAACTAAAAATAAGCAGAAAAAACAGAAAGACAGGAAGGTTGGACGAATGTTCACTATAGTGAACGAGCGTCTGAAATTAGAAAGCAATTGACGAACGTTCAATTAAATGAACGAGCGTCTGGATACGATCAGAAACAGAAAATAGGCAGAAAAGTTGCAGGAACTAGGGTTCTAAAAACTAAACTTAAACTAGGGCAATTAAGAACGATTTTGATTAACAGATAATAAAGAGAAGACAGTGGAACAACTAAGATTCAATCACATAATAATCATACAACCAGTTTATGATCCGAATACAGTTTTATTGGTATGATCAATCGCGAAACCGACTAAATTCCTTTAGATCAATTTCTAGGGTTTGTTTACTTTTCCAAGAAAAACAAATAACATTCATCACAAGATCAACAATTCGTTCCCAAATTGTAATACCCAACTAACGATATATGATTCCTCAAAACATCATCAATTGTATCGATTGAAAGATAAAGTATTGTTGAACTATATTTCCATAAAAATTCAAACACATAGAGTTCCATTGACATTCCTATCTAATAAAACTCGCAACGATTAAATCAGGGTTCAAACGATAAATAAAACAGCGTATTCAAAATCATAACTAAAGATAAACTAACAAATCATGGTTGTGATGACGTTGATGTGATATCCTCCGGTTGTTCCACTGCTATGCGTTTAGCCAACAATCATGTTGGTGATCATTGGACTGGAGGGACTCATCTTCATGAAGGGAAGATGCGGCTGAACTCTCTAGGGCGCAGCTTTTTTTTTATGTGTAGTGCGGCTCTGTAAAAAAGTATTCTATTAGGGTTGGGGCTGCTGCTGTATTTATAGGAATAAGAGGCGGTTTGCTGAAAGTCGGCGGCGGACGCCCGTCTTCTTTGGTGGACGCTCGTCCATTTCTTTGGACGGAGATTCAGACGCTCGTTCAGCTTATGCTCGTCTGGATCAGTGGACGCCCGTCCAATATGCTGAGGATCGGATTTCTTCATAGTTATCCATTCTTCTTCAAGCCAATTCCATATTTATCTCTTATAATTCGAATTGAGCCTCATTTATCCTCTTTATGCACTCGAAATTAAGCATCTACATAATAGATAAAACATGGAAAACATGTAGTCATCCCCAAATAATAATAATTCAATAAATTTAACACATAAAAGCGCCCAAATTACACTTTTGACACTCCTAAACCCATTATTCAAATTCACGCCTTAAACATATAATTTTCTCTAAATAATACTAAAATACGAAAGATATTGTTCTCTAATAATGCGATAAAAACCATAAATTTCACCGAGAACAACTCCCCCACACTTGAACTTTTGTTCGTCCCGGACAAAACAATCAAAACTATAGCTCAACTTTCATGCACTCCACATAGATCTCTAACTCACGTAACAAAAGATATAACAACTATAGCCAACAATACCATCACAGAGATAGATTTAGTGTATGTGTGACAAGCCCTTTTCAAAGAAGTATCCTCTCAAAAATCCAATGACTATCCTAGATATAGGCAGTAATAGCTCCACTCAAAGCCTTCCCACGCACTCAGTAGGATAATCCCTACAGCATATCATGCGGTTCTACTGGGTATAAGATCCATGATAACAAAGACTTCACTCTATTTTTATTCTTATTCATCATTTTTCAAAATTTTCAAATTCAACGCATATCAGAATAAGCTCTTACCCGTCATAGTAGAGTAGGACGTACATTTCGTGATAATCCCCTACCTACTCAAATCATCAGGTAGCTATAAACTGACTATCGTGAGCTTTTGGTCATCATAGTGGAATAGGACATACGTGGTACACCCTACCTCACCCAAATCATAAACCAGCTTCCGACAAACGTATTTATTATGATTCACTACTTATTCATTTTTTCAAGACATAAGTTACATCTCACTTATCACATTCAAACTTTATGATATTCACAGCACATGGTCTAACTAAGGTGTCACTATACTGGCCTTCCTAAGATAAACCATCAAAATAATGAAAGGATATAGTTCAATGGCTCTCGTGAACGTGAAAAACGAATACTATCTCCATAAAAGTAAAGACACGCTATAATTATCTCACTAAGTCACATACTATCATCGTTAGAAAACTACAACTAGCAAGCATTGCAGTTTCAATCATATGCTCGAGACTCACAAAGAATTTAAATTTCGACGAAATTTAAAAATTCACTCATATTTCAAAGATATAGCATAAAAACATACCCAGACACCCCCCCACACTTAAATCACATTATGTCCTCGGAATGTGCAAAATAAAAGAAAAAGAAAACTTAGCTGGTTTCAACAGTGGTTGTCGGATGAAAATTAGCAGAGGTCAGGCCGTAGCATGAATGTACCACTGCACCTCGAATTGACAACATTGGATAGAATAGCTCGAACCTGCTCTAAGGTATCTGCAGACTCGACATACATATAATCTCGGGGTACAAGGGGTATATGAATAAACATAAACGAAACATTCAACAACTCGTAGGAACACAACATCTCACTCAAACAACCAAGGTACTACTCCTACAACTGAAACAGAAATAGCTTACTTAAAGAGAAAAGAAACAAAGCTAGGTTGCCTCCTAGAAGCGCTCTTTTTATGTCATTAGCTTGACATACTCTTCAAAGTCAACCCGGGTCGGGCCACTTTGGCTTAAATGCGGCCACCTCATCATCAGAATCAGAGTGAAGGACCGAGGTTTGACCACAACCTCCACAAGTGAAATGCCCTACCAAGTTTTTTAACTTGGTTCTCCAGACAGCACTGACTTTCGTCTTTGTCTCAACTTCTTCTACATGTGGCACCAGCGCAATGATAGGTGCAGGAATCGTGGTAGAAGCTTCTTTAAGGGTAAGAATGTCATCATTCGAAGCAAAGAAATCGGATGGAATCTCATCACAAGTCAGCACATCAGGCACGTCAACCAACTTTTGAAAGTATATGACCTCAGGTACTTCATAAGGTTGGCCAAAATACTTTTTCAATCTGTGACCGTTTACTTTAAAAGGTTGACCGCTGTACCCCTTCAAGGAAATCGCTCCTCCCGGATGAACTTCGACAATTTCAAAGGGTCCGGACCATCTGGACTTAAGCTTGCCAGCAAACAGATGTAATCTGGTGTTGTAAAGTAAAGCCATCTCTCCTACCTTGAAATCTCTGTCCTTTATTTTAGCATCATGGAGCGCTTTCGTTCTTTCCTTGCTCAGTTTTGCGTTCTCGTAGGCCCTGAGTCTGAATTCATCGAGCTCATGCAGTTGCAGTAATCTTTTCTCGCCACAGAGCTGGCTATCGAAGTTCAAGTATTTAATAGCCCAAGAAGCTTTGTGCTCCAGCTCGACTGGTAGATGGCACGCCTTGCCGTAAACCATTTGAAAGGGCGACGTACCCATAGGGGTCTTGAACGCAGTACGATAAGCCCAGAGTGCGTCGTCCAATTTCAGACTCCAGTTGGATCTATTCGAATTCACCATTTTCTCCAAAATCCGCTTTAGACTTCTGTTGCTTACTTCGACTTGGCCACTGGTTTGGGGGTGGTATGGTGTACCAATCTTATGCTTGACACCATATCTTTCAAGAATTTTATCTAGTGGTGCATTACAGAAGTGCGAACCTTCATCACTGATAAGGGCTCTAGGACAGCCAAATCTAGTAAAGATATTCTTTTGCAAGAATTTCTTTACAACTTTGTGATCATTGGTTTGGGTGGCTATAGCCTCTACCCACTTGGAAACATAGTCAACGCAGACTAGGATATATTTATTACCGCACGATGATGGGAAAGGTCCCATGAAATCGATGCCCCACACGTCGAAGACTTCACATTCCAAAATAGGCCTCAAAGGCATCTCCATCCTATTACTGAGCCTCCCTACTCTTTGGCATCTATCACAGCCTTTGCAAAAGGCTTCAGCGTCTTTGAACAGAGTAGGCCAGTAAAATCCAGCTTGAAGGATTTTCGCAACAGTCTTTGGTGCTCCGTAGTGTCCACCAGCAGGGCCACTGTGACATTGCTCTAAGATATCCAGTTGTTCATGTTCCGGAACACACCTTCTAAGCAACCTGTCTTTGCAGACTTTAAACAAATGTGGATCCTCCCATACGAGATACTTCAAGTCACCGAAAAACTTCTTCTTTTCCTGACACGTCATCTCTTCTAGATGTTCAGTCGCTAAGTAATTGACGTAATCAGCATACCACGGCCTCACATTCTCTAGCCTCATTAATTGCTCAGTTGGAAAGTCAATGCCTATTTCCTTAGTGTTTTCGTCACCCACGTTCACTAAGCGAGATAAGTGATCAGCTACAACATTTTCGCTACCTTTCTTATCCTTAATTTCAAGGTCAAATTCCTGTAGTATCAGAATCCATCTCAGTAACCTTGGTTTTGCGTCTGCTTTTTCCATGAGGTAGCGTAATGCTGCATGATCTGTCCAAACCACAACTCGAGACCCAAGAAGGTAACTTCGAAACTTATCCATAGCAAAAACGACTGCTAGGAATTCTTTCTCTGTAGTAGTGTAGTTACACTGAGCTGGGTTCAAAGTTCGGCTCGCATAGTAGATTGGTCTGAACTTTTTGTCAATTCTTTGCCCTAGAACTGCGCCTATAGCGTAGTTAGAGGCATCGCACATGAGTTCGAAAGGTTTAGTCCAGTCGGGCGCGATCAAAATGGGGGCACTGGTTAACTTATCCTTTAAGCATTTGAAAGCTTCCTTACACTCATCATCAAACACGAACTCTACTTCCTCTTTCAGCAGGTTGGATAGCGGCTTTGCTATAGTCGAAAAATCTTTAATAAAACGCCGATAGAAGCCTACATGTCCCAGGAATCCTCGTACCTCCTTAACTGTCTTTGGATATGACATTTTCTCAATGGCCTCTACTTTAGCCCTATCCACCTGAATACCTTCACTGGACAACTTGTGTCCCAAAACAATCCCTTCGTCAACTAGAAAATGGCATTTCTCCCAGTTAAGCACCAAATTTTTCTCAACACATCACTGGAGTACCATATCTAGATTCCTTAAGATCTCATCAAAGCTGTCGCCATAGACCGAGAAGTCATCCATAAAGACCTCCATGCATTGCTCTACAAGTCCGTCAAAAATGGCTAACATGCACCGTTGAAAAGTCGCGGGTGCATTGCATAGGCCGAATGGCATTCTGTGAAAAGCAAAAGTACCGGATGGACACGTAAACGTGGTCTTTTCCTGGTCATTAGGATCGATGGCTATCTGGAAGTACCCAGAATATCCATCGAGAAAACAATAATATTTGTGACCACTCAGTCTTTCAATTAGCTGGTCAATGAAGGGTAAGGGGAAATGATCTTTTGCAGTGACTTCGTTCAATCTGCGATAATCAATGCAGACCCTATAACCAGTCACCAGGCGTAAAGCAATTTCCTCCCCTTTTTCATTTTTTTCTACGGTAATACCCCCCTTCTTTGGCACAACTTGAGTAGGGCTAACCCACTCACTGTCGGCGATGGCATAAATAATCCCCATATCAAGCCATTTGATGATCTACTTTTTGACAACCTCCTGCATATGCGGATTCAGCCTTCTTTGCGGTTGTCTGACCTTTTTCGCTCCTTCCTCCGTTCGGATCTTATGCATGCATACATCTGGGCTGATTCCTCTGATATCGCCCACCTGCCATCCGAACGCGAGGATATGTTTCTCCAGCACTTTGATCAATTTTTCCTCTTGCTCAGGCTCGAGTTTAGACGAGATGATTAGGGGAAACTTATCACTGTCTTTAAGAAAGATGTATTTTAAGTGCTGCGGAAGCGGTTTTAACTCTAAGTCAGTAGGTGGTTGCTCGATGCTAGATTTTAAGGGACCACCTTTTTCCTTGTGAGCTTGGACCGGTTGACTGAAAAACACCTCATCTTCCTGAGGTGTAACCCCAGAAAGGTATTGAATGACATCATCTAGAGGAATCCGCCTGTCAGTTTCCGCTTGTTCTTTCTTATGCTTAACCATCTTCTTAAGTTCTTTTTCTTCAAGCTCTTCTGCAAGCTGTTCCCAATCATCCAAATCCCAATGAGCAGTTTCTCTCCAGAAATCTATTTCGTCCCAACTACCCATTAAAACTTCTTCTTCTGCAAGGTTAAAGTCTGGCTGGTTGAGCTCTTTCAAATCATCGATGCTCATCCCTGGAATGTCCCAGATTTTCCGTTCACTCATAGGCTCGGTATGCGTAAGTTGTTGAGACAGCTCTACAGTGACTACGGCTCTTGAACAGTTGTTTTCTTCTTCTTCGTGATTTATGACATCCAGGGCTCCTGTCTCTGTGAGCTCTTCATCAGGGTCAGATTCATCCCCATAAATTGCTTCAATGAATGAAATTCCCTGAATTGGGGATTCTTCAGAACTTTTACCTTGCTCGATGGAAATGGAAGTGTCTCCTATTCTCAAGGTAATTTGGCCAGTGTGGAAGTCAATGGTGGCAGCAGAGGTGTCCAAGAAAGGCCGGCCTAGGATCAGGGGCATTTCCTTGTCGATTGGTAGTCCAATATAACCCAGTCGGTTGGAAACACCAATTGTTTGACATGGGTAAGGACATTGTTAACGCAACCGGCTGCTAAACGGCTAGATTTGTCCACCAACTGAAGAGAGACGGGGCGCTCCCTTAGCCTTTTGTCCAACCCGAGACTTTTGCAGATGTTCAAAGGCATCACATTAACAGAGGCACCAGAGTCGCATAAGACATTGTGGAACGTGCGGCCTTCGATCATGCAAGAGATTGAAGGTCGTCCGGGGTCACCACGTTTTATTGCAATGCTCGAGAAATTGCCGAGCATTCTTCGCTTAGCACTTCATCCGCCATTCCTTTCAACTTCTTCTTACTTCCACAGGCGTCCTTAAGAAACTTGGAGCATTTAGGCATCTCGGTTAACACTTCGGCAAGAGGCATAGTCACCATGGTTTCTCTAAGCAGCTTCCTCACTCCATCGTAAGTTTTATCAGAGTTCAAAGTATTCTCATTTTTCTTTGCTGGATAAGGAAGGGTTTTCGGATGATTGATTGGAATTTGATTTTTAATGGCTTCATCCTCCTTATCCTTCCATCCGACAAACTTTTCAGCTTTCTTTTTAGTCAGGGGTTCGGCCATCCGACTACTCTTTTCAACATCCTCATCACTTTCCCCCGAGGAATCATTATCATTCAGCTCTCGCTCACCGCCGCTTTCTTCGGTATTTGTCTGTTGCTTATCCCCTCCTGAACTCATGGCGTCAGGAGGGGCTACTCGCTTCCCGACAACTTCTCGGGTCCAACTCTCTTTCCGCTTCTAAGTGTAACTGCATTCAACTCCTCCTCTTGTCCATAATTCCACTGCGGTGTGATGGCATTACAGGCACTGACTTCCGCCTTAGGATTTTTATCTGTATAACTAGGCAGTCTTCCTTGGGGCCTGCTTGCTTGTTGATCAGCCATCCGCCAATCTGTCTCTCTATCGCCTTTTGACCGGTGGCTAGTGCTTGCACCATATCTACTAGCTCATCGAATTTCTTTTGAGAGATAGAGGTGGGCTGTGGATTTTGCGTTTGAGCCCAGTTGCCTTGGGGCCTTTGATTGTTGGAGTTGACGGACTGGTTGGAATTGGATGCGCCAGGTGGCGTATAATAACTGTTTCGCGGATTTCCAGAGAAGTTACGGTTTGGATTATAGCTTGATTGACCAGAATTTTGATTGAAATTACGAAAAGTTTGATTCTGGTTGCCTATCGCATTTACTTCATCTCCGTTCTCATTGCTCGCCTGCGTTCCCAGAAGACTCATATCCGCTGATCCCTTCTGCTGTTGCATTTGTAAATTTGCCATTTGTTGGTTTATCATCTCCACTTGAGCAACCAACATCTGTGTCACCGGATCGCTTGCAACAGATTTACTCTTATCATCCTCAACATGGGTCTTCCTAGAGGTTGACCACATGTTGTTCTTGGCAATTGTTTCAGCTACCCTATAGGCAGCATCATCTCCTCCGCCCAGAAAAGATCCATGAGTCGTGGAATCTAGATAGTCTCTATTGGGTTGAGTAACACCCCGATAGAATAATTCTAGAAGCTCATGGCGATCGTATCCATGGTTGGGGCACTTCCTCATCAAGAGATTCAGTCTCTCCCATGCTTTTCCAACACTTTCTCCGTTCAGTTGTTCAAATGTGGCTATCTCCCTTTTCATATCCATGATTCCGCCAGGTGAGACCCACTTCAGAGCGAAGGCTCTTTTCACATCATTCCAGGAACGAAGAGAATGATGGGCTAAAGATTTGAACCATCTGTTTGCTTCACCTTTTAAAGCAAATGGGAAGAGTTTCAGCTTAACAATTTCGGAATCAACACCCGGGTAGTGGCCCGCTTCGCAAATTTGAACAAAAGTGGATAAGAAGTCGTGAGGATCTTCTTGAGCAGTGCCATGAAAGGAGCTATTTTGGACCAGTCCAACCACTCCATTTTTCAGATCGAAATGCACTTGGCCCATATCTGGAGGTCGAATAGGTCTATGCCCCTCCAGGAAGTCTTGGTTAAGATAGGGGGCATAGGGATCTTGATTGAGCTGGGCTTGCTGGGCTTGATGGATTTGTTGCAATTGATTCTGTAGCCCAACTTGCTGATTCTGTTGTTGTTGTAACAACTGTATTTGTTGAAGGAGCTGATTCAGCTGAGCTTGAGGGTCTGGATTTTGATTTGGGAGGGCTGGATTAGGAGGAACTAGATTCAGATTTTGAACTTGGTCACCATGATGTCTAGATCGGGAAAAAGCCTTCTTCTTAGGATGGACCGTTCCGGTTCTGGATCAAAGAGGAGAGGTCCCTTCCTGCTTCTGGTTTGCATAAACCAGGAGGACAACCAGAGAGGTCAACACTGACTAAAAGTCAGGTTGACAGAAGAGTTAACCTTGGAATACAAGCTAAGAGAAGAAAGGAGAAGAACAAGAAAGATAGACGGACGGGCGTTCAAAATCGTGAACGAGCGTTTGTCTAGGG
>CM044902.1:35367320-35471852 GCA_024500145.1 Gentiana dahurica var. dahurica | reverse complement strand
TCCCGGACGGGCGTCTGGTTCAATAGACGCTCGTCTGGTGTACTAAAAGCGGTTCAGAGGCGATTTACTAAACAAACGGGCGTTTGGAGAGGCGACGCTCGTTCGATCGGTTAAACAGATAAAAAGGGAATTTTCTCAGAATGAACGGGCGTCTGATGATTGGACGTTCGTTCAAAAGTCAAAAACGAGGATCGAGCGGAAAAACAACAGAAATGGAAGATAAACAAACCGAGACTAAGGAAAACAAAACTAATCTAAAACCTAAGAAAGTTACTAACTAGAGAAACTATACCTACGAAGAATCGACAACCGTTACCGATTCCCCGGCAACGGCGCCAAAAACTTGTTCGTTAAAAACGTGTTTTAAATTTATATTATCGGAACACCCCAAGTATAAGGTACGTAGTATAAGGTGTTGCCGAGTCGTCCTAAGGGAATCGTATAGTTATCGATTGAGGTATAACTCCTAAGTTGGTTATGTCACTAATTACTTAAAACTAAGATTAATCTAACTATAAACTAAACCTAAGAAATAAACCAAAAACTAAAGGAAAGAAAATAAAACAGGAACTAAAAATAAGCAGAAAAAACAGAAAGACAGGAAGGTTGAACGAACGTTCACTATAGTGAACGAGCGTCTAAAATTAGAAAGCAATGGACGAACGTTCAATTAAATGAACGAGCGTCTGGATACGATCGGAAACAGAAAATAGGCAGAAAAGTTGCAGGAACTAGGGTTCTAAAAACTAAACTTAAACTAGGGCAATTAAGAACGATTTTGATTAACAGATAATAAAGAGAAGACAGTGGAACAGCTAAGATTCAATCACATAATAATCATACAACCAGTTTATGATCCGAATACGCTTTTATTGGTATGATCAATCGCGAAACCGACTAAATTCCTTTAGATCAATTTCTAGGGTTTGTTTACTTTTCCAAGAAAAACAAATAACATTCATCACAAGATCAACAATTCGTTCCCAAATTGTAATACCCAACTAACGATATATGATTCCTCAAAACATCATCAATTGTATCGATTGAAAGATAAAGTATTGTTGAACTATATTTCCATAAAAATTCAAACACATAGAGTTCCATTGACATTCCTATCTAATAAAACTCACAACGATTAAATCAGGATTCAAACGATAAATAAAACAGCGTATTCAAAATCATAACTAAAGATAAACTAACAAATCATGGTTGTGATGACGTTGATGTGATATCCTCCAGTTGTTCCACTGCTATGCGTTTAGCCAACAATCATGTTGGTGATCATTGGACTGGAGGGACTCATCTTCATGAAGGGAAGATGCGGCTGAACTCTCTAGGGCGCAGCTTTTTTTATGTGTAGTGCGGCTCTGTAAAAAAGTATTCTATTAGGGTTGGGGCTGCTGCTGTATTTATAGGAATAAGAGGCGGTTTGCTGAAAGTCGGCGGCGGACGCCCGTCTTCTTTGGTGGACGCTCGTCCATTCCTTTGGACGGAGATTCAGACGCTCGTTCAGCTTGCGTCTGGATCAGTGGACGCCCGTCCAATATGCTGAGGATCGGATTTCTTCATAGTTATCCATTCTTCTTCAAGCCAATTCCATATTTATCTCTTATAATTTGAATTGAGCCTCATTTATCCTCTTTATGCACTCGAAATTAAGCATCTACATAATAGATAAAACATGGAAAACATGTAGTCATCCCCAAATAATAATAATTCAATAAATTTAACACATAAAAGCGCCCAAATTACACTTTTGACACTCCTAAACCCATTATTCAAATTCACGCCTTAAACATATAATTTTCTCTAAAAATTACTAAAATACGAAAGATATTGTTCTCTAATAATGCGATAAAAACCATAAATTTCACCGAGAACATCCGGTTATCAACAGTTGAAGATCAAGGTGGCAGATATACCGATGACGGCTGATGACGGTCAAATTGTACCCGTTATTCTATGATCTTTATCCCCGATTCTAGTTTAAAAGAGCTTTAATGTAGGGATAATAAGTCGTAATATGCCTAATTTATATATACCCCGAGTTACGATTCGTTATTCTGCATTTCGATGATTTATTGCATTATTTGGTATTACAAACTATGTTTTTATTTAATATATGCAGTGAGCTATTCTGGACGGACTTTGGAGAGGAATTAAAGAGATTTCAGACAGTGCAGAAGCCCAGTATGAAGGAAAAGAGAAGCACAAGACACTCGGTCAACCGAGCATGATCACTCGGTCAACCGAGCCCACCTATTCGGTCGACCGAGCCACCCAAAAGCCCAGCAGAAGGTCCAGCACGTTAGTAAGGCGGTTAGGGTTTAGTGATTTCGATTTTAAGTCGGTTTTCTGAAGTCGGCTGAGGCCTCTATATAAACACTTTGTCATTAACAATATTAGACATCAATCTTTCAATCAAATACATACATTACAATGTAGCATTAATACATTGAAGGTTTTTCAACAATGTAGGGGCTTCAATATGTAAGCCTTTATATTTTCTGTCTTCTTTATTTTCCGTAATTAATCCCCCCCAATTATGATTTATCGTTTGAGTTGATTATTCATAGCTAGATGATGTAGATCTAGGCTATGACGTTAGGGAGGTGGCGATACCTTGTCTATGAGGATCACATACCCTACGTCCTCTACTTAGTGTCTATGTATGAATCGGTATTGCTTAATTAACGTGTATCTATGTTAGTTTATATAATTGCTTGACGAATTGCTATTTAATCCGTATTGTATGAGAAACGCTGAGAGATAGGTTCAGAGATGTAATCTGGGAGTTGAAATTGTTTGGGTGACCGAATTGTGTCATTCGGTCGACCGAGCCTACACACTCGGTCGACCGAGCCCTTTTTACCTGTTAATCCGGCCACGTCTTTATGGTTAGGTTAGCGCAATAGAATTTATCATCTCAGTAGGTATGGCTACGGCTACGTTTCTCGTCTGTTTTAATTAGCGTATGATTAGGAAATACCAATATAGGGCTCCTAGGTTGGCTCATGAATGATCTTCTGGGACTTTCAGCGAGATCTAGGTAGGTTTTGTATTTGGGAATTGAGCTCATCTAGTTATACGTAAATCGTAGATTAACATGAGACCGTGCAGGTAATTGTTAATAGGACAGAGACTGATGCGATCGTTTAGGAAGAACGCCTAACCATAGGAATGTTGCCTAAACGAGGTGTACGATTAATATCAGCATCCTTAGTGTCGTAAGCGTGCAAGTTATATGAGATGGATACCCAAAAGGTGAAGTCACGTAATGTAGCACAGTGATCTAGCGACCTAACTGGTGCTAAGTCAAGTTTAAGGGGATGACTCCCGTAGCCAATCTAAGATAGATACAAATGGATTGACAGTTAATAAGTTCAGTTTATTATATAAATTATCTAGGTCCAAACGATAAAGACTATAATTGGGGAGGTTAATTACGTTGTGTCGAGTCGTGTCTTTACTTTTCTTGTCCTATGTTGATCGTAGACCGCCTTTATGTCCTTGACATGTATAATTAATTGTTTATATATGGAATGACCCACAATTGGTTCCCTGTGGGATCGACCTTGATTCACTATAGCTATACTACGATGGGCCTAGTCCTCTTGCTAGTATTGGTTTATGGTGGTCAAGTATTTTATAACCTGATTGACCCCGATCAAGTTATTGGCGCCGTTTCCGGGGAACCAACGGTCAATTTTATATATAAATAATTTTCTTATTCATGTCAAGTTTTTTACGTTTTGAGTACCTCGGTTTATGCGCTGCATCTGAAAATTCCAGATTCTTAAAAAATAAATTAAAAATATATATATATATATATATATATATATATATATATATATATATATATATATATATATATATATATAAATAAATTTATTCGGTCGACCGAGAATTTATTTTTGCTTTGTTCTTGTTCTGTTCTGTTTACATGATTTCTGATTTGTGTTTTTCGAGTCTGGAATTTTGCGTGTCTGTTTATCCCCGTATGTTTAATCCGTAGGTCTGATAGCAGCATGGGAAACCATGTTAAAAATCAGTCTATGGGCTGTTTTGTTTTTCTTTTGTTTGCAGAAACCAGGGAAGCAATAATCTGAGTCAGTAATTTTTCAAGGGCGCTGAGAAAATAACCCAGCAACATGCGGAATTACTACTCTACGATGGGAAAAGCGATAGAAGCAATACCATTAAAGCACCAAGATGGCTCCGAAAAAAAATATATATATTTTAAGGCTTAAATTCTTCGTGGTACAATGTTGAAGGCAAGGTACTACCTTTTTTTGCTTATGTTTTACTACCTTTTGGTTTTTTGAGCATAAGTTAGCCTATACATGAACCTTAGTATGAATCTTAGCTCGGAGTTGGTTTGTAAGAATAATTTTATTAGTGTCGAAGGTTTTGCCCCATATCTGTCTCATCTAGAGGGTGTAAGGAAACATGTAGTCGTTGAAAGGAAGCAGTGAATAAAAAGAGTTCCTCGTAGTTCTATTAAAATCTCATTGTCCTATGCATGAGATTGCTTCTACTGGCCATGGGAGCAACAAATTGTGTAGTTTAAGCATTCAAAATCTAAAGAAGACGTTGAGTTTTGAGAGAACACAATCTTCTGCTTTCGTTGAGTTTTATGGTGATGGCTTCTCGGTGAACCCACCTTAAACAGAAACGAGATTACGCTTTGGGTGACAATTTAGAAATCGGAGAATCTTAGTACATGGGTTCGGAAATGGTCTAACCATGGCTGGGCAAGTTCAACCGAGCATCGGCTCAATCGACTCCCCTCCACGTGTGATGTACGTTACAGCAGTTCGACAAGACTTAGCATAGCCGATAAGCCTTCGGGCTAAACGGGGCTTATCTTGACGGATTGGCCTGAACTGTCACATATGTTCCAACGAATAAGACGGCGTAGGCTTGCCTACATAACCGACCTTATTCGGAGTAATTTGATTCATTGTTTCTTATTTTCAAGGCCAAAATCGTAATTAGTAACCGTAATTTTAACCGAGTTTCTTAGAATTCACTAATTCCTAAAACGAGAGCCGAGGTAAGAGCTTTGGATAAATGGTATGGATAAATGTCGTTTCCTAGGTCTCACAACCAAGGGAAGGGTATTAATCCGCAAAAGCAACAAGCCCACCTCTTATAGTGCTCAGAAGGGTCAAAGTCTGGCGATCCAAGAATAATGACTGACAAGGATAATTCTTTTGGAAAGTCGAGCTGAGGACTTTAAACTCAGAACTACTTCTTTAAAACCCTTAGGATTTCTTTTTAGGATTTTAGGTTTTGTTTTCTTTGAGTCCAATAAAAGTAACGTGACATATGTTGAGGTTTTTTATTTTTCCGTGTTCCGATGGCCATTGGGCTAAGGATGTGCAAAACTTTTTTACTCAATATAGGCCACGTGAAATAGAGTTCCCTAGGAGAGTCAGAAAATTGCTAAAGAAAAGGAAATTTAGCAATCAATCTTAAGATGGAAGCATTAAGAGAGCTTGAGAATTACTGAAATTGTAACAGAGAATGATTGGTGCGAACAAGAACAATTTTGGTCAACTTCCAAAACCTTTTAGAATGGTGATCCAAGAGAAAATCCAAAGTGATGTGCAATTCATTCCGCAATTATCCTTACCTTTCCTTTTACACTTTTTCACCTTCAAACTTTTCGATCCTCTCACCAATCTGCCCCGAAAGTTCACATTTCTAACCATTCTTTCATCGCCTCTCTTTCTTTCCATCCGGTTCACTCTCCCACCCAATCTCAATGCCTTAACCATTTTAAACCCACTCAAGACACAATTTCTTCCCACCCTTTATCTTTTCTTGCCATCCTTATGTCTATCTTTTTCTAAACCATTCATACTCTCAACCTCCATCTTGTTCACAATACTCTTGTGTTGCGGAATTAGAAATATTGCTATGTTTTAATGATTATCTTTTATCATTTTGGTTTTATGTGATCCTAGCTGGGGTAAGTGTAACCTTGCAACTAGCTAGATTTTAAACGTTTTTGGTTCGATCACCTACGACTTATCTTTCTACCGGAAGTTTTAAATTTCACACTTTTCCGCCTATTCCGGCATTTCTAGATGATAAGTTTTGTTCTGAACTATCGCACCGATCCGACCTTGTTGATGACGGTTATGACTTTTATGTGATACATTGGGTTGTTAGTAATTTCGAGGAGTAGCTACATCTCCCTAAGTTGTTGATATCCAATGCAAGCGAGAAGTTTCTACGCTAAGTATTTGATTTTATCTTTAGCCAATAGGTCGCATTGAATCTGTTATACCTTACCAAGTTTCTCTTTTATACTGGACTGAATACATAGTGAGCCAGTCAACCTCGTGTTTTCCCCCGTGGGGTAATGCTTTTTTATCTTTGTCTTCTCCACCTGGTTTTAAGCGTATTTAGGCGGTGGAGGTTATAGATGAGGACTATCATCGTTAGTTGCTTGTTTATTTTTCTTTCTATTTAGTATATTTTCGTTTATATCGAGTCGTGTTATATAGAGTCTGTCTTTAGTTGTATTACTATTTCCCTCAATTCTTTCCTATGTAATGTGTTGGATAATTGTGCTTCATTTCAATATATTCATAGGACTTGGGACCGTACGACGGATGCAAAATTCCTTCAGCGCTTTCTGATTATTCCCTTTTTATGATTATTACTGTTTTCTGGACTAACCCTGTAACAAGTTTCGAGTGTTGTTTAAGATGTATGTTGCAGCGGTTATACTTTTTCTTTGCGATTGGTCACTGTATCTGTCTGTTCCGATTTTTCCGAAGTTCACAAGACTTGTTCCGCTCCCGAGCTTATCCAGAGCTAAGTTCCTATTTTTGCTTTTTATTGTTATACATTGAGGACAATGCATGGTTTAAGTGGTGGGTACGAATCACTTAGCTCACTTAGCTTGCTCGAATAAGCTTCTATATATCAAATAATATAATAAATGAGTAAAATTTAAACTTTTAAACATAGAATCACATTTACTTTTGTGAAGTTCCCGAATATTGTATTTAATAAGGAAGGAACCATGCTTCATAAGTACGTGATCACTTTATACTTTTGCGATATAATTCTAGTAAACTTAATGATATTCATGTTATATGTTGCGAGTAGTTATTTATTATTCAATTACTCAATAAATGAATCGATGAATATTGCGCTTATAATAAAAATGTAGAATTTTATGTGTACATTGCGTAGGTGATTGGTTATGTAAACTTAGTGTCAATATCTATCTGCTGATGTATTCTGATATTCTTGCCAACAAAAGCGGAGTAATAAGCTTGAGACGTACCTGTGTTTTAGCAAAATGTTAAACACTGGGCTTGTAGTAACATTACCAAAGTAGCATCGCGCTTGTGGTAATATTCGATGCTATGCTTGATCTAAGATAGGGAGATACTTTAAAAAGCTTTCTTCCTTGAGATTAGTAGTATTTGAAAAAATATGCAGAATTGAAAAAAAAAATCTACTTTTAAGAGGCTTTGAGTAGTACTCGGTCTCCAAGTCCAAAATCCCTATAGATACGCTCTTGCTTATTGTTTAAGTGCTTTAACCAATGCGAGGCTTAAGAAGTGGGAATGCTGATGTTGGTAGGTTGAGATTTCGAAGTTAGCATAAACTCTAATCTTGCTACATTTATATAAAACTAATGCACATGCACACATCACTTCGATTCATAGTGAGTAATGAATAATGGATATCTTATGAGCATAAATAATATGAGTTGATTCGAGTTTCTTGTGTTAGTATAATTTGACCATTGGAAAATGATTATATGGGGAATAACTTATTGATACTTTGATCGGGACGATCAAAGGCTAAGTGGGGGGTAGTTGATGACGGTCAAATTGTACCCATTATTCTATGATCTTTATCCCCGATTCTAGTTTAAAAGAGCTTTAATGTAGGGATAATAAGTCGTAATATGCCTAATTTATATATACCCTGAGTTGCGATTCGTTATTCTGCATTTCGATGATTTATTGCATTATTTGGTATTACAAACTATGTTTTTATTTAATATATGCAGTGAGTTATTCTGGACGGACTTCGGAGAGGAATTAAAGAGATTTCAGACAGTGCAGAAGCCCAGTACGAAGGAAAAGAGAAGCCCAGAAGCATAGGACACTCGGTCAACCAAGCATGATCACTCGGTCGACCGAGCCCACCTATTCAGTCGACCGAGCCACCCAAAAGCCCAGCAGAAGGTCCAGAACGTTAGTAAGGCGGTTAGGGTGTAGTGATTTCGATTTTAAGTCGGTTTTCTGAAGTCGGCTGAGGCCTCTATATAAACACTTTGTCATTAACAATATTAGACATCAATCTTTCAATCAAATACATACATTACAATGTAGCATTAATACATTGAAGGTTTTTCAACAATGTAGGGGCTTCAATATGTAAGCCTTTATATTTTCTGTCTTCTTTATTTTCCGTAATTAATCCCCCCCAATTATGATTTATCGTTTGAGTTGATTATTCATAGCTAGATGATGTAGATCTAGGCTATGACGTTAGGGAGGTGGCGATACCTTGTCTATGAGGATCACATACCCTACGTCCTCTACTTAGTGTCTATGTATGAATCGGTATTGCTTAATTAACGTGTATCTATGTTAGTTTATATAATTGCTTGACGAATTGCTATTTAATCCGTATTGTATGAGAAACGCTGAGAGATAGGTTCAGAGATGTAATCTGGGAGTTGAAATTGTTTGGGTGACCGAATTGTGTCATTCGGTCGACCGAGCCTACACACTCGGTCGACCGAGCCCTTTTTACCTGTTAATCCGGCCACGTCTTTATGGTTAGGTTAGCGCAATAGAATTTATCATCTCAGTAGGTATGGCTACGGCTACGTTGCTCTTCTGTTTTAATTAGCGTATGATTAGGAAATACCAATATAGGGCTCCTAGGTTGGCTCATGAATGATCTTCCGGGACTTTCAGCGAGTTCTAGGTAGGTTTTGTATTTGGGAATTGAGCTCACCTAGTTATACGTAAATCGTAGATTAACATGAGACCGTGCAGGTAATTGTTAATAGGACAGAGACTGATGCGATCGTTTAAGAAGTACGCCTAACCATAGGAATGTTGCCTAGACGAGGTGTACGATTAATATCGGCATCCTTAGTGTCGTAAGCGTGCAAGTTATATGAGATAGATACCCAAAAGGTGAAGTCACGTAATGTAGCACAGTGATCTAGCGACCTAACTGGTGCTAAGTCAAGTTTAAGGGGATGACTCCCGTAGCCAATCTAAGATAGATACAAACGGATTGACAGTTAATAAGTTCAGTTTATTATATAAATTATCTAGGTCCAAACGATAAAGACTATAATTGGGGAGGTTAATTACGTTGTGTCGAGTCGTGTCTTTACTTTTCTTGTCCTATGTTGATCGTAGACCGCCTTTATGTCCTTGACATGTATAATTAATTGTTTATATATGGAATGACCCACAATTGGTTCCCTGTGGGATCGACCTTGATTCATTATAGCTATACTACAATGGGCCTAGTCCTCTTGCTAGTATTGGTTTATGGTGGTCAAGTATTTTATAACCTTATTGACCCCGATCAACGGCTTTTAGTACGAGGTATGGACATTATGAGTTCGTAGTTATGCCTTTTGGACTCACTAATGCTCCATCTGCATTTATGGATTTGATGCAGCGAATTTTCATGCCATACTTGGATAAGTTTGTGATAGTGTTCATAGACGACATCCTAGTATACTCTAAGGATGAGAAGTGTTGGTCCCTTGGAAAGGCTAACACAAGTTTAGAGGGGGGGTGAATAAACTTGTCCCTAAAACTGGATTAAAAACAAATTAAGGTTCAGTTAAACTTGTGTGGAGTTAAGCTGACTAAGCTGAGTTTAAGTCAAACTGACTTAAGCCTGAAACTGAGTCAACCGGCAGCGGATTAAGTTTTAGCCTTTTTCTTGATCTTGTTATTCTCTGTGAAAATTGAGTGTAGTAAACTGAATTCTGATGAATGTCGGTTTGTGAACTGTGAGGTGTATAATAATCAATTATCAAAATGCTGTAAATAAATGATGAATAAGTAAGTAAGTGCGTAAAGTAAATAAGGCAAGTATTATAGAGGTTCTAGGTGGTGTAATCATGTACGTCCTCTCTTCCCCCGTGGTGTGGAGGAAAATTCCACTAGAACTTCTTCAGGTGAACTATTACAAAAAGTCCTAAACAATAGTCATTGGCTAATCCCTAGCGTCACTATCTAAACAGTTGTAGAACAGGTAGAATTGTTGTTCTTCAATTGCTTGAACACCGATCCTTGGAGGGTTGAATTGCCTCTTCACCAGCTACCACCACAAACACAGTCTACCCAACTGCTTGTCACAACTGTCATTGGCGAAACCTTCCCGGTTTGCTTCACATTCTAAAACCTTTGACGTAGAATCAAAGTTGGGGTGAGAAACAATAAATTGATTCTTGATTGTGGTTCTTCAAAGTGTATGATTCTTGATAAAATCTGTGTAGCTTGAACACTTGAAGAATTTCTAGATATGATCTTGTTATAGCGCTTGGATGATGGTAATTTGAATAAAATGACTAATGCACAAAATCGCTTGATAAAACTTGTTAATTCGTTGTTTTTGTCCTTGGTGCAAAGTCTTCTATTTATAGTGTGAGGTCCAACGTTCATCCGGCTTCAATTCGAATTGTATCAATGTCTCTTTTATAACGGCTATATTTTCTGACCGTTCTGCTGTGTCAATAACTCATCCAATGAAATTGCTTCATTTATAACGTTCGATTGTACGATTAGTTTGTTGGATGGCTCACTTATAAAACCGAGTTTCCTTATCGGTTTTATACTGAGTTTATTGTTTGTCGGTTTCTTAACCGACTTGGAGCGTTAACTGAGATTTTAATCTTTTACAAATATCAGTATTCCAGTTTTCATCTGATTATAATTGACTTAATCGAGTACACCATGACTCATTATCATATGAGAATTCATTGTCCTTATGAATCTTAGGTCTTTATACAAGATCCATAAAGTCAATTCAGTCACCACAATCTTGCCTGAAGTCTAACTTTACAGTCTCGATTGGTAATCTTCATAATCGAGTTTGATCCTCGGTTCTTCAATCTTCAATGACTGAGTCTGTCCCTCGGTTCTTGAGCCTTCTATATAAGCCAACCGAGTATGTGTCCCTCATCGAACTTATATTCTTCAGTTTGATGCTGGTGTATTCTGAGTCAGTTTCTGTCTTAGTGATTTCCAGTTTTCTAGATGACTTCCAGTTTTTCAGTTTTACGACACACTAATTATTACAGTGCTTGTCTGATGAAACTTATACAAATATCAGACTCTAGTAAAACCTATACATTCATTTCTAGACATCTTTTAGCTTTTCACTATAATAGCTGGCTTCAGCACCTCATCAATGGGGTTAAGATAATACTTTAAACAAATATGATGAATTATCATCAAAACATAAATTTTATTTCCAACAAGAAGGAACACTTAAGGATAGTGTTGGATACCTTGATGAAGAATCAGTTGTTTGCTAAGTTTTCGAAGTGTGACTTTTGGTTGAAGCAAGTCAGTTTCTTGGGACATGTCATTTCTGGAGATGGCATCCAAGTTGATCCAGAAAGATTGAAGCAATTGAGAATTGGCCTAAACCTACAACAGTTTCAGAAGTAAGGAGCTTTCTTGGTTTGGCTGGCTACTATAGGAAGTTCGTGCAAGACTTTTCAAAGATAGCTACTTCACTCACTAAACTTACACAGAAGAATGTGAAGTTCGAATGGACTAGCGAGTGTGATGCAGCTTTTCATACCTTGAAGGATAGGTTGACTACGGCCCCAGTGTTGGAAGTTCCGGAGATTTTGGATAACTACGACGTCTACACGGATGCTTCGGGACAGGGTCTAGGTTGTGTGTTGATGCAAGGGGGAAAGTGATTGCTTATGCATCCAGGCAGTTGAAGGTGCATGATAAGAATTACCCGACACATGACTTAGAGTTGGCAGCAGTAGTGTTTGCCCTAAAGACTTGGAGGCACTACTTGTACGGGGTTAAGGCAAGGATCTTCACCGATCACAAGAGTTTGAAGTACATCTTTACTCAGGAGAATCTGAATATGAGACAGAGGAGATGGCTGGAGTTCGTAAAGGATTATGATTTGGATATCCAGTACCACCCGGGCAAGGCCAATGTAGTGGCGGATGCTTTGAGCAGGAAGCTAGTGTTTGCGGTTTCAAGCGTCGAAGATGTAGCAGAAAGGTTAAATGGGCTGGAAATCAGTAGCTTTGATCAGATTGAGGACCGACAGTTTGTGGCGCCGTTGTTTTGGGATGAAGTCGGGGAAAGACATATCACAGGGCCGGAAATGGTTGAACAAGCTAAGGAAAGGGTTCAGTTGGTTAAGAAGAATCTGAAGGCAGCACAGGACAGTCAGAAAAGTTGGGCAGACGTTAGAAGAAGACCTCTTGAGTTTGAAGTCGGTGATAGAGTGTATCTACGAGCTTCACCGATGAAGGGAGTGAAACACTTTGGGCAAAAGGGAAAGCTAAGTCCAAGGTATGTTGGACCATTTGAAATCTGGAAAGGATTGGACCGTTGGCTTACAAGCTTAAGTTACCGGAATCGATGTCAAGGGTCCATAGTGTGTTTCACGTTTCAATGTTGAAGAAGTGTCTGACGAGGAATGATGTTGAAACTAAAATTGATCTGGAGATTCTACAGGACAACCTTGCTTATGATGAGAGACCAATCAAGATTTTGGACAGGAAGGAAAAGATGATTAAGAGGCGATTGGTCCCGTTGGTGTTAGTTCAGTGGAGCAATCATTCACCCGAGGAGGCAACTTGGGAAGTTGAAGATGATATGATCAGTGAATTCCAAGAGTTTGTGGATTTACCAGGTATGTTCTAGTTTCGAGGACGAAACTCCTTTTAAAGGGGGAGGAATGTAATATTCCGATTTTCGGGAAAGAGCAGACGTGTCATTTTGTGAAAACGAAATATTAGTATTCCTTTTCTTTTATTGGGGTTAAGTATTTTATTGATTATTTATACATAATTTTCGAGTTATATGTATATATAATTAAGGGATTATTCTGATTTCGGTAATTAAAGGACAATTAAGGAAAAAGGGATTTACCGGAAATTGGTATTTAAGGAAAAATTAACACACAATAATCCCATAACCTAGACTAAATCAGAAAATCAGTTTTTACATCTTCTCTCTCTGTGCAAATTGGAGAAGAAAGAAGGCTAAGAGAGTTGTTGCAATATCTGAAGCGTTTCTTGATCGTTTTCAGATCAGAGTAGAGCTTTGGAACCGTTATGAGGAGCACATCGTTTGGATATCAGTTTTGTGGGAAGGGCTGCAGACTTTCAAGGCTGTTTGAATCTGGTTTTTTGCTTGCAAATAGGTAAGAAACTCTTCCTATGATCTCAGTTATGATTCGTGAGGTGTAGATCATGTTTTAAGATGCGTAGATGCTAGAAAGGTATGTTTTTCTTTGATCAAGGATCATAGGTGTTCTTGGGATGTTTAGATGTGTTGTACTACTTTTTCTGTGTTTAATTCGATGCCAATTAGGTCAGAAATGGATTTGAAATCGAGTCTTGACGACTTTAGCGCTTTGGGAAAAACCCAGGCGGACGGGCGTCTGCAATAGGCAGACGGGCGTTCGCAACCCTAGTAGCTCAAACGGGCGTTTGCACTAGGAAAACGGGCGTCTGAGGTTAGATTTTTTATTCAGGATGTAGCTGTTTTTTATGGACGGGCGTTTGGGGTTTGGTGGATGGGCATTTGATTACGGACGGGCGTCCATAGGAAGTCGGATGGGCGTCTTGCCTGTTTTACCTTGTTTTTACGGTTTTATCGTTCTAGTTTGGTTTCGGGTTTCATAATCATGTTATTACTGTTTTAAACCCTTATTTATGATATGATAATATTGGATAACTTAAACAAGCTTGAATTGAACTTCTGATTCGTTCAGTTAAAACACCGAATGTACTCTTAAAGGGAGTTGAAGTTCGGATCCGTCGGAAGAGCATGATAGGCTTGTGCTTTGGTGAATTAGTATTCATCAATGTCTGTGTAATTGCCAGGCTTTGTCTGTGTCTAGTGGTCGAGGCTGAGAGTAGTCAATGTGAGGGAGATTAATTGAAAACACTTAGGTGGTTAGTTAATCATCCTAATAAAACACATACTTGACTAGTAAAAGATTAAACAACATGTCTCTCTTGGATAGGCACCAGTCTATATCGCGATGTGTGTGCTGCCTCTGAAGGTGGAAGAGCCCGTGGGTCAAAAGAACCACAAGTTCGGGGGACTCCACTGAGGTGTGCGTACTATCGGAGCCTACCTAGTCTAGCCTCCGTGGATATTGGTGTGATCCACTAATATGTTGCAATCGATATCTCGTGGTGGATATACAGCAGGCGTAGTGCCCTTGAGTGCGGTTGTAACCTAGATAAGTTAAGTAGAAATGTTTAGTCAATTCATGTTGATGGACATGAGATGAACCCTAGATTGAGTCGGTAAAACATAAACAACTAAACTTTTAATTATCTTATCTTTATAAATTGTGATTGTTATCATAGCTTCTCTTTCTTATTAAGTACGTTGTACTTACCTCAAATGCATGTTTTCTATGTGTTTGGGGGTGAGAAGACGAACAGGTCGATAATATTTTTGAGGAGGAGTTCGATGATGATGTTTGAAGACGCCTCATTGAAGATTTTACTTTTGTCCTTTTATTATCCTTTGTTAGACTGTTGCTTTAGACTTTTGGTCTTTCGAGACTTGTAGTATCGTACGTTCTTTTGGATATCGTATTTTCCTTGAATGTAATAAGTTACATTTCCATCTTTAGATTTGATTTCTATTTTTGGATGTTCGGAAATTATATACCCGAGTCTTTCGCTTCCGTTTGCTTATTTTTGATACGACGTAGTAGATGCTTACGTATAAAGTGAATTTATTTTTATTTTATACGTGCCGAACGTTTATTTTCCGGATAAGGACTCGATATCCGGGAACGGGGCGTTACAATTACATTTCAAAACCAACCTTCATTCATTACAACAAAAAAACAAAAAAAAAATGGGTGCAAGTGTGCAAGTGTTCTTGGCAATCAACGGGAGAAGTGTTCTTGGCACCCATCAGAGGAACGGCGATTCGAAGAACGGCGCTCTTATACCAGAAGAAGAGGAAGATATACCATCACCGGAGGGGGGAGAACGGAGAGGAAGAATGCAATAAATCGTTGTAAAACTTATCTAAGGTACGTCGGTTGGTGTTTCATTACAATGAGTAATCGTTCTTGGTTGAAGTAGGGTTGATATTAGGGAGTATTGGTGGTTTATTTTTGATTTTCTGGCATTTCTCCGACTAGTACTTTGAAGAAGATGAACGGGCTTGGGAACGTCAATTGTCGTAGCGTTGGTTTTACAGAACGAGCGTCACTATGGTTGACGTAAACAATTAAGGTTTATTTCTTAGACGCCAACAATGTTGATGTCACTTGTTAATCAGGAACATCTCTGTGACAGACGTCCCATGAACGTCAACACTGTAAACGTTTAAGGTGAGCCAGGAATGTCAGTGAGCTTGACGTTTCTGTGGCACCTTGAACATCATCGGTGTTGACGTTTAGGGGACGTCATCAACAACGACGTCTAAAGAAGTAACCCTATTGTGACCTACACGTCAGTCATGGTGACATTAGTTCTGCAATAACAACGTCACTACGGATGACGTTTCCAGCCCCGTTCATCTTCCCTAAAGGTCCGGTCGGAAAACGGCCGGAAAATAAAAAAAAAATGGAAAAAAAAACCATCAATACTACCCGATTTCAACCCCATTTCAACCAAGAACGATTTCTATATCTTCTTCATTGCAATGCAAGACTTGATTGATTTGAGTTGATTTTTTTTAAAACTATTTGAGTTGATTCAAGATGATGATTTTTTGAGTTAATCCACTCAAAAAAAAAAGATGATGATTTTTAGAAGTTGTATTGGATGATGATGAAGGTTCCATGATTTTTGTTTATGAGAATGGGGTTCTTGAGATGATGTAGGTGATGAAGTGAGGAAGAAGATGAAGTGGTGGAAAAAATGAGTTTTTTTTGTTTATGAATAAGGATTTGTTGATGTTTATGAATTTTATTTATATGAAAATTAAGTTTGTAGGTTAAATGGATTAATGTTTTTTTTTGTTTTAATTAAGTGTGCGGATTAGATTAATAAAAAGATGAAAATGTTTAATTAATTTTTAAGAGGACTAAATTACTATTTCTAAAAGTTGTGGCTAGGAAGTAGATGTCTTGTTATTTTTGTGGTGTGTGAAATAAAAATATTCTTATATCGCCGAAAGCAAGTTTTTATGGTGCCGATAGTAAAAGGATGTCAGTAGTAAAATTGAAGGTGCCAATAGACCCCTTAAATAAAAGGAGCCTCACAATATTATATTGTGTCACATATTTGTAAAGACAATTGTCGTGGCTAATTTCATTTCCTTACTATATCCAAAAAAATTCATTTCCTACCTGAATAGGCCAATGCAATTTAAACCGTACACCTCTAAGAAAAAAAAAATTACCACCCTTTTTTTTAAGTAAATGATACGGACATTATGTAATATCGAAAATAATGTACATATATCATAATGAATTTAGAATCATAATGATTAATGATGCAATTAATCGTTGTGTCATAAGGGCTTTGTATGTGGTTATTAGTTATAAGGCCGTCGTTAGAGATTTAATGATTATTTATGACACTCCAAAAACTTATTATGTTATAAAGACAATCTAATTTCTTTTTTTTAATTCCACCTTCCCACCTATACATTCCTATGGTGGTATCGATGAGAGCTATGCTAATTTAATTTGTTCAACAAGAAAGCACCCATTTGAAAGCACAAATAAGTTTGGGTAATCACGCCCTTAACGTCCTCAATCGAAAAGCAAAATTCTGGCAATTGATATTCAAAAGGATTTAGTTTCACATCTTCATATACCTCATCTTTGTAATCGAATCCGATTTTACTTGCCAAACTTTTCAAACCATAATAACGAATCAAAGATGGGTTCTTCAGAACCCTAGCAGCAAATACTGGATGCTTCCTCCTGTTGTCATAACTTTGTCATGATTACTTTGAAGGAGAAAATGATACTGGTTGCTGCGCCAATCAATTCGGTAGGCCAAATGCCCAACAAAAAAATGTTTAGTGTCCTCCAAAAAATGTCACATTCAACTGTGAACCGTTTGCTCTGCACACTCTCCGGCGATTTATGAAGCTGATGCTTCTGTGCTGCCGGTATTCCTTCCTCAGGAGCCTGAATCTTCTCCGGCTTATTCTTTCTGAATCCGAGGAACATAACTCGGAACTTCAGAGTTGATTTAATCGGAGATTGCACCGATTGCGACTTACGGTTGTTAGCTCCTCCTCCTCCGCCTCTCTCAGCCAGATCCTCCGGGAAAAATTGCAGAAAAAGCTCAAGAAGATGACTGAGGCATATGTGAGGAACAATCCTGGAATGGCATCGGTAAAGGACATGCCTTTACTGCAAGACATGCCACCTCCGGGTGGATTTGCTCCGGTCCGAAGTAAGAAATATTTTGACTTTACGCGTTGCTGACTTATGCAGTGGCATTGATGTTTGATGCAGAGACCTTGATGTTTGATGCAGTCAATAGCTTTTCGATGTTTACTTACGGTCTCCCTTGTGTTTATATGCTTTTTGACAAAGAAGTGTAAGCTCAAGAACTACCGAAGTAAGAATTATTTTTCTGATTTACATGCTACTTGATGAAGTGACATTGACGACTTATGCAGTGACATTGATGTCTGATGCAGTGACATTGATGACTTATGCAGTGACATTGATGTCTGATGCAGGGACACTGATGACTTATGTAGTGACATTGATATCTGAAGCAGTGGCACAATAACACGTCTAGGAGAAACATTCAGAGCATTCATAAATTGTGTTTTACTAATTAGTTGACAGTGTATTTGGGTGCTTATAATAGATGATATAGTCCCTTTTGCTTTTGCAGCACAAGTACATTCTAGGAGGCTCTTTATTACCTTCTTATGGGTTTCACTCACCATGGTGGCTTACAATTAAGTCTTTTTTGGGTTTCTGGTGCTGCTTATAATAGCTGTGGATACTTATAGTTTGGGGTTGTTTTCTTTTCTCTTATGGTTGTCTTTGTCTTGTTTCTTGGGTTGCAGGTCGATATAAGTGCTTCGTGGCATTTAGCTAGCGTGGTTTCTATATTGGAGCCGGTTTATGGTCTTGTAATTATGAACAAAGAGCTATCAGTTGTTAAAGGGCAGGACCATGATAGCTTTCAACCTTGTTTTTGGGTATATGGCTATTTGTGGACTGATCACACTATATTCTCATCAGTTGTGGTTAATGGTGGGGATAATCATGGTGTGCTTACAAGAATTATGGTTGGTGGATTCTTGGTTGGGTTGCTGGTGATAGTTAATCTAGCTGGCCTATTAGTGCAGAGTGTGTTTTACTATGTGTGCAAGAGTTACCATCATCAAGAGATTGACAAGAGTGCCCTCTATGATCATCTTGGTGGTCTGGGCTTATGCAGTGACATTGCTGACTTATGCAGTGACATTGATGTCTGATGCAGTGACGTTGATGACTTATGCAGTGACATTGATGACTGTATTTACAATTAGATAACTGATGTGATGATATTGATGTCACTGTTAGGTGTAGTGCCCGAAAGACAATTTGTGTAATTGTTTTTAATAATGGATGACAGAATTTATCTCATCTTAGTTACTTGCTTGGTGCTTGTAAAGTAATACACTGCTGCAAACCCTAAGTATATCTGTATGTAACCACTTAACTCAGTGTATGGATTACACGTGAGGATTGAGTTAGTGGAGATATGCTTAAACTGTTAGTCCGTGGTGAACTTAATCAGAGTTTAGGGTCTCATGATTAAAACCTCAATAATGCGCCCAGAACACCTTAGGGTGTGATAGTCTTATCCGGACTGTCGGTAGAGGGTACCTACGTGGGGCATTTATATATGATGGCATTCATATAGGACTGGACCGATTTAATCTGTATTTCTCGATGTAATTCCGTAATCGAGGAATCTTATTAAATCATTAGATGATCATATATGGATCAACCTTAATCCTGAGGTGATCACAGGGTGCTGCTTGTCCCGGGGTAGTGTTTGATGTGTTAGTTACGGTTCACTTAAATATGTGTTCCAAGCCACTTCTCATTGGCACTATCTCCCGATGAGTGAGTAGTTCCGATTTTCACGGACATGGAATCCATTCCTTCCTGCGGGAAGTAGAGAGACAATCCCCTTATTTGTTAGCCCTAAGAAAGTGATCGATCCCGGGAGTTCGCATTTGACTAAATAGCTACTAGTCGGATATGTGTACTAATTGATCATCAGGGGGTTAATGGTAAATAAGGATAAGATATTCTGAGTTGGGTTCACGGAGACTTCCCACTCAGAATGGACAATCTATGGAGGGTTAATCCGTATGTAGTGATTATATCAATGGACGTTTATTCACTCTATGGGTTGAGTATAAGTATACATCTATAATCGGTAGAGTTCGGTTTCGGGTTTATGGTGGCGTAATCCCGGAATTAATAATTTATATTCTGTTTGATGAATATTAATTATTGAGCTACTGGTTATAGGTCCATGGTCCCCGATGTGGCTTCTGTAATTCGGAATGATATTCTTGTTATTTGAGCCTCAGAAATAATTAATTGGCTGGGCCGATTAATTGATATGCATGAATATTATTTAGTTGGGATAAATAATATAATACACATAAAAGACATTTTATGCGGGCTTTTAAACCCTAGGGGTGGCGCCATTTATGTCTCTAATTAGCACAAGAATTAATTTTCTTGTGTTATGGAAAATAAAAGATATTCTTGTTATGTGATTGGTTGGATGACATGTTATTTGGTTTCCTATTGGTCAATAATATGTCACAATTATTCATTAAGGAAAATATCTTTTTATTTTGTTTAATTAATTATTTATTTAATTAATTAGAAACTTGGAGGCCAAGGATTTACTCTCCTATAAAAGGAGAGTTATTCCAAGTGTATTGACACTTGCAAATTTCGCCCCATACACTATAAAAGAGAGAAAAAAAAATTAGTTTTCTTGTCTAGGGTTTTAGAGGAAGAAAAACTTGGAGTTTTTCTTGGTGTTGCATATCAAGGAGGGTGTCCACCAACCGCCGTTTGAAGAACACATCAGAAGATCAAGGCTTCTCTTCCCGTTATTGGTAACATGACCTTAAACCCCCTTGTAGTAGTTTAAGTCCTTTAATTATGTGTTTTGATATATGAATCGTGATCCATCCGCTGCGCGTAGATCTAATTCGTTTAGATCTAAGAACCTGCATCCTTCAGTCACCGCATATACAACTTGATACACACATTTGATAACTTTGTAAAGTAACTTTATTTCTTTGTTATCTTTAAATATTTAATTGATCTTGGTTTACTTGATTAGTGTTGGTTTAAATATTCGATAACTTTATAAAATAACTGTATTTCATTTGTTTGTTTTTTTGGTTTAAAGGCAGATTTTTACAACCAAAGGCATGAATAAATCGTTACAATAACACGTCACTGTATAATTCGATACAATAAGACATCACTGCATAGATCGCTAAAATAAGAACTCACTGCATAAATCGCTACAATGAGACGTCATTGCATAAATCGTTACAACGAGATGTCAGTGATCAAGGTTGTCAATGGATCGCAACGGTCAATACATCATGGTAGTCAATGAATCACGGCAGTCAATGCATCGGGTGGTTAATGGATGCCGGTGGTCAATGCATCGGGGTAGGTGGTCAATGTATGACGATGATCAATACGCCATGTCGATTTTTATGAAGAAAAAAATTGATTTATGAAATTTATTCGGAAAAATATCAAATTTGATTTTAGAATAAAGAAGACGAAAAAATATGAATTTTAATGAAAAAATTATGATGATCTGAGTTTTGAATCAAAATATATGACGTTTAGAAATATGGTGAATTAAACAAATAAATAAAAAAAAATTAATTTTTTTCCTTTGAGCGCTTCTTTTTTTCCCTTCCTTCCTTTTTTTTTTTTTTTTTCCTTCTTCCTCTTTATCCACTTGAAATTAGAATGTCCTTATAATTAAATAAGTTTCCTTTTTAAAATTAAAATATCCTTATAACTAAATAAGATTTCGGAGTATCTTATTACCTTAATAAGTTGAAAATCAATCCTTTTAAATAATTGACCCTTTTTTTTATGAGAAAAAATTATTCCTATGGAGACATAATATAATTGAATTGAATAATTCAATTCAAGAAATAATAATATAATATATATGTTCTCTACGCAGTAAGTGCGCAAGCCGTCCGCGGTCCGCACAAAGTCATGTTTAAAATTCCGCCATAGCAGGCTTTTAGTTTAACAAGGTCAACTGTTAGGGGGAACATCGGCCATTTTTGTCTACTCTGTAGATCTCTCAACTCTCATATGCTGATACTTTTCTTCCTTGAGCTAAAAATTCAACAGCATTGATATCTTGGAGCCATAGGACCAAGTCTCAGGACCAGCAGGAATCAAAGTCTTTGCGTCAGCCAATCCCAAAAATAGTTGAAAATACGGGTGGGTTCCGGCACAAGTGAGTGCTGTCAAACGTATGAACAATTTGCGTGGGGAATCAGCTGTCGGAAATTCTTCTCTCATTTTGGAAGTTACGTGAAAAGCACTCAGCGTGTGCAAGCATAGCATTGCTTACGTATTTGATTGATGGATTAAAGCAGAAAACGACTTCTTCCATTATTATTATTTTTATTTTATTTTTTTTAATTCTGAAAAAGTCAATTTAGTATAAAAGATGGACAAGTATTATGAAATGCAGCGTTGGAAAGAAGCTAAAACACTAAAAAGTGGAGAACTGGTAGAAGAGATTCAGCTCAAGGAAAGTAGGATAATGGGTAATGAATTAGCTGAAGAAGATCAAGGGACTGCATTGCTTACAAGCTTTGATGCACTCAATCACTCCGATCAACCATCTAAACGAACTGGTATTGTAGAAAAAAAAAATTAAACTTTCTCCATCTTACTTTGTATTTACTTTGATGATAACAAGATTCATGAGTTATTGTGAAGTGGGATTCAAGCAAATCAGCAAAAAGGTTAGTTCTTGATTTCTAACATGTTGTTTTTGGGGGTGAAAATAGACATGGCAACAAAGTAGAAGCTTTATTAAGGATTTGAAATAGGAAAGCTTTAGTTTTAGTGGTACACAACACACTGTTCTGTTGGTTCTGTGAAACATATTAAGACTACTAGTCAAATTTGAGAAGTGGTATTTCTTTTGTGGGGCTTGTTCTTTATCTTCTGCTCTCTGTTTCTGACCTCAAAATATGAAGATTCCTGTTTTCTCTTCCCTCCCCGTAAAAGAGCAAATTCTGTATGGATATCATATTTTTGTCAGCAATCCACAACATGCAAAAAGCAGGTCAACACCAGACCAGATGAATCTTTAATGTTTGAAAATACATACTCCAATCAAATTTCAGCTTTAGTTAAACTTATTCCATCTTACTGTTTATGTACTTTAATAATAATAAGTTTCATGAGTCGTTGTGAAGTGGGATTCAAGTAAATCAGCAAAAAGGGTAGTTCTTGATTTCTAGCATGTTGTTTTTGGGGGTGAAAATAGACATGGCAACAAAGTAGAAGCTTGCTGTATTAAGGATTTGAAATAGGAAAGCTTTAGTTTTTGTAGTACACACTGTGCTGTTGGTTCTGTGAAATATATTAAGACTACTAGTCAAAATATTTGTATTTGAGAAGTGGGATTTCTTTTGTGGGGCTTGTTCTTTCAGCTTTAGTTATAATTTTTTCGTAATCCCAGTTGTTTTTTTGTGTTCCTCTTCGTTTTGTAATCGAATATTATGATCAAACTATATTAGTCTTCTTGATAGCCTTTGTGTTATTGATGTGAAGGGACAACATGGACTGCAGTAGCACATATAATCACAGGAGTGATTGGGGCAGGTGTATTATCCCTTGCATGGAGTATGGCTCAGCTTGGTTGGGTTGCAGGCCCCTTTGTAATAGTCGTCTTTGCAGCTATCACCGTCCTTACAACTTTCATTCTCTGTGAATGCTATATGTCCCCTGATCCTGAATATGGCCCTACCAGAAACCGCACTTTCTTGGATGCTGTTCATTTCTACTTGGGTAAGTAAGAGAGTTCATACACTAGTTTTGCTACTATATACGAGATAAAAAAAAAGCAAGAACACAATAAATGTGCCATTTCTTGAATGATTGACTGATGGGATTCATTTTTTAGGAAAGAAGAACCAAAGAGTATGTGGAATTTTTGTCCTACAGAGCTTATATGGATGTGGGGTTGCTTATACTATCACAGCTTCTGAAAGTGTCAAGTATATATACTTCAAAACTAGGCAATTTTTACACAATGTTCATATAATTGAGGGATTCTGATATATTATGCTTCTGTACTTATTGTTTCAGAGCGATACAGAAGTCGAATTGTTACCATAAAAAAGGGCATCAAGCAGATTGCGGGCATGAAGATTACGTTTTTACTCTGATTTTCGGCTTGATTCAAGTAATTGTTTCTCAGATTCCAGATTTCCATAACATGGCATGGCTGTCAATTGTTGCAGCTGTTATGTCTTTTGCCTATTCTCTTATTGGAGTAGGACTTGCACTTGTCCAAATTGTAGGTATTACCTTTATTTCCTTGCATTTATGTCTACTTTTGGTAGATCATCTTTTTTATATTCCAATTTCAAGGGCTTAAAATGAAGTAATTATACATTTATGATTCCTAAAACGAACTGAATATTGACGGATAGCCAACGGGGAGTTCTTGGGAAGCATTACAGGAGTCCCAGCAAAAAGTGCAGCCACTAAGCTATGGTCAGTGTTTTTAGCACTTGGAGATATAGCTTTTGCATATCCATATTCAGTAATTGTTCTGGAGATTCAGGTATCTTCTCCAAAACATGTTTTTTTTTTTTTTTTTATTTAGTTCAGTTGATTTTTCTTGAAATAATGAGATTGATCCTTAAAACCCGAAAATTCTTACAGGACACTTTAAAGTCCCCTCCAACAGAGCAATACACCATGAAAAAGGCATCAATGGTTTCGATTATTGTCACCACATTCTTTTACCTTTGTTGTGGAGGACTAGGGTATGCTGCCTTTGGCGACAACACACCGGGAAATCTCTTGACAGGATTCGGCTTTTATGAACCATATTGGCTTGTCAACTTTGCAAATGCATGCATCATTTTGCACCTAGTTGGTGGATATCGAGTATGTCATTTCCATATTCATCTCTCCCAAAAGCTTAAAGCTTCAATTTATGATCTGACCGTTTCTTTGATCTTTGTTAGATATACAGTCAGCCAATGTTTGCTTTCGTCGAAGGATGGTTCAGTGTGAAATTCCCAAACAGCCCTTTTGCAAAGGACTTGGACTTAAAGCTGCACCCATCATTACCGGCTTTTAAGCTAAACGTCTTTAGACTCTGCTTCAGAACATTGTATGTGTTATCTACAACTGGTGTGGCAATGCTTTTCCCTTACTTCAATCAAGTTTTGGGGGTTTTAGGAGCGGTTAATTTCTGGCCTATGACGGTTTATTTTCCATTGGAGATGTATTTAGTGCAAAAAAAGATTCCAACCTGGACAAAAACTTGGGTGGTTCTTCAAATTTTCAGCGCGATTTGCTTGGTTATATCGATATTGGGCACCATGGGCTCAGTTGAAAGACTTATCAATGCTAAATTCAGCTGAAAAATTTGCGTCGCTTCTCAATATGAATTCGACGACACACCGGATTAGAGCAGGGTAACATGTAGGGACAGTGTCAGTATACAAGGATTGTTTCTTGCAAGACATAGTACTGGGAAAAGTGGAATATCATGTGAATGCTCGAATGCTCGCAGAATATTATGTGAATGTTCGGTGAACAATCGGTGCAGGGTGACCGATGCCTAGTAAATCTTGTTTGATGCAACGTCCAATCATGTTGTTATAAGCAGATTTTTTTTAACATATAGTGTTTTAATTAGATGGCTATGTTACTTAAATGCCGTTACACATGTGACGTAACGGTTTAGTCCAATAGAGACTCGTAATTTTGGAATTTCCCACTTATATTACCTCAATGTAGTGCATCTGAAACCGGATACTTGTTTAATCATTCATTTATACATGTCAAACCATGCATTCTTTTTACTGAAATAACAAAAACAATTCTGTCAACACAATTTGTGACCCCGTCCACGATACCGAGTCCTTGTCCGGCAAGAACGCCCGACATGCATATATTAATTTTTTAAATCACAAAAGTAATATATACATAAGCCTCCAATTTGAGTAAAGCGGAATTATTTAAAACTAAAGATAACTCGAAAAAGAACGTCAAACAACGGATCACCAGTCTCAATCAACGTCTAAGAAAACTGAAAAGACGAAACAACGAAATAAATGTTGTTTACTTATTACATCCCAAAAGAAACTGAAAAGGTACAAAAGTCCATCTTTCAAAACTGAATTATAAAATGCATAAAATAAATGACCATCATCATAACTCTTGAGCTCAAACATCAACTCCATCGTCATAACCGTACTCATCATCATCCTGACAACCACCTTCTCGGGGTGGGACAAAAGAGAAGAGGGGTAAGTACTTACGTACTTAGTAAAGAGTAGAAGAAACGGTTACACACAATATATAGCATATCATATATAACAAGTTCAAATCTACAATCTCTACCACATAGGTTAAAAGGAGATCACACTCACCCTCTAATAGATCTCATAGTACATCCTCACACACTTACGTTTGTTACATCAATACCAAATGACACTTTACATCAATCCTCACACCGAGACATTTTAAGAACCTCTCTAGGGGCACGGACTTAAGTTCCCTGTGGGAGTTACACGTTGGCCCTTGACACACAGCTTCAAGGGGCTGTAAGTGTCCCATGCTTCAATATTAAAACATGTCTTACCAATGATATTGACGTTTTAGCTTTTAGACGCACACATATGTGTCTACGAGTTAAGTTCTAACCACCTGGTTCATTCACATAAAGGCTTCTTAGGAACTTCTAGCGCTAGACAACTAATTATTCTACCTAGCGCATTGTAAAAGGATCAATGACTACTAAGTCAATGTCCCACAAGGCCTAAACACGCATTCCGGTGCTCCCACCTTCTCCCCACAGATGGTCTCAGTTGTGGTGCTGAGCCAAGGCTACCAGAAGTCAAAGTGACACATTTTAAAGTATCATGTAATGCCCTCAAAGGCATGCATAACAATCACCAACACATTGCACACATCAAAAACACCAAAATAGGGTAAACTGTGGGTTTGGCACGTGCTACACCCTTTTGGCACGCGCTAAACCTACTCCAGAACTTGTTGTTCTTTCTGCTCCTGTTTTAGCGCACGTGATACCTTATTGCCGATCGCTAAAACTAACATGTTCCTTTTGTTTCGTTATGGCGCGTGCTAAAACCCGTATGATACATCTTGTTCCTGTTCAGAGGCTGTTTGGCGCACTAAACGGAAGCAATGCATTCGAAGTTTCTGGTGCGTTTTGGAGCGCTAAAGCGGCTTGGCACGCGCTAAAACAATCGGGAAATTTGAATAATTGCCTGTTTCAACTCGATTCAACCTGTTTTCGATCTAAACGATCCCAACCTTATTCCATCCTCCAAACCTGCAAATTTTATCAGAAAACAGCAGCAAAACACCAAACAAAAACCGTTTAAGGAACACCTCATACCTTAGCAATCCAAAAGCAAACTTGAAAGAGAAAACGAATTGTAAAAAGCTTGAATTCCTCGATTCCAAACACTTCTACGAATAACCTACGATCATTAACCATTATAATATGATTAGGCAACCTTCTAATTCACCAAAACTCGGACTTTTCTCTCAAGAACGTAAGAAATCTAAATTTAAGGCTAAAAGGGAAAACTTAATTACGGTTTTGCAAACCGTTAGTATGGAAACGATTGTCTTCTTCCGTTGATCAATTTTTTCTACAGTGTCTGCACAAACAATCAACCGTTAAGCCACACGATTGAAGAATTCGTTCTTACTTTTCCCAGAACAATAGCGTTGCCTCTTTCTTCGTTTAATCAGAAAAATTGACGTAATGTGAATAATGGGGATTTAGAAAATTATTTCCTTTTATAATTATTAATAAATCTTTTTAAAATAATAACTAAATCCTTGAATTAAATCCTTTTTAACTATTCTTTTAGGTTTGGAATACAATAGGAAAAATACTAATAAATTTCAATTTTACTCTCCCCCTTAAGAAAAGTCTCGTCCTCAAACCTGAACGTACCTGGGAGATGCTTGAAATCTGGAAACTCGTCAACCATGTCATCCTCTATCTCCCAAGTTGCCTCTTCCAGTGTATGGTTACTCCATTGAACCAATGCTAGTTGAACGTCTTCGCCCTTGACCTTCTTCACTTTTTGTTCCAAGATGCAAACCGGTCCTTCGTTGTCGGTCAAGTTTTCTCCAACCGTTTCAAGGTCAACGTTTGCTTCCACATTATTGTCCGTTAAGCACTTCTTTAGCATTGACACATGAAAAACGCTATGAACTCTTGACAAGGATTATGGCTACTCCAACCGGTAAGCTAAGGGTGCTACTTTAGCTAAGATAAAAAAAAAAAAGGACCTACATATCTGGGGCTCAACTTGTCTTTCCGCCCAAACCGTCTCACTTCCCCTCATCGGTGATGCTTTGAGGTACACTCTGTCACCAACTTCAAACTCGAACGGTCTTTTTCTCACATCTATCAGACTTTTATGTTTGCCTTGAGCCACTTTCAGATTCTGACGAACTCCCTCAATCTTTTCTTTAGACTGCTGAATCAACTCTGGCCCTGTAATCTGTCTCTACCCAGCTTCATCCCAAAACACTGGTGTTCTGCACCTTCCGTACAAAGCCTCAAATGGTGGCATTTTGATGCTTTCATGGTACCTATTATTGTATGTGAACTCTGCCACTAGGAGGTACTCATCCCATTAGCCTCTTGTTGAAATGATGTCACAAACCCAATCGGGTTGGACCGGATCCGACCGGATCGGGTCTTTTACAGTTTATTTAGTTCATGTAATAAGTTTATTATGAGTAATAAAAGCACTTTTGTTATTATATATTTAGTTTATCTTTATGAACCAATTATGTTAAGTGATTAGAGATATCATCAACCGTAATTACTGTCATGGTTTCTCTATCACAGTTTAATACTAAAGACGCTAGTATATATATGATAGGAACCAACTTTACAGTACATTTCTGTACAGTTTAGCCCACGATTATCACATTTCTGGCATGTTTCGGGTGAGTTTAGACCCTATTTTGAGTATTAAATAAGGTTTTATTGCACGGCGAGTGACTGTCGGTTTTCCGTAAACTCGACCTTATTTTAGCATTTTATACTCGTTTTTCCCGAGCACCCGTAGTTTGCGGGGTTATGCGTTTGCTTGTTGTTTTCATATGGATGCAGGACTAGGGTGTCTCGAGAGCCCGAAAGGTGAGAAGTATGATGATAAGTGTGATCAAGGTGCAAGAATGAGCCAAGGAAGAAGAAAGAATAAGAAAAGGAAGAGAAATAGTTGTTGCTCTCACTATATGTTCACTTCATCAGCATTTTGACCGATTATGGAGGCATTTTCTGGTCATGGTGTCTTCACGAAAGTTGTAGATAATTCAAAGATCTTTCTAATGGTTTTTGAATCACCCCAATCAGAGGTCGGATGAAGAAGTTATGAAGTGTTTACTGCAGAGCTGTCAGAAATGGAGCAATCTGGAGGCAAAACCAGAGAGTTGTCCGTACGGATGACACATTTTGTCCGCACGGACGACTGGAAAATGATGAACTATCCGTACGGATAGCCTTTTATCCGTACGGACAAGTACCCTGGACTATATATACACCTCAAACATCGCAGCAGCAGCAGCAGATTGACAGCAAGTTCAGTTTCCACCAGTCCGGTCCTTTGAGCTGCATTTTGACCCATCGAGGAAGCATTTTCTGGTCAAGTCGTCTTCATGAAAGTTGTAGGGAATTGAACGAGCTTTCTGACGCATCTTTGAATCGTTCAATTCGGAGCTACACACAGGGAGATTTTAATGATTTACTGAAGACAGGTCAAACGAGCCGAGTTGGTCGGCCCACCAGCTCAAACTCGCGATTTTTGCTCTATATAAGAGGCTCCATAGAAAGAGAGCCTCATACCCTCATTTCTTTCGGCATGGACTGAGCTCGAGGCCGGCTTAGGTGCTCAACCCAGCCGCTCCGGCGGCTGTTATGCAGATTGACATCTAAATAGTCGGATCAAGGCTTGGGCCCGTGCTTTTAGTTTAGATCTTTAGTTTTGTTATGATAGTCGAACGCGGTATTCGATCGTTTGCTTGTGGATTTCGCGTCGCGGGTCACGGTTGGGATTAAAGACTGGATCTTTTGTCGATTTGGGACATGGGCTTTCAGATCTAATGTATGTCGATGTCGATCTTGTGAGTTTCCTTTGTCGATTTGCTTTCTCTCGATTTTGCTTTGATTGTTTCGATCTTTTGTCGATGGGATTGCTTGTTGTTGTTGGTTCATGCTTTAAATCCCTTTTTCGTGCCGTAGTTTAGTATGGGCTTCCATCGTTTATCCCGTTGGTGTGCTCTTTGTTCATCGATTTTAACACAGGTTTCGTATTCGACCCAATTTCCTCGTGGGATCGACCCCGTACTCTTTGCCATTCTACTACGATCGACCCTGTGTTTGGCCGGTTAGAGAGTGGTTTCACGGTATATGAGTTTTGTGGATTATAAATATTGTTTGGTTTTTGGATCGTGAAAAATCCTCTCATCAAAATGGCGCCGTTGCCGGGGAAATTGTTTAAAAGTCGAATTTGTGTTTGGTCGTGAACGAAAAAAAAAATGAAAAATATGAAAACATGTTGATAATGTTGTGCTTAGACTAGGTTTGATTGCAATTTTGGTACTTAGCTTCTTCGGAGGTTGATATGTTGTAGGTTGTCCTAGAACTTGGGCCTAAGTGTTTATCATCTTGTTTTATTTAGATTTCGATAGGAGCCATGGGATGTTGAAGTGATGTTGTCTTGAACTCGGATTGAATACGACTTTGGTACTTAGTCTCTTCGGAGGTTGATATCGTCTAAGTCGCGCTAGAACTGGGGCTCAGGACCTTCGACTATCATGACTTTTTGAGGGGTTTAAAATATCGTGTGTGTGTGTGTTGTGAAAAAAAAAATCGAAAATAAATAAATAAATTCGAACTCGGTTTTCATGATGCTTGCTATGTGTATTCTTCTTGAGTTGTTGATCTTTTTGAGTTCGGATTTTGGTTGATGGTTTTGATGATACTTGTTTGAAATGAAATATTTAAATTGTTGTTTTGAGTCTTTTATGGTTTGAGTCCGTTTTGGTGTCACTTGGTCGAGCCAACGACGTAAAACAAAGGCGCTCGGTGGGAGGCAACCCATCATTTCCTGTGTTTTTGCTGGTTTTGAATTCGTTTTGCTGTGTTTTGGTGTTGAGGATTGAATCCGGATGATCCCGAGGGGCCTTCATGCTTAAAATTCACTTTTCCTCTGTTTTTATCCTTGTCCGGACGGACACACACACCCATCCGTCCGGATGGATCTCTGGTTTTACAATGATCTTGGCATTCACTTGTCCGGACGGACAAACATACCCATCCGTCCGGATATATCACTGGTTTTGACTTGGGTTATGATTTTATTTTGAGCACGTTTAAACGTGTTGGTTGTTTATTGTATGGTTGATTCGTATTTTGACTATCTCTATGCCATATGTTCAAGTCTTCTGACGTGACGAGGTCGTTTATTTTTATCACCCCCGGATTCTCCCCATATTATATGCTTTGGCACGCGGACCATGTCCCGTGCATGTATTTCTTGGATGTTTTTCAATGACTAGGGATTCGGGATGGACTACTTTCACGACCGTTACGGGACTTGATCGCGCCGTTTTGCCGGGCTCATAAGCTAAGTCTTTCTTTTTCCTTCTCGTTCACACACCGAGGACGGTGCTTCACTTAAGTGGGGGGGACGACTTAGATTATTTGCTTGTTCTTAAAAGTATTATGCCGTGATGTGATAAACTTGGTTTTTACTCGTTTCCGAGTCGATTTTTAGGCCGTTTTTCAAAATTTTCCAAGATTTTAACACCACGTTACATGCATGTTGTTCACAATTGAGTGGTGAAAGGTCTTTAGCTTTGTGAATGTCTCACAGTGAGTCTATATTGTCATGATACGGAACACTTTTTAGTACGCGTTTGACGACGGTTATGCTTATCACGATTACTTTACACACCTGTACCCCTAGTTTCGAGGCAAAATAGAAGGATTGGCCTTGGTAGGAACACGGGATGACAGTTTTGGCATTCTTTTTTTTACCCTACTTTAGCCAAATAAGCCTGAGCCGAATGTTTGACCTTTGTAGCCCCTCTCAGCTTTGATAGAATGGTCCGACCACCATTCGCTTTATAGCCGTTTCGTTACTTAGTCAGAAACCTACCCTTGAGACTTATTTTGGTCACATTCCTTTCATTTGACCCTATGAGTGGACTTAGTCTCTTGTTAAACCACACTTGCCAAGGCAAGTGTGGGGTGGGGGAGATGTTGTTTTGGTTGGAGTTGGTGTTTTCTGAGCTGTGTAAAGAAGGGGAGGAGCTCGAGTGATCTTTTTATAAGGCCTTTGGTTCAAAGAAGAAAAGAAAGAAAAGTTGAAAAAGAAAAAGAATGCAAAAAGAAGAAAAGAAAAAGAAGTGAAATAAAAGTTTGAATAAAGTGTAAGTGTTGAGTCAAAGAAAGCCTTGTGTGGACGTGTATTGTTTGTCCATATAATGTTGAGTTCGGAAGTTGTTTTGATTTGTTTGATTATCGGAGGAGTTTGGTGTTGATTTGTATGGTTGCAAGGAGGAGATACACGTGTTTGGATTATGTTCACTCGTACTTCTTTTCTCCAGTTTCCCAAATTACCCTTTTCGATTAACCGAATTTACCCTAGCCTAACGTTATAACCATTCAAGTCCTGCTGGACCGTGTGTAACCTTGGTTAGTCCCGATTAGTGGAGATTCTAGGAAGGGCAGGATTGTGTAAAGTCATTTGTCCGGTATTCCAAACCTGAAATCGTATTAAGCATGAGTCGTCGTCATTCAACACACATTCACTCCGTGTCATGATCTAGTAGAGTCAAAGTAATGCATTCACTTAACTAAGTTCTTTTCACCTCGATATTTTGAAATGCATGCATGTAGCGTAAAGTTGATTCCTTGGTATTGTTTGAACGCCTAATTTACTCGAGGACGAGTAAAGGCTAAGTGTGTGGTGGTGATAGGAACCAACTTTACAGTACATTTCTGTACAGTTCAGCCCACGATTATCATATTTCTGGCATGTTTCGGGTGAGTTTAGACCCTATTTTGAGTATTAAATGAGGTTTTATTGCACGGCGAGTGACTGTCGGTTTTCCGTAAACTCGACCTTATTTTAGCATTTTATACTCGTTTTTCCCGAGCACCCGTAGTTTGCGGGGTTATGCGTTTGCTTGTTGTTTTCATATGGATGCAGGACTAGGGTGTCTCGAGAGCCCGAAAGGCGAGAAGTATGATGATAAGTGTGATCAAGGTGCAAGAATGAGCCAAGGAAGAAGAAAGAATAAGAAAAGGAAGAGAAATAGTTGTTGCTCTCACCATATGTTCACTTCATCAGCATTTTGATCGATTATGGAGGCATTTTCTGGTCAGGGTGTCTTCACAAAAGTTGTAGATAATTCAAAGATCTTTCTAATGGTTTTTGAATCACCCCAATCAGAGGTCGGATGAAGAAGTTATGAAGTGTTTACTGCAGAGCTGTCAGAAATGGAGCAATCTGGAGGCAAAACCAGAGAGTTGTCCGTACGGATGACATATTTTGTCCGTACGGACGACTGAAAAATGATGAACTATCCGTACGGATAGCCTTTTATCCGTACGGACAAGTACCCTGGACTATATAAACACCTAAACATCACAGCAACAGCAACAGCAGCAGATTGACAGCAGGTTCAGTTTCCACCAGTCCGGTCCTTTGAGCTGCATTTTGACCCATCGCGGAAGCATTTTCTGGTCAAGTCGTCTTCATGAAAATTGTAGGGAATTGAACGAGCTTTCCGACGCATCTTGAATCGTTCAATTCGGAGCTACACACAGGGAGATTTTAATGATTTACTGAAGACGGGTCAAACGAGCCGAGTTGGTCGGCCCACCAGCTCAAACTCGCGATTTTTGCTCTATATAAGAGGCTCCATAGAAAGAGAGCCTCATACCCTCATTTCTTTCGGCATGGACTGAGCTCGAGGCCGGCTTAGGTGCTCAACCCAGCCGCTCCGGCGGCTGTTATGCAGGTTGACATCTAAATAGTCGGATCAAGGCTTGGGCCCGTGCTTTTAGTTTAGATCTTTAGTTTTGTTATGATAGTCGAACGCGGTATTCGATCGTTTGCTTGTGGATTTCGCGTCGCGGGTCACGGTTGGGATTAAAGACTGGATCTTTTGTCGATTTGGGACATGGGCTTTCAGATCTAATGTATGTCGATGTCGATCTTGTGAGTTTCCTTTGTCGATTTGCTTTCTCTCGATTTTGCTTTGATTGTTTCGATCTTTTGTCGATTGGATTGCTTGTTGTTGTTGGTTTGGCACATGCTACACCCTTTTGGCACGCGCTAAACCTACTCCAGAACTTGTTGTTCTTTTTCTGCTCTGTTTTAGCGCACGTGATACCTTATTGCCGATCGCTAAAACTAACATGTTCCTTTTGTTTCGTTATGGCGCGTGCTAAAACCCGTATGATACATCTTGTTCCTGTTCAGAGGCTGTTTGGCGCACTAAATGGAAGCAATGCATTCCCGAAGTTTCTGGTGCGTTTTGGAGCGCTAAAGCGGCTTGGCACGCGCTAAAACAATCGGGAAATTTGAATAATTGCCTGTTTCAACTCTGATTCAACCTGTTTTCGATCTAAACGATCCCAACCTTATTCCATCCTCCAAACCTGCAAATTTTATCAGAAAACAGCAGCAAAACACCAAACAAAAACCGTTTAAGGAACACCCTCATACCTTAGCAATCCAAAAGCAAACTTGAAAGAGAAAACGAATTGTAAAAAGCTTGAATTCCTCGATTCCAAACACTTCTACGAATAACCTACGATCATTAACCATTATAATATGATTAGGCAACCTTCTAATTCACCAAAACTCGGACTTTTCTCTCAAGAACGTAAGAAATCTAAATTTAAGGCTAAAAGGGAAAACTTAATTCTTGTTTTGCAAACTGTTAGTATGGAAACGATTGTCTTCTTCCGTTGATCAATTTTTTCTACAGTGTCTGCACAAACAATCAACCGTTAAGCCACACGATTGAAGAATTCGTTCTTACTTTTCCCAGAACAATAGCGTTGCCTCTTTCTTCGTTTAATCGGAAAAATTGACGTAATGTGAATAATGGGATTTAGAAAATTATTTCCTTTTATAATTATTAATAAATCTTTTTAAAATAATAACTAAATCCTTGAATTAAATCCTTTTTAACTATTCTTTTAGGTTTGGAATACAATAGGAAAAATACTAATAAATTTCAATTTTACTCTCCCCCTTAAGAAAAGTCTCGTCCTCAAACCTGAACGCATCTGGGAGATGCTTGAAATCTGGAAACTCGTCAACCATGTCATCCTCTATCTCCCAAGTTGCCTCTTCCAGTGTATGGTTACTCCATTGAACCAATGCTAGTTGAACGTCTTCGCCCTTGACTTTCTTCACTTTTTGTTCCAAGATGCAAACTGGTCCTTCGTTGTCGGTCAAGTTTTCTCCAACCATTTCAAGGTCAACGTTTGCTTCCACATTATTTTCCGTTAAGCACTTCTTTAGCATTGACACATGAAAAACGTTGTGAACTCTTCACAAGGATTATGACTACTCCAACCGGTAAGCTAAGGGTGCTACTTTAGCTAAGATAAAAAAAAAAAAGGACCTACATATCTGGGGCTCAGCTTGTCTTTCTGCCCAAACCGTCTCACTTCCCCTCATCGGTGATGCTTTGAGGTACACTCTGTCACCAACTTCAAACTCGAACGGTCTTTTTCTCACATCTACCAGACTTTTATGTTTGCCTTGAGCCACTTTCAGATTCTGACGAACTCCCTCAATCTTTTCTTTAGACTGCTGAATCAACTCTGGCCCTGTAATCTGTCTCTACCCAGCTTCATCCCAAAACACTGGTGTTCTGCACCTTCCGTACAAAGCCTCAAATGGTGGCATTTTGATGCTTTCATGGTACCTATTATTGTATGTGAACTCTGCCACTAGGAGGTACTCATCCCATTAGCCTCTTGTTGAAATGATGTCCCAAACCCAACCGGGTTGGACCGGATCCGACCGGATCGGGTCTTTTACAGTTTATTTAGTTCATGTAATAAGTTTATTATGAGTAATAAAAGCACTTTTGTTATTATATATTTAGTTTATCTTTATGAACCAATTATGTTAAGTGATTAGAGATATCATCAACCGTAATTACTGTCATGGTTTCTCTATCACAGTTTAATACTAAGGACGCTAGTATATATACATTAAATAAGTTTGATACTTAAATGTCTCTAGTCGTATGTACTGTCAAACTGGACATTGATAGTACAATTAGACTATCACGTATTGGATGTCTTCTATCTTATTGAAGATATGGATGGATCTCGTCTATCGAAGTGTGGAGACACTTGGACTGTACGTGGACGTGAATTGGAGAAGGCGTACGTTAGACCGACCCACTTACATTAAGTGTCGCAATATGCGGCAGTTGTATAATTATCCTAAGACTAGAGTCTTCATTGCTTCATAGTGTGGATTGTCATGCTTTGACAATATTAAGGTTTCCCCTAGCCATGGGGCAATCATGCGGTAGTGCTTGGGTATGATAGTAAAACATGCGTAGGATACATGTTTGTTCATTTGGAAATCACGTATCCTAATAGTAGGAGTAAACATCTGAAAGGGCCTTCTTATAAGGAATGTCTAGCTCTCGTGAATCTTTGCAAAATGGGAGTAATTGAGTTACTTTGAGAGAGCGTGATATCCAAATTATAAGATACGATCATTGATGTATTGACACTCGAGATACGATTGTATGGATATTGTAACATCGATAGGATTCTATTTACACTGTAACTGTTTCACATGAAAGGTAGTAGTCATCGTTTTTTACTCTTCCGATGATTGGGGGTCATGATGTGTTGCTAGACGATATTTCGTGATTGTTAGGTATGAAGGGCATTTTAGTAAATGCACTTTATGTCTACGGCCAACATATTCAGAAGTCTATCGTGTCACACACATAAAAATATCTTGCTGGATTAAAATGCGGTTATAATGATAACCAAAATAATGAAAGTTTTATCTCGACTATAAAGCTATATAGTGATAAATTAATATGGTGGTATTTATTTATTATGAATAAATTAAATACAAGATATTAATTATGTTAATTAATGAAGAATATCTCGGAAGCCAATTAATGGCATATAGGGCGCAGAATGTGTGTATATGATTTATGGTAATATGATAAAGATAGTCAATATTAGATATTGACAATATCTTGAATTTATTTAATATGAGATATTAAATTAAAGATAAATCTAGAATATCTATTTTCCTTAATTTACTAGTAAAATGTTTTCTTTCTCCTTACTCCACTCAGAAGCTTTTCCAATTGGGAATGGGAGCTACTTGGGGCGCAGCCTACCCCTATATAAGCAAGGGGTTGGCTAGCTCTTTTATACATCATGATTATAAGAGTTTTAATTTACTAAATAAATTGAGAGCTTCTTAGAGAGAGAGAGAGAATGCTAGTCTAGCAACCGAGTTTTTCTAGTAGCAATCTAGAGAGGATTCCGGTGAGGTGCTCATGTGGATATTGATAGAGGCCGGACACATTGACGGCTTTCGCACACTACTACTCTTCTTAGACAGTCAAAGCTTCGATCTTATAGATCAAACAAGGTATTCACCGTCTATTACTTAATGTGTTTATTATTTTAAACGGAGTCGATCTTGGGATCATAAATCAATTTTTTAAATTCCACTGCGTATACTAGTTGCTTTTCCATCAGTGGTATCGGAGGGAACTTCGAACTTAAGCAATAAGCATTAAATAATTTTCTTAGTAATTATAATAGATGCATGATCTAGATTCACGAAACGGAAAGCAAAAATAAATTTATAACACGTCGGGTAGGGAGCTGGGCCGAAGCGGCATCTCCCCACCGTATAACCGCCATCGGCAACGGCGTCCCTAGGGGTGCTGGTGTCAGCTGGTGGTGTATAATGGACCTCGATTTGTTTTTTTGTTGTTTTGTGATTTCGTTATGGTACATTGATATCTCTTTGCTTAGTTGATGCAATGTTGCTAACCAATGATTTAAATAGTTTGGACCATTGGGATGCCATATGACACTACTCAATTTATCGAGTAAAAGAGTTAGACATATGGTCCACAATTGTGGACCTAAGGTTAACCTAGGCCTTTACCAAATATTTGGTAATGGCCTAGGTCGATGCCGTTTGGTTTTGGAAACCAAAGGCATCCCTTTGGTTAGGAACCAAAAGGAAAGAAACAAAAGAGACCTATTTTATTTTTGATTTTATTTTAGAATAGTTCTAAATAATAAAATTAAAATAGAAATCGTTTTATAATTAATCATTAATTTTATTTCGATTAAAATTGTTGAATTAATTAAATGTTAATTAGTTAATTGGTTTGATAAAAAGAGACGCAAGTTGGTAATTTTAGAATTTAATCTTTTTCATAAGATTTTTTTTATTGTATGAATTAGACGTTGTAAATATAATGTGATTATATGGACCCCGATTGATCATGAACTCGACCAATAGGATAGATGTGAATGATTTAATTTTCTATTGGTTTTAAAATTTATCTTAGGCCGTTATAAAGAACATGACCTAGTTTATTTTCTGCATTTATCTCATTCCCGTTAGCTCCCCCCTCCCCCGCGTGTGCGGCGGGTGTATAAATTTATTAGATAGATTTAATGTACCAAGAATGGAGCGGAATATGAAGGCCAAAGAAAAGAAGACATATTGGCGGTTGCAGCTACCCTTAGATTGTGAGCCGCAGTTTCGTCACTTTGTATTCGAAACCTTACCTAGGAAAAGTCCATGATCATACAGTTTGTGCGCGGAATGATGTATGTTTTATTTTGTGTTGACAACGTAGTAATATTCATGTTTTAGATGAGACCGTAATTAATTAAAATTAATTAAATGAATTAATTTAAAATTACTCCCAAAATAAAAATTGTGTCTCCCAATATTATAGAGACTGTGAAGAGCCCTTGTTCGGATCCAACTGATCGGCCATCATTGGGAGTTAACCTAGCTCGGGTATAACATCATTATTGAGATATGATCGTATGAGATCTCGCGAATATTGGGTTATGGCTTGACTAAAGTCTTTCGGTGATTGGCCACCATCTGACTTTAGAGACAAGGGGTTGGCTACCACATAGAGATGCGGACTGTCAGTTGACTAGTCAACCATTAGGAGTCATATATGATGGGACTGGTAGAAGTACCTACCTTTTGAAATTGTCTTGATTGATCGACCACCGCTGGGGATTGAGGCAACTTGATAGGTTCTTAGCCACTAAGGGGTTAATTAAATTCTTGAAAGCCAAAAGGGAGTAGTTGGCTAGTGGGAGCAAAACCTGGATGAATTTTAAGTGCAAATTTTTGGTTTTGTATGCATGAACTAGTACTTATTCTATCTTTATTTTATTGTTGTAGAAATGTCAAACAAATTGAACCTTCGTTTTATCATTGATAACAAGTTTGACGAAACAAACTATTTCGACTAGGAAAGAAACATCTAAATCGTTTCGAGACATGAAAACATTGGCTATGTTTTGGACACTCCCTTAACTGAGGAACCTGAAGATGCTGATAATAAGGAATCGGTTGAGAAGCATTAGAAGCACAATTCTGACAGTGTTGACGCTACTTGCATCATGCTTTCTTCTTTGACACCGAAACTTCAGAAAAAACATGAGTCTATGGATGCTTACACCGTCATTGGTCACCTGAAAGAGCTCTACGCTTCTCAGTCTCGCATTGAGAGGTACGAGGTCTCGAAGGCCTTTTTTGGTTGCAAGATGACTTCAGGCACTCCAGTTGGGTCGCATGTGCTAAAGATGATTGGATACATATAGAAGCTTGAGAAGCTGGGCCATAAGATGGAGTGTGAATCCTTGGATTAAAAGAACTCCAACCCAAATTTGACGCATGTTGCATATTCAGGCTGTCAGAAATATTGTTCACTTGATTCTGCAATCTCTACCGGACTCTTACTCACAGTTTATGATGAACTATCACATGAACAAGATTGATTGCTCCCTCGCGGAGTTATTAAACATGCTCAAGACTGCTGAGGGCACTGTTTGCAAGGGTAAGCAAGTGTTGCTCATGACTTCTTCTAGGGGCAAGAAAAAGGCCCAAAAGAAGGCCAAGAAGGCTAATTAGATACTGGATGTGGTTCTCATATTTGTACGTATATACAGGCACTAAGAAGGACTAGAGATATGAGGAAATGAGAAATGGACCTGCGCGTTGGGAATGGAGCAGGTGTTGTTGCCCTAGCCGTAAGAATTTATTTCTTACATTGCCCAGTGGGCTAGTACTAGAATTGAATAACTGTTATTTTGTTCCTGCTCTTACGAAGAGCATTATTTCTATTTCTGCATTGGATGTTGAAGGATTTTCTTTTACGTTTAAGAATAAATGTTATTTTTTTCACGTGATGGAATATTTTATGGTACTGGAAAACTTGACAATGGTCTCTACATATTAGATATGAATGTTGATATGCTTAATATAAATAACAAGAAAGCTAAAACAAGTGACTTGAATGAATCCTACTTGTGGCATTGTAGACTTGGTCATATAAATAAGAACCGCATTTCCAAACACAATAAAGATGGATTATTGGATCATTTTGATTATGAATCATTTGATACATGCGAGGCTTGTTTACTTGGCCAGATGACAAAGTCACCATTTAGTGGCAAAGGGATAAGATCCAATGAATTGCTTGAGCTCGTACATACTGATGTATGTAGCCCAATGTCAATTCAAGCCAAAGGAGGATACTCTTATTTTATCACCTTCACTGACGAATATTCTCATTATGGGTATGTATACTTAATGAAGTATAAGTTTGAAGCCTTTGAAAAGTTCAAGGAGTTCAGAAGTGAGGTAGTGAAACAACTAGGTAAAGGAATCAAAAAACTTTGATCTGATCGAGGTGGAGAATACCTAGATGGAGAGTTTCAAGATTGCTTAAAGGAGAATGGGATTCTGCCTGAATAGACTCCACCCGGAACCCCTCAGATGAATGGAGTATTTGAATGGAGGAACCACACCTTGTTAGACATGGTGCGATCCTTGATGAGCTACACAGTTCTTCCAAAATCACTTTAGGGGTATGCTCTGGAAATAGCATCCTATACACTTAACCGAGTTCCATCAAAGACAGTTGAGTTGATTCCCTATAAAGTGTTCAAAGGGAAAAGACCAACGCTAGGTTACCTAAAACCTTAGGCATGTCCCGTTTACGTGAAACGGACCATGCCTGACCAATTAGAACCTAGGTCGGACAAATTTCTATTTGTGGGATATCCTAAGGAAACTAAAGGATACCAATTTTACAATCCAGGAGAACAAAAGGTGTTTGACTCCAAGACTGGCCATTTTCTGGAGAAAATCCGCGCTTTAACTTCAAACAAGTAGTACCTCCAAGTCTTCAACGAACACAACCGTTGCTAACTTCAGATCATGCGTAGGGTAGTTCTTCTCATTCGGTCTCAACTGTCTAGAAGAATAGGCAATCACTTTTCCATTCTGCATCAACACACAACCAAGACCTTGACTTGAAGCATCCGTGTATATGTCATAATTATCAAAGACTTCAGGTAAGGGTCAAAACTAGTGTCGTAGTCAACATCTCCTTAAGAGTCTAAAAAGCATTCTCACATTCCTGGCTCCACTCGTATCTCACACTTTTTTGAGTGAGCAGTGTGAGGGATGGAGCAATCATCCAAAAGTCATTAACAAAACATCTGTAGTAACCTGCCAAACCCAGGAAACTCCTGATTTCTGAAACTGGAATCGGTCTAGGACACTTAGTCACTGCCTCTATCTTGGCTGGATCAACTTTAACTCCTTCCCCTGAGATGACATGACCTAAGAACTTTACTTGGTCCAACCAAAACTCACATTTACCGAGTTTTCCATAAAGTTTGTTCTCTCGGAGTGTCTACAATGCTATCCTCAAGTGCTCCTCGTGCTCATACTCATCCTTTGAGTAGATCAGAATATCATCAATGAACAATATCACAAACTTATCTAGATATGGCCTGAATATCCTCTACATAAGGTCCATAAATGCTGAAAGTGCATTCCTAAGACCAAATGGCATGACTATGAATTCATAATGCCCATAACTATTGTTGAACGATGTCTTCGGAATATCCTTCTCGTTAACCTTTAACTGGTGATAACCTGAACTCAAGTCTATCTTAGAAAAGTCATTCTACCCTTGAAGTTGATTAAATAGGTCATCTATCCCCGGGGTGGATAATTATTCTTAATAGTCAACTTGTTCAACTCCGTGTAATCTATGCAAATCCTCATGGTTCCATCTTTCTTCTTAACAAACAACACTGGGGCTCCCCACCGTGATGTGCTAGGCGTGATTATATTCTTTTCTAACATGTGTGCCAACTGCTCCTTCAACTCAACTAACTCTGCTGGATCCATCATGTACGGTGCCTTAGCCACTTGTTTTGCTCCAGGAACAAAGTCTATGGTGAAGTCAATCACCCTGTCCGGCATATCTCCTGGTAACTCCTCCGGGAAAACATCAGGATACTCATTTATTATTGGGATATCCTTTAATTCTAGGCTCTCCTTCGCTGTATCTACTGCAAAGAACAACAACGCATCATATCATTCTTATACAGCCTTAGTTGCTCCAAGGGCTGAAATGATGGGATAGTTCCGTATCTTAGAATACTTAACGTTCCCCTGGTAAGTGATTGAGGTCTTACCCACTTTCTTGTTCTTTCAATCTAAATGAACTTGGTTTTCCGCTAAAAGTCTATTCCCAAAATGACATCGAACCCTAAGACCAAGTCCGATTCACACTTGTATTTACCAACTTGAATCTTACAATGAGGGACCATCTTGTCAACTTTAGAAGTTTCTCCTAACGGCGTCATGATTGAAAGTGGTTTCTTAACTCTCCGAATGGCATCCTAAGTTACTCAGCTACTTTAACTGACACGAACGTGTTTGAAGCGCCGGCATCAAATAAAGCAGATACATGTAAACCTTCTACTAGTATAGTACCTAGCAAGCATGTAAACAAGTACTTTTAATCGACAAAAGAACATCTTAAGCAAAGAAATTAAGCTCAAACAAACAACTTAAATGTACTTGTTACGACTTTGTCCTCAGTTTCATAAACAACTACATTAATAAAAAAAGACTTTGCTCGGGCCGCTTGCTCTGTTCTTCCCCACCGGGGTCTGGATACTGCTGGTGCTGAACTCTAGCCGGCCCTTCTTTGTGGGCAGTCCCTAGCCATATGTGCAATGCTGCTGCACAGAAAACATTTCCTCATGGCCCAACGGCACTCTCCTGCATGCGGCTTGCCACACTTAAGGCAATTGGACGGTGGTGCCTTACTGAGAACCGGTGCTACTATTCTGGGTCTTTGAGGTGGTCCCTGCATCTACCTCTAATTTGTGTTGGCAGGTCTCTTCACCACATTCTTTGAAGATTTCGCGTTGTGCTCCTCAATCTCTAAACACTTGTTCAGCAGTTTCTTCATCGTCTTCGGCCTGTTACCCATTAGATGATCCATAATGTCTTTGGACAACCCTTGTATAAACCACGATACCCTGTCTGATTCAGTTGCTATGGCTGTAGGCACGTACTTTCCTAGCTCATGAAATCATCTCTGGTACTCCATAATTGATATACCTTCATAACGAAGGTGATATAACATGTTCTTCGCCGATCTCTGAGCTGTCGGGAAAAAATCATCCATAAAAGCCGTATTGAATTCATCCTAGTCTGTTGATACGTACAAATGGAATCACCACCCTTGAGTCCCGGAATAGCCTATCTGACCCACCGAGCCAAATAAAGGCCCGCGACCACAGCATTGGCGAGGCCAACCAACCAAGTCGAGGTCGCTGCTACCGAACCCCGCCCCGAGCGCTACAGGACCAGGGGGCCAGACTGCGACCTTGAACAAAAGATCCTTAAGAAGCCGCACAAAACTTGACGAAGTAGCAGGGAGCCAGAGCAAGACAGGACGATAAAGTTGGCGAGCCTTGTGGTCCTAAGAGGTCGCCGCCAGGATATCTTGTCCACTTGCAGTTCAGATATTTAAAGTTTTCTTAGCTGTTAAGTAAACTTAGTGACTAAGCTATTATGTAACACCTGTCCTTACTTAGCTCCTAAGCCTCCTCCTCCTATAAAAAGAAGGCTTGTGTAACATAAAAAAGGAGACATTCTAATACAAAAGCAGGCCCAAGCTCTGTAAAAACACCATCTCTCTCACCCTCATCCTATCGCCGTTGTTCGCCACCGGCTAGCTAACGTTTAAATCATCCACAAATAGCAGATATCCACTAAACATACACCGCTGAGCCACCGTGATGATTTCCACCTCATCAGTTGGCTCCGTTACCGGGAACTGACGCAACAACACGCTCTCAATCCCAGGCGTAGAAGTCATCCAAGGGTGCTAGCGTGCATCAGATCGAAGGAATATCACATCCTTTGGTCTAAAGGTAATCTTACCCAAAAAAAACCCCCAAACCGCCTTTGTTTTCTTCCCATAGTGAAGAGAGCTGCCAAAATGTGACATTTTCTACCTCAAAATCATATACCAGAAAAACCCTCACCCATATAAAAAAGCGCCACTGAAAAAGGGCAATACACGTTGCTGGGATTATTGCGTGCAAATCATCACTACTTTTCCCTCGAAGAACCATATTCTAGATGCCACATCATCCGATCTGTCACTATCAAAAAGATCTCTGATTTAAATCATGTGCGAATCTCATCTCCCAGCTAAACTAGTTCGCCACCTCGATAATGGCAGGAAGCAAGGGACAGCTGACGCCCCAAACCCCTGAAAAAGGGGTCACACAGCATCAGGCTCGCGAAAAGGTTGTAGGAGAGACACTCGACAACTTTCCCGTTGAGGGCGAAGGGTCGCAGAGAGGGGTCTTACCCCCTGGCGACGCCCGGAATATCATCAATAAAAAACTAAATCAAAGGAGGTTGTCGCTGCTCTGGATGGGGCTCGCAAAGAACCGGCCAGGTCGCAGCAAAGCCGCAGGTCGACCCCCGAAACAAGACCAGGTTTCCAGGAAGACCCTGAGGTCGCAGAAATGAGGGAGTATGCGAGGTATGCTGAAACCATGTACCTGACTAACTCTCGCCTGGGGGCAAAGGGTCAAGCCCCAATGTTGATCCAACCCCCAAATCCTCCCAGAAATGAAATCGCCCCTGCGGCCCTAGACAAGGGCCGCCAGAGTCAGATCCAAGGGGCTGAGGTTGAAGAAAGTGTACAGTCATCGGGTCGCAAGGGACGGAGGAATGAAACCGCAAAAGCCTCGGTCCCACCTGATCGTGATCATCAGAAAGGAAAGACGGTCGAGAAAGGATCAGCTTTTAAGAGGTTAGGTGAGAAGGACAAGGCCCCGGCCCTAAGTCATCTCAGCCTTCCGGGAGGAGAAACCCCCTTCCCCCGACAAGAAAGAAACACGCAGGACGTTCGCGTGATTATACGGGATAAAAGAGCCCGTCAAGAAGGATCCCATGACCATGAGGAATCAGAGCGCAGGTTGGACCGAGCCGATACGCAAACATTGTCACGACCCAGGTTCGACCCTTTCTTGGCAGAACAGATAGAAATAATGAAAAAAGAGCTCGCAGAACTCAAAAAGTCGAGGCCCGCCGAGAAAGTCGCCCCAATCTCAGGGAACGATGTGCTCGCCAAGAGAATCACTGAAACATTGCCCACTAGCAAGGAAAAGGTTAGCTACCCCAGTTATAACTATTATAATGGGAACTCTTGTCCAAACGATTGGCTCACCGCCTTCCAAGGCCGCATTACCTTAGCAACTCAAAATAAGTCCGCCTGGTGTATCGCCTTAGTCGGTAGCATGCAGGACAGGGCTGCCTCCTAGGTTTGCGGGTATCCTCGCGGCTTAGTTGAAAGCTGGGAAGATCTATCAGAAAAATTCGTCAAGGAATTCGAATAGGCGAGCAGGCCAAAGAAAACCATCGAGGATCTGTACGAGGTTCGCATGGGGGGACATGAGTCCGGAAAGGAATATTATGAGCGGTTCATCAGAGTATATGATCAGACTAGAAACACCCCAGACGATGCGGTCATAACATGTTTTCTCACCGGGATCGCTAAAGGTCCAATGAAGACAGAATTTAACCTACGACCCCCAAAAGCGGGCCTTAGGGAAATGCTAGAAAGGACCAGAATGATGGGAGTTAGCGAAGAACCGTCCTCTGGAAGAGCAAAACCCAAAACGGAGCCGCATTCTCAGAAAGAGGATCGCGTGGACGATCGAAAGAAAGAAAAAGACCGGGACGCGAACAACGATCGCGAGGTCAAGAAACCGTATAAATTCAGCGAGGATAACTTCAACCCGCTCAACACAAAAGCATCCCAGATACTGTTCGAGATCCGTGAGGATTTCGATAAACCCAAACCCATAAGGGGCGATCCCGACAGTCGTGATAAGTCAAAATACTGTGACTATCATAAGGACCACGGTCATATTACAGATGAATGCTTCACCCTAAGGATGGAAATAGAGAGGTTGATCCGTGAAGGACCAGCGACCAAGTATAAGCGCGAGGGAAACGCCGGTCCCAACTAAAGGCGCCAACCCCGCGTCTATCAGAAAGAGGTTCAAGTTATCCACGGGAATATTCCTAGCAACAACCAGCTGAAATCCCAGATACATCAGATCAACACACGCGGCTTTGAAAAGTAGATGGTATTGGGGGAAAAGGAGAAAGGAATCATGTTTACCAAAAGCGAGCTGACTACATTCGACGGACCTATGGAGATACCCCTCATTCTAAAAGTCGGGGTAAACGACAAACATGGGGTCAACAGAGTGATGGTCGACACCGGTGCTGGTCACGACGTCATTTATTTCGACTGTTTAAAACAGATCGGATTTGGAGAGGCCAAATTAAAACCCTACCTCGGGGTGCTCGAAGGCTTTACCGACGATACAGTACGGGTCAAAGGCACAATCGACCTCCACATCACTTTATGCAACTACGAGCCCTGCCGAACGGAGGTAGTCACCTTTTTAGTCATCGACCTCCCCTCATACTATAACATGATTTTGGGGATTCCGGCCATGAGATAGTTTCAAATGGTGGCATCTGTTCCACACCAGCGGGTCAAGTTCCATGTAGGAGATGAGATTGGGGTCGCCATTAGTCGACCCGGATTTTTTCTTGAATATATGACCAAGAACAGGGCCGAATCCAAACGACCCAGAGTGGAGGGGTTTAACATGGCTGCGGACCAGATCGCCACGATAAAAGAAGTCATCATAAATAGCAGATACCCCGATCAAAAAATAAAGATAGGGTCACAAACAACTGAGAAAGAAAGGGAAGGACTGATCGAGCTTCTAAAAGAAAACCTGGACGCCTTCGCCTAGGAGGTAACATTTATGAGAGGTGTGGAGTCGGAGGTCGCACTACACTATCTAAGCGTTGACCCCCACTTTAGGCCGATCCAACAATGAGCGCGCCAATTCTCCACAGAAAAGGAAGTCGCGATAAAAAGTGAAGTCGAAAAACTCTTAGCAGCAAGCATAATCAAGGAGCTTCAATATCCCACTTGGTTAGCAAACGTGGTAATGGTGAAAAAACATAACGGCAAGTGGCGGATGTGCGTTGACTTCACTAATTTAAACAAGGCTTGCCCCAAAGATCCTTATGCGCTGCCTCAAATCGATAAAATGGTAGATGGGATCGCAGGTTTTGAAACGCTGATTTTTCTGGACGTCTATTCAGGCTATCACCAGGTCAAGATGGCAGACGAGGACAAAGAGCTGATGGCCTTCAGGGCCGCCGGCGGACTCTATTACTATGAGATGATGCCATTCGGTTTAAAAAACGCGGGTTCAACGTATCAAAGGATGGTGAACAGAGTTTTCAAAATGCAAATAGGCAAGAACATGGAGGCCTATATTGATGATATGGTCTTGAAATCAAGTCGCCAGGATCACCTGGTGGACCTTCGTGAAACCTTCTCAAATGTAAGAGAGCACTCGATGAAGCTAAACCCAGCGAAATGCACTTTTGGGGTCCAGGCAAGAAAATTTTTGGGCTTCATGGTAAGTCAGAGAGGGATCGAAGCAAACCCCGAGAAAATTGAAGCTCTGATAAACATGAGCGAGCTAACAAGCGTCAAGGAGGTACAAAGGCTCAATGGAAGAATAATAGCCCTGGGAAGGTTTATCTCAAAATCTGCCGAAAAAAGCCTACCCTTCTTCAAAATCCTGAGGGGAAATAAAACCTTCTCATGGACAGGGGAATGCTCACAGGCTTTCAAAGAGCTCAAGGCCTACCTCTCAAGCCCGCCATTTCTAACTAGTCTAGTGGTCGGAGATGTTTTGCTACTTTATTTAGCTGCCTCGGATCGGGCTGTCGCCGCAGCACTTATCAAGGAAGAGGGCACCTCGCAAAAACCTGTTTATTATGTTTCTAAGGATCTAAGCCCAGTAGAGAGTCGCTATTTTAATATTGAAAAATTAGCTTACTGCGTTGTCATAGCAGCCCAAAAATTAAGGGCTTACTTTTCATCGCACACTATTATAGTACTATCGGACGCACCACTGCGCCACGTCCTCCACAAGCCAGACTTGTCAGGTCGCCTGCTGCGGTGGGCCATCGAGCTCACTGAATTCGACATCCGATACGAGCCTCGAAAAGCTATCAAAGCTTAGGCATTTCCCGACTTTATCGCAGAAACAAGCTTCAACGAAGAAATCCAGGAACAGGCCTACGCAAAACATGTCCACGATAAAATGACAACCATATGGGACGAGCCTCAGCAGCCAAGTCACTGTTGGCAACTATATGTCGATGGCACTGCTAGCCTTAAAGGTTGCGGTGCAGGGATTATCCTACTAGAGCCAGGCACCTCGGAAGAAATTGAGAAGGCCCTGAGATTTGATTCCACTGCGTCAAACAACCAAGAAGAATATGAGGCATTCATCGCAGGACTTGAGCTCGCAAGGGCCATGAAAGTCGAAAATGTGCAGGTTTTCTACGATTCACAGCTGGTGGTCAATCAAGTGACCGGGTCGTTCGACATCCACTGTGAAATCTTGCAAAAGTATATTAATCTCGTCAAAAAACTCAAGAGCGGCTTCAAATACTGCAAATTCACCAACATCCCACGAGAGGACAATCACAGAGCAGATTACTTGTCCAAACTAACTAGCGACGATGAAATCAGCAATCCGACAATCATGGTAGAACATTTGTCAGAACCAGCTATCGACATGGTTGAGGTAATGGATTTCCGACCCACTAACCCATATTGGGTTGACGTCATGAGGGCCTATATTGACTCTGGAGAACTCCCTAATGATCCGATGGAGGCTAAGGCCCTGATCAGGAGAGCCGCCAGATACACAATTTTAGACAACATTTCGTATCGGCGATCGTTCTTTAAACCTTTACTAAGGTGCGTGCGACCTGAAGAAGTCGATGGAATCCTCGCAGAACTACATGAAGGGATGTGTGGTGGCCACCCAACCAGCCGCACTCTTGCTTAGAAATTTTTATTGGCTGGGTACTACTGGCCGAAGCTCGCAGAGGACGCCAAGGCATACGCTAAGGCATGCGACGTATGTCAGAAATTTGCGGATATTCCCAGGCTACCATCAGTCGAGCAAAGCATTGTCGTCGCCGCCTGGCCATTCGACATGTGGGCCATCGACCTCGTCGGACCATTTAAAAGGGGTCACTCCGGGTGTGAATATGTGGTAGTCGCCGTTGACTATTTCACCAAATGGGTCGAGGCCAAAGCCTTGGTAAAGATCAACACCAGAGACATAATCTATTTTCTACTCGATCAAGTATGGACTAGATTCGGCGTCCCCAGAGTAATAGTATCGGATCACGGGCCGCAATTCAGGGAAGAGTTCGACACTTTCTGCAGAGAAAATTATGTAAAACATTGACAATCGTCAGTATGCTATCCACAAGGTACTGGGCAGGCCGAGAATGCAAACAAACAGGTACTGAGCGTGCTTAAAAAGAGTTGGGGTGAAAAGGCGGGTAAATGGCCAGACCACCTCCCCACGGCCTTATGGGCGCTCAGAACGTCGCGAAAAACAACTACAGGGGAAACTCCTTTTGCTTTGACCTATGGATCAGAAGCTATGGCCCCAGTGAAAATGGCCCTGCCAAGTCTAAGGGTCGCCCAATTCAGCGAGGCCGACAACCCGCTCACTAGGAAGCTCGATCTTGATTTAGCAGAGGAGCGGCGAATCGAATCGTATGGCCGTTTGGTCAATTGCAAACAGGCTGCCAAACGTCACCATGATAAACACATTCGCAATCATCACTTCACCGTGGGAGATTATGTTTTGCGAAAGAGACATGCCACTGGCCACGAGGCCAAGAAAGGAAAGCTATCGGAAAGCTGGGAGGGCCCAGTAAGGATTGCTCGAGTAGTCAAGAAAGGGACTTATGTGTTAAGTGATAATCAAGGTCGTGAATACAACCGGCCTTGGAACGCAGACAATTTGAAAAAGTATTATATGTAAGCTGTCCATCTACAACGTACGAGCAGAGCATGCGAAGAATGAAATCAAAATAAAGAAGATTCATTAATGAAAAGGGGTACAATTGTTTCTAGCAAACCCGCGGCCTACAACGCCCTTCGATTTAACCAAAAACAAGGGGGCCACATGGTGGAGGCAAAAAAAAAAACTACATACGACTATATTCAGGCGAACCCACAACGAGTCCAACGAGTGCGTCGGCACCCTAGCTAAACTACACAGCCTAGCTATAAGCGAGGCAAAAGGGATGCGACAGTCGGGATTCATTGAGATCGCAAAATTAACTGCCTCGCGGTGAATCAGGACCCCCAAATTAATGTCAACATGGGGGTCGCGAATAGCATGCAAGAGGAAAGCTTCAGCCTCGCTAACAACCTCGAAATCCATGGACGGGAGAGCACGTGAGTGGAAAAGGGCACGTGAGTTGATAAACCTTTTCCACTCACGGTTACTGCGAGACAATTCAGACGTAGATCCTAGTACACGAGGCCGTTGAGAATCTGGGAAGAGCTCGTGGATCGCCCGATGCGGGCGAACCTGTCTACTTGCCTCATCCCCAAGGTTCCAGGCAACCTCATAGTGAGCAGAGGGATCGATAGCAGGTATGCGAAGAGCCTCATTGATAGCCTCCGGGGTAAAAATGACCGAAACACCACGGAGGGTCACACAGCTAACAATTTCTGCAGAAGGAACCTTCGATAGGACTGAGTAAAATTCCCTTACTATCGTAAGGTTGAAGGGTATCGAAGGTGGCGAGACAAAATCTAACCATCCGGAAAACCGTACCCGGAGCAAAGAACCACCTTCAACCTTGCCTTCATTCAATCCCCTCTCCCTCACAAGCTTAACCACATCAAAATAACTCCAGAAATGATCTTTGGCAGTAAGAGAGGCAGTAAGAAAGAAAGAGGAAACATCACGTACGGGACGGGATTTAAACACCCGGACTGCGCTACCCTCTCCAGATTGAAAAGACATGGCTCTCACAACAAAGATTTATGCAAAAGAGGCATGAAATAGACCCAGGTTTGCTCCCTCCTTTTATAGCAGAAGAAAGCAAAATAAACGGCCACGATCGACAAGATCGGACGGCCAGCACCCACGCGGTTTTACCCAAAAATTCGAAATCCGATGGGCACGAGATTTCAGGCTATATTAACGCTCGACAGTTATTAGCGTGAGATTTTAGGCCATGCTGACCACGCGTGCACTGCTGGTCAAAGATATGGCCAGTGAGCTGTCAAATCAATTCAGAGCCTTTGATTCTCGGCAACACGACAGTCGAGAAAGGTTAGTCTAGTCCAATCAATTCAGCTTTCAAGTTTCTTGCGAACCTCTACTCCGCCTTAAACTTACGGGGCCGCATAAAACCTTGTAAAACCTCGCTCCAGCGAACCGTGGAATTCTTAAAGCAGTCACCACAAGATTATTTGCCACAAGTCCGCAGCGACCAAGGAGGGTTCAAGTAGCAACGGACACTTGTTTCGCTCAAATCCCTTCAGGCCTCGCCCGAAACAAGTGGGGATGGCCAAAATTTTAAACAACGCAATGCAATTAAGTATAAGCTTGATCACCGATTTTTGTCCTAAATAAGGAGGGCCGCAACAGGATTTTTCGATCAGTTCTCTCCGGTTTATTATTTCAGCGAGCTAAATAAACCTCGCCAAAATAAAGGGGGCCGCACACATACAAGATCCACAAGATACGAGAGGAATCTAAAGAAAAATACAATGCATAAATCAAGGGGCCAAAAACGGCCACAAATCAAGTTTAGTAAGCCAAACGAGGCCACAAGATCAGTGCGGAAAGTAAAAGCTAAGGTTATTACAATCAAAGAAAGCATCGGAATAGTTCAAAAACAGAAGCAAAGTTGAATTATTACAAGATCGCATAAAAAGTCTTGAAACGAGCATAAAATCATTTAAGTAGAGCCGAGAGGAGTGTCGATAAACTCGTCGCCAGGTTGATCGCCCGCAGCAGCAGGAGGATTCTTCAAAATAGCAAAATTGACAGGATTAACTGGAGGAGGATCCCACACTAGCTCGCCATGCTCTATCTCATTAGTTTGAATGGCGACGATGTGGTCCGCGGCATAAAGTATATCTGGGTAAAGGGCCAGCAGGTCGGGACTTCGCTGGGACTTGTTAACCCACTGGAGCATTTCCTCAAGGGTAATGCTCTCTCTGCCATGATAAGTCCAAAGGCAGCGAGGGAGGTGGTTGAACCCTTGGTCGAAGCTTGCCTCCTGATAATCAATAAACTCATCAGAACACTTAAAGACATCAACGGCCGCCGGGCCCACCTCCTCCGTGGCCTTATTTGCAACAGCAAGCTTCTCTTTTAAACTCGCAATCTCCTCCTACGCTGCTGACAACCCATCAGCAGATTTACGGGCTTCGTCCTTCAAAACCGACACCTTCTACTTCAGCTCCACATCCAGTTTGGTGCTCTCAAGCAGGGTTTTCTTCATCCACTCTACCTCGATCAAAGCCTCAACGCACTTATTTTCAGAAGCGACCTTGGCCTTATCCGAGGCTCCAAGAGCCGCAGTCACTTTCTTAAGCTCAGCCCTGCGTTTCTCAGCAGCCGCAATGGCCTTGTTTATGCGAGTTCCAAGCTGAAAAAGGGAAGAAAAATAAGCCCGCCAGAAAATTAAAGTTTGAAAGAGAATAAAAATACAAGTAAAAACTCACCATCGAGGCAGCGATCCCAAATTGACCCGAGAGATCTTTGAGTTCGGTGACTTCATCACCGGCGGGGGCGTCATCCTGAACCACGACACGAGCAGTAATCCCCCTTCCGATCTCCATCTGAACTCTGGGCGGCGAGTCCCATGCGAGGCGGCCCAAAGGAATGACATCAGCAATGGCCTCCCTAATCTGGCTCGTCTTAGTCATGTCAATGCCTTGGGTAAAATTGGCATCCAACCACACGGCCTCTTTTCCTTTGTAACCTCGAGGCAAGGTCCCTGGCGGCAGCGTCCCCATCCCCTCAGAGGCCTCTTCCACAATAACCTCTGGCCGCTCAGAGCCTTTTTCCGTAGGTCACTTGTCCGAACGATCAGAGCCTTTGCCAGCTCCGCCTACGGTCTTGGCCTTCTCAGTTCTGGATCGCTTTTGGCCCTAAGGCTATTTTGCGGGTTCATCAGCCTGTGACCTTTTTTGGGCCCCACCGGTCTTGCTCGAGCTCGCATCTATTGGCGCCACCGCTGGCTGAGTAGGGTCATATGTCTCATCAACAATAGAGGCATCCACAGTGGGGGGTATCTTCCCCAGAACCTGTTTTAGGGTCGCCTGTCGGGTTTTGGCCTGCTCATCAACGAGCCTCTGCCTTTGAGCTCTGTGTTCTGTAGCGTCCATACCTGCAAAGGAGTTCGTTAGAAACAGGTACAAAGAAGGAGCAAAATAATACAGCTTACAAAGTGGAGATAAAAACAAGAAAAATTACAAGGCGGTCTTCTACTTGGGTCGCCCCCACATACAGGACACTCAGAGGAAAAACACTTGCCCAAATGGCAATCTCCTATCTATTCAGGATCGCTTTCTTCTAGGGCCACGGCAACTAACGGCTCCGCTCCACCTGGACCCGCGATACCAGCCATGCGCGCCAGGGGAAGAGCCACATCGAGAAGATCGACCCAGGCCACGTTTCTCAAAGAGGGTTCAACCCCGTCAGACTGTATTAGCGACATGAGCCCTTTAACGAAGCGCTGTTCAGGAACTACAGGTTCTCCATCGAAAGGGTGGATTTTCCTTTGCGCTTTGCGGCCTTGGGGAACGGCCAGCCAACCTTGGACTCCACCTTAAGAATCCGCTCTTGCCATCTATGGATTTTATTGGGTAGCAAGAAGAGCAAGCGAGGTGTCTTGGTCCTCAATGATATTTGCCCCGGAAGGCCCGTTGCACAGAACAAGTGAAATTGACCCAGCAAAGTAAGGGTAGGCTCTATCTTCATTGTCCGACACATGACAATGAAGGCCATAAACTGAATGACGGCCCCAATGGCAAAATCAGTAGGCAGAGCCCTCATCAGCTCGCAAATCTTGACAAAAAATGGATCGAAGGGAGGTCTAAGCATTGCATAGAAATGATCGAAGTGGAAGATCAGGATATCATACGAACGGTGGGCACAAACATAATCGTCGCGATCTCCGGGTTTAAATTTATCCTCCTCCTTCGAGTAGTCAAGCAAAGAAAAACTATACAAACTTGTTTCAATCTTATATCGGCGGCGAAGAATTTTGTTAAGATCGTCACTATCGTGAAGCATCACCCACTCTTCCTTTAGAGCTTTCTCATACGCGGTCAAAAGAGTGAACTCCCTTAACGCCTCCGGATTATTGGGTTTCGGGTTTTTTGCTTTTGCCGCCGCTTCACCAACAGTTATTGTTTTGGGATCCCTTTTCCTTTTTGGTTTCTTAGGGAGCTCCCAGACAGTCTTGCGAGGTAAGGGCGCATTCTCATCCTCGCTCGATCCCATGAGCTCGTGAAGAGCGGCGTCCTCAATATATGCCTCGTCATGATCAGCAACGCCATTGGAGCTGGGTCCGGCGGCATGATCTTCAACATCAGACGTCTTTCTATCTCCGGCCTCGCTAGTACTAGTTTCTTGAGGGCGGGCCATCTCTTTGCGACCCTTTTTACGTCGCGGCTCTGGATCAAGGAACATAACGTCTAAGTTAAAGGGATCATTGCCTACATGGGCAGTGGTCCCCTCTCTGGTTATCTCGTCTAGCAGGTCGTCCCCGGCGGACACATCGGGGCTAGAGGGGTCATCATCCTCTACATCCTGTGCGTAGTCATAGGCCTCCTAATCCCCCTCGGAGTCGCCTCCTAAAGAATATTCCCCATCAGACATCCTGTAAAAACAAGAGGAAAATGTGGAGCTTTCAGACCTGGGATAATGGGAATTAAGCCAGGAAGGTTATCGCACCCATCTCGACGCCTTCCCCTCCGTTTTTACAGGAGAAATGGAAAGCAAATTGCAAATGAAAGGGAGGAGCAGATACGAATGAAAACATAGCAAAGAAAAGGTAAAGGTTTCTGGGCCAAACCATCTCTCTCCCCTTTTTCCCAGAAAAATCATACCCCAAAACGAAAACACAAAACTCAAAAAACCCCAGACTTTTACCCTAAAAACATCTTGAATCGGAGCACATTACCACACAGTGGATCAAATTCACTAAAAAAGATTGAAATTTAAGAAGGAAAACATAGAAAGAGGTTAGGGGAAAAGGATTTACCTGTTTTTATGAAGAGGATAAAACGGACAGCCGCAAGAGCACGCCGGAATCTTCAAACTCAAGACCGGAATCTCCAACTCCTAACCTAAAACCGCAAACTTGCTTCAGTCACACCCAAACCTTCACCAGAAAAGCCTTGCACTCCCAGAAAAAGAAAGAAAATTTAGAGAGAAGTTGAGGGGAAATAAAAGTGTGAAAAGTGTTTGAGGTCTGAAGGGCGCAAGCCTTATATAGGCAACGGAAGTTCGATCGTGCGGCCGGGAATCAATCCATCTAACGGTCGAGATTTGCGCAGTCGATTCAGATTCCGAAATTCAAAAACCATAATCATTATGGAGGTTAATCAATGCCCACGTGCCTACTTGGGCGGTTACCAGAGGCGCCAATGCCCACGTAATTGCGGTTACCGAGAGGGCTGACGACAGCCACGTTCTGACGATTCAACTACTCAAACACCCACGACCTATTGGATCACCCCACCTAGAACAAGGTCGCCAAAACAGACCCAAAGTTGCTTTGAGGCCTCTTGCTTTAAAAGCACGGTCCTTAGTGAACAAGTCGCATCAGACGACGAGGTCGCAAAACAGACCCAAAGTTTCTACGAGGCAGCTTGCTTTAAAAGCACGGTCCTTAGTGAACAAGTCGCATCAGACGACGAGGTCGCAAAATAGAACCGAAGTTGCTTCGAGGCCGCTTGCTTTAAAAGCACGGTCCTTAGTGAACAAGTCGCATCAGACGACGAGGTCGCAAAACATACCCGAAGTTGCTTCGAGGCCGCTTGCTTAAAAAGCACGGTCCTTAGTGAACAAGTCGCATCAGGCGACGAGGTCGCAAAACATACCCGAAGTTGCTTTGAAGCCGCTTGCTTTAAAAGCACGGTCCTTAGTGAACAAGTCGCATCAGACGACGAGGTCGCAAAATAGACCCAAAGTTGATTCGAGGCCGCTTGCTTTAAAAGCACGGTCCTTAGTGAACAAGTCACATCAGACGACGAGGTCGCAAATACATGATATATATCCTCGAGCTCTTTTTACTCCACGCTCGACATTTTCATGAAAAATGACCAAGACATGGAGTAGGGGGCCATTGATACGTACAAATGGAATCGCCACCCTTGAGTCCCGGAAATAGCCTATCTGACCCACCGAGCCAGATAAAGGCCCGCGACCACAGCACCGGTGAGGCCAACCAACCAAGTCGAGGTCGCTGCTACCGAACCCCGCCCCGAGCGCTACTGGACCAGGGGGCCGGACTGCGACATTGGACAAAAGATCCTTAAGAAGCCGCACAAAACTTGACAAGGTAGCAGGGAGCCAGAGCAAGACAGGACGATAAAGTTGGCGAGCCTTGCGGTCCTAAGAGGTTGCCGCCACGATATCTTGTCCACTTGCATTTCAGATATTTAAAGTTTGCTTAGTTGTTAAGTAAACTTAATGACTAAGCTATTATGTAACACCTGTCCTTACTTAGCTCCTAAGCCTCCTCCTCCTATAAAAAGAAGGCTTGTGTAACCTAAAAAATGAGACATTCTAATACAAAAGCAGGCCCAAGCTCTGTAAAAACACCAACTCTCTCACCCTCCTCCTATCGCCGCCGTTTGCGACCGGCTAGCTAATATTTAAATCATCCACAAATAGCCAGATATCCACTAAACATACACCGCTGAGCCACCGTGATGATTTCCACCTCATCATCTGTGATCTTACCTTAGTTTTTTTCTATCATATCTGCCCATTCCTGGGCCGCTCCTGTCAACAAGGAACTTGCCATCGTCAGTTCTTACCTGTTTCTAAATTTACTGCTCATGAACCTTTGTCTTTAATTTATACTGATGTTTGGGGGCCCTGTGCTTAACCTTCAATTTATGGTTCTCGATACTATGTTATTTTTCTTGATGATTTTACTAAATTTTTATGGCTTTATCCTTTACGCGCAAAATTTGATGTAGAGCATGTTTTCACCACCTTCCAGATCCTTGTCGAACGCCAGTTTAATTCTAAAATTAAACCAATCCAATCTGACTGGGGGTTGAATATCGTCGATTATCTCACTTCTTCTCCACCATTGGAATCCAACACCGTCTCTCATGCCCCTACACCAACGAACAGGTTGGTGCCATAGAACGTCTCCATCGTCAAATAGTTGAAGTGGTCCTTTCCCTCCTTGCTCAGTAAAATCTTCATCTTCAATATTGGGACGATGCCTTTACCACTTCTACCTACATTATCAATCGTCTACCTACTCGAATTCCTGGTTTCAAATCGCCCTATGAAATGGTCTATCATTGCCCCCCTGACTACTCATTCCTTCGGGTCTTCGGATGTGCTTGCTAGCCTCACCTCCGTCCCTATAATAATCACAAAACTGACTTCAGGTTGCATCTTCTTAGGCTACACCTCCTCCCATCATGGCTACAAGTGCCTTGACCTTTCCTCGGGCCGTATCTATATCTCTCATCATATAGTGTTTGATGAATCCGTCTTCCCCTACCAAAGCCCAACTACCCCTCTTACTCATTCCAACATACTCGTCCCTCTTCCTTCTTCCACTATATCCTCCTTTGACTCCTCTCTTACCACCTGCTCCTCCTTCTCCTGTCACCCCTTTCCCCCCACAAACTCCTCTCCACCATCGTATACTCCCACCTCTCATGAATATCCTCCCCCTCCTCACCCGCTCTAAAACCAATAATCTCAAACCTACTCAATTTCCCGACTTTATTCGTTGCCCTCTTCCGTTCTCCTAGCTTCCTATGACACCCACGAACCCTCCTCCTACACTGAAGCCTCTAAACACTCTGTTTGGCGTGATGAAATACGAGATGAACTTCATGCTCTTCTTCAAAATGATAAATGGGACTCATTCCTGCTACTAAACACATGAACGTTATTGGAAATAAATGGGTATTTCGAATCAAATGGCATGCTGATGGGCAAATTGAACGCTATAAAGCCTGCTTAGTTGCTAAAGGATGTCATTAAGCTGAAGGCATTGATTTTCACTTATTTATGTTGATGATGTAATTATTACTGGCACGTCTCCATCTCTTATTTAGCAGGTTATTACTCATCTAGCGTCTCACGTTCCTGTCAAGGATCTTGGGCCTTTGTCTTACTTTCTCGGGATTGAGGCAATGATGGCCTATATCTTACTCAACGCAAGTACATCCTTAATTTACTTCAGTGAGCTAGCATGGATAAATCCAAACCTTGCCAAACTCCTATGGCGACAAACACTCACCTTCAGCGCGAGGGCTCTCCTTCCTTTTCTGATCCCACTCTATACAGGACTATTGTTGGTGGTCTTCAGTATCTCTAGTTCACTCGCCCAGATATTGTCTTTGTTGTCCAATCTGTCAGCAAGTTCATGCACTCCCCCACTAACGCTCATTGGGCTGCCATTAAACGCATTCTTCAGTATCTTAAACACACTATCTCTGACGGTCTGTTTCTCTCCGCCACATCTACACCTCCTGGCAAGCCTACACTGATGCAGATCGGGCAGCTGATCTTGACACTCACCGCACTATTGGTGCATATTACACATTCTTTGGCAAAAATCTTTTTAGTTGACATGCCAAACAACACCTCACTGTCTCTAAGAGCAGCACCGAAGCTGAGTATAAATCCCTCTCCAACACTGCAGCTGAACTTCAATGGATTTGTAGTCTCCTGCGCGAAATGCACATCTCACTGCCTTCTCCTCCCGTTCTTTGGTGTGATAATATCGGTTCCATCTTCCACGCATGCACCAAGCATATTAGGATAGACTTTCACCATGTTCGCGAGTTCGTTGCTTCCAAGAAACTATCTATCGCCTTCATCTCCTCAGAGGACCAGTTAGCGGATCTTCTTACTAAACCCCTTGGCATTCCTCGCTTCATCATTCTCAAGTCCAATCTCCATGTTCATTCCATTCTCATAGGATTTTTGGGACGTGTTGAGAATATTTTAGAGACACAAAATAATCAAGAATAATTATTGTAATCATTTGCATTTTTTGAGATTGCAGGTTCGAATCCTGTCCCCGCATAATTACTTGAGATATAGATGTCACTCGAACGACGAGCATCCTCCCAGCCTCATAAGTTTGATCCAGGCTCAGGAAGGAATAGGACGTGTTTTATTCTGTTCAGTCTATAGCAATGTAATATACCTACTTATAATAAGCACTTGGGAAATGCCAAGGGGGCTGTACACGTCGACTGTTTTTCTATCCATGTGCACAATTTAATTTCTTTGGCCTGTTTGGGCATATAATTACTTTGGGCTTTTTGAGGTCGGCCCTAAATGGCTATACCTAATTATAAGCGTACAAATAAAAGGGAAATGGCAAAGTCTATCAGCAAATCTCGTCGATTCTTCTCCTCTCAGATCTTAGTACGGTGTTCGGTGGGCTACAGTTCTCCACAGTAAGTGAGGTACGAAGATGGAGACGTTAAATTCAACTGCTTCGCAGATGATGTGGAGGAGAAGGAGGAAGAGTCGGATTTTCTCCGGATTAGTTGATCTTCTGTACTTTTTCTCAGGATTACGTCTGTCCTATGGGGGTAAACACCTTTGACTTCTCGTTTTATATATACATCATCTGTTATTGTGTAGTTGTTAACCTTGAGGAAAGCAAAGGGCAGGTTTTCTATTTGGGCTCTTTTCATTGTCTTCTCTGTTAAAAAAAGTTTCAAGCTTGTGTCTGTAAAGTTAGGGTTTTTTCATTAGCTCCTTTCGTTGTCTTCTCTGTAAGAAAAACCTTCAAGGTTGTGTCTTTAAAGTCAGGGTTTTTCCATTACCTCTGGATGTGTCAGCCTGAATGTTCTTGCATGCGTTGGTGTTGGGCCTGTTTTACCAATTTCCGTTTTTATTTGGGAATGAACAACTAAGTTAGGCATTTTTTAGATTTCCTCTGTTTTTTTCACGTTTTGGATTTCTCTTTCTGTTCTTGGGCTCATCTTGGGTGTCATTCTGTAGCCTAATTACAATTTCTTTTTCCTGGTTTTTTTTAAAAATGCTTTCCTTTTTTCCCTGCAGTGTGTAGGATTTGTGGCTCTTAAGTTTGATCTGGAAGTAGAGAGCAGCTTTATTGCAGGTTTGTTGTTGGGATTTGTAGTTCGATTTGCATGAGTGATTTCTTTTACTGTTCTTGGGTTTATCTTGGGTGTCATTCTTTAGTTTTGTTCAATGTATATTCAGTTTTTTAAGTTCAAGGTGTATTCAGTTTTGTTCAATGTGTATTCAGTTCCTCTGTCTATTCAATTTTTTAAGTTCCTCTGTTTATTCAATGTGTATTCAGTTTTTTAGCTTTGTCCCTTACTTGTGAAGCTGGAAAATTGTGTTCCACTTGCTGTTAGATTGTTGGTGGATCTTGACCAAGGATTAGGTTGTGCGTCAAGCGGAGTTTTGACCCGTATTCCTTGAGTCATTGCACCATAAATCTTGTGTAAGCCAAGGAAACATAATTATCCTTGGACACCCTTGTGTGAAACAAGCTCAGTCGTGTTCTTCGGTGGTTTGCCCTCGAAAAAGATCTTGAGAAATCAAGATTAAGGCCCTTTACTTTGGGTCGGCATCAAACTGAAAGAGACTTTGGCTGAGAGTGCCGAACCACAAGAGGAGTTCTTTATTCTCTCACATTATTAAGAGTTCTGTTATTTGTTTTAAGAGTGCTAGGTATGTAGTCTAAGGGAGAAGATGATTTAAGGATGTAAACTATACTCTACCTTGTCTTATAGTTTCTTGTATATAGTGTAATACATGTAGCATGCCATGAAGAAATTTGCAACATAGTTTACTGTATTTTGTCTGAGGAAGTGGGTGTCACATGTAGTCTGCCTTTGTTTCATTCACAGTATGGTTTCATAGCTGCTTATGTGGTTCGATTAGATGTGTTGTGTTTGTATGTGTACACTGCTATGCAGTCAGATTGAATCAAGATGTTTGTTCATGCATAGCTTTTTTGTGTTCGCTGTTATTTGTACTTGGATTCATAATGTTCCTATGTCTACCACCCTTATGGTTTTTGCGGTTTGTATCTTTCAGGGTGGTTGCGGTTCGTTTGTTAGGTGGAAGAAAGGTTGCTGCAGGTGAGTGTAGTTAGGGGAACTACAGCAAACCTCAATAGTTAAGGGATCTATTGCAAACCCCGTAGTTAGGGGATCTACAGAAAACCCCCGTCCACACACTTAGTCACGTCCGCTTTTTAGATAGGGTTCTTTTTGTTGCATCTGATTTGTTTCTGTTTGTATGGTTTACTGTAGATGTTAGTTCCTTTAGGCTGTCCTATTGAATAGTTTTCCCCCCAGATTTTCTGTTTTTTGGATGTGAAGCCTAAGTGTCTAGCTGTATTTTGTCTGAGGAAGTGGCTGTCACATGTAGTCTGCCTTTGTTTCATTCACAGTATGGTTTCATAGCTGATTATGTGGTTCCATTAGTTGTGTTGTGTTTGTATGTGTACACTGTTGTGCATTCAGATTGAATCAAGATGTTTGTTCATGCATACCTTTTTTGTGCTCACTGTTATTTGTACTTGGATTCATAGTGTTCCTACGTCTACCACCCTTATGTTTTTTGCGGTGTGTATCTTTCAGGGTGGTTGCGATTCGTTTTTATGGATTTCTTTTGCTGTTGTTGGGTTTATTTTGGGTGTCATTCTTTAGTTTTGTTCAATGTATATTCAGTTTTTTAAGTTCAAGGTGTATTCAGTTTTGTTCAATGTGTATTCAGTTCCTCTGTCTATTCAATTTTTTAAGTTCCTCTGTTTCTTCAATGTTTATTCAGTTTTTTAGCTTTGTTCCTTACTTGTGAAGATGGAAAATTGTGTTCCCCTTGCTGTTAGATTGTTGGTGAATCTTGACCAAGGATTAGGTTGTGAGTCAAGCGGAGTTTTGACCCGTATTCCTTGAGTCATTGCACCATAAATCTTGTGTAAGCCAAGGAAACATAATTATCCTTGGACACCCTTGTGTGAAACAAGCTCAGCCGTGTTCTTCGGTGGTTTGCCCTCGAAAAAGATCTTGAGAAATCAAGATTAAGGCCCTTTACTTTGGGTCGGCATCAAACTGAAAGAGACTTTGGCTGAGAGTGCCGAACCACAGGAGGAGTTCTTTATTCTCTCTCATTATTAAGAGTTCTGTTATTTGTTTTAAGAGTGCTAGGTATGTAGTCTAAGGGAGAAGATGATTTAAGGATGTAAACTATACTCTATCTTGTCTTATGGTTTCTTGTATATAGTGTAATACATGTAGCATGCCATGAAGAAATTTGTAACATAGTTTACTGTATTTTGTCTGAGGAAGTGGCTGTCACATGTAGTCTGCCTTTGTTTCATTCACAGTATGGTTTCATACCTGATTATGTGGTTCGATTAGATGTGTTGTGTTTGTATGTGTACACTGCTATGCATTCTGATTGAATCAAGATGTTTGTTCATGCATAGTTGTTTTGTGTTGACTGTTATTTGTACTTGATTCATAGTGTTCCTATGTCTACCACCCTTATGGTTTTTCCGGTGTGTATCTTTCAGGGTGGTTGTGATTCGTTTGTTTGGTGAAAGAAAGGCTACTCCAGGTGAGTGTAGTTAGGGGAACTACAACAAACCCCAATAGTTAGGGGATCTATTGCAAACCCCGTAGTTAGGGGATCTACAGAAAACCCCCGTCCACACACTTAGTCACGTCCGCTTTTTAGATAGGGTTCTTTTTGTTGCATATGATTTGCTTCTGTTTGCATGGTTTACTGTAGCTGTTGGTTTCCTTTAGGCTGTCCTGTTGAATAGTTTTCCCCCAGATTTTCTGTTTTTTGGATGTGAAGTCTAAGTGTGTAGCTTGTAGTCGAATTATCAAATGAGAACTAAAGGCCATGTAAAGCCTAGGCTTGGATCTACAGCAGCATCATTGTCCACTCAAACCAGTAGCAAACCTGATTGTAAGGCAACGATTGATAAAAAAACAAAATCGATACTTGCAGGCAACCATCTTCTAGCATAGATGATTCTCCTGGCCTATCACCTTTCCTTAAAAACTTTCACCCACCCTTGTGCCAGCCATGTGTACCTAATAATTATTTGTCGAGCATAAATACATGCCCTATTGTTCATACAGCACTTAGTCATTCAGAATACAGGGCCCGTGCTGTTGCTCGCTTCCGGTACAATAGGCTGAAGCGAAAAAGGGCATTGTCCAGCATTTTAACCATAGGAGCCCATCAGCCGGTGGCATATCCTGACCAGCGATTCTCCTACGTTACACATACTGATCCTCCTATCCCATCTAGCAGTCCAGTCGTATGTCCACAGAAATCCAAGAGACAAAAAAATTCCAGCAGGACTAAATCGCAGACTTCCAATTGTTTTCAATCTGAATTGTCATCCACACAAAGACTGAAAAAAAAAAGGAAGGTCCTTCATGGCAGAGAAAATCGATAGATATATCTGTTTCTCCTAGCATCTTAGAGCCCGTACCTGACTGCAAACATTGCGGTGCTAAGAAGTTCTTCCATGAAACAGCAAATCTCTGTTGTTCAGATGGGGATGTTACCCTTGCTGAGATTAGCATTCCTTCTGAGTTAAAGGTCATGCTTCTAACACCATGTGCTTCTGAATCTAGAGGTTTTAGAGTTATGATCCGTCCTTATAACAACCATTTAGCTTTCACTTCTCTCGGCTTAAAATATGACAAAAAACTTGCAAGAAGAACAAAAGGTATCTATGCGTTTAGAGTCCAAGGCCAGGTATACCATTGGATTAATCGTCTAACACCAAGTGGTGATGAACCAAAAAATCTGCAACTTTACTACCACGATACAGACTATGAACTTAAGAACCGACTTGCTAGCTGTCCAGATTTGGATCCTCAAATTTTACAATCCCTGCTAAGAATCTTAGCTTCAAATCCTTACGCACGCTTCTTCCGAAGTTTGTCAGCCACAGAAAACTTAGAGGAATGTCAAATTATTCTGAAACATAATCCTACGTATAATCTTAAAACATACAACAAACCTTCGGTGTCTCAGGTTGCAGTGCTCCTTGCAGCCGATGAGAATTCTGGTGAAATAACACACAGGGATATTAGGGTATATAAACATAGTGGAGAAGCGAAAACAGTCCAATATTATTTTGGATGTTCTGACCCTTTACAATACCCACTAATGTTCCCTGATGGCCAAAGCGGATGGCATGAGGGTATTCCCAAAAATGGTGTAAAAAAACACACCAAGAGAAATTGCATCCTCTCTAAGAATTATACTTTCTCACCACACACCTTCACCAATGCTGAACAGCTACTAAGGGCTGAAGAAGAAGGTAAGAACGCGTATGTGCGTCTACTTTACATCAGCTGTTTGGTGTTTGCACTATATGTGACTTCCTGCCTTGTGCCTGCAGTTGCTGCAAGTAGGGGTGAAGATTCATCGTTTGTTTCTCTAAGGGAATACTACTCATATAAATTCCAGATTAGATCCAATGATGAATCTCATGTCCTCCATTACGGCAGGCTTTTCCAACAATATTGTGTGGACATGTATGTCAAAATAGAAACACAAAGACTAGATTTCTTCAGAGCTAAATCAAAACAAGAACAAGTAAGACAAGAGTTCTTACAAGGAATCGTAGATGCTGTCGGCAGCGGCGAACAAGAACCATCAAAAATAGGGCAAAGAATTGTTCTGCCACCAAGTTTCGTAGGCGGCCCTAGATATATGCGTAAGAAGTATGTAGATGCAATGACTTTAGTCCAGAAATTTGGTAAGCCAGACATCTTCCTAACTATGACATGTAATCCGAATTGGCCAGAAATTAAAGAACACTTGCTCCCATATGAGCTAGCACAGGACAGACCAGACCTCACAGCTAGGGTTTTCCATACAAAGGTAGAGGAGCTTAAAATTGAACTCTTAAAAAAGAATGTGTTTGGTGAGATTTCTGCATATACATATGTCATCGAGTACCAGAAACGAGGTTTACCACACGTTCATTTCTTACTGATATTGAAAAACAGCCAGAAACTTTACAGCCCTTCTGAATTTGATCAGATTGTCTCGGCTGAGCTTCCTGACAAAGACTTACATCCTTTTCTGTTCAAAGCAGTCGTAAGCCACATGCTTCATGGCCCATGTGGTGTCCTTAATCCTGGTAATGTCTGCATGCGTAAAAACCAAACATGCAAGAATATGTACCCTTTTAGCCTATTCGGATGAAACCAGAGTAGGCTTAGATTCCTATCCGCATACCGTCGTCGGAATGATGCGAATAGAGTAAAGATACGCGGTGCTTGGTTAGACAACAGATGGGTGGTGCCTCACTCACCATATTTAGTTGCTTTGTTTGATTGTCATATCAATGTTGAGATATGCACGTCCATAAAAGCGATTAAATATATCTACAAATACATATGCAAAGGCGGTGATCGAGTTCTTTTCAATCTGTCAAACCTTTCTCCTGACCAAAATGTTGTTGATGAAATAGACAACTTTGTATCAGCACGATGGATATCGCCGCCTGAGGCAATGTGGCGTATATTGATTTCCAATGAACGAAATGAAACCTCCTGTAATGAGCTTACATCTCCACCTCGAAAATTACCAGCCAATCACTTTTCACACGAACCGTAGCCTTACAGAAGTGCTGCAAAATTCGAATGCACTAAAAACCATGCTGACAGAATTCTTTGAAATGAATAAAGTAAACGAAACAGCAATAAATCTTAAGTGTACCTATGCAGACTTTCCCACCTACTTCGTATGGAATACTAGCCATAAAAAATGGCATGTACGCAGACAAGGCGAATGTATCGGTAGGATAGTAACTGCACATCCGACAGAAGGTGAAAGGTTCTACTTAAGAATGCTTTTAAAGAATGTCCAATGTCCTACTTCATACAACGACCTTAAAACTGTCGACGGTCGTGTCTCCGGTACATTCCGTGAGGTTGCATTGCTTCGCGGATTGCTCGAACACGACAACAGCCAGGAATTATGTTTAGACGAAGCCTGCGTGTTCCAGCTCCCATATGAACTTAGGCGCTTATTTGCAAGCATTCTTGTCTTCTCGACTCCAAACGATCCGCTGGCATTGTTCTACAAATTTGAACAAAATATGTCTGAAGATTTAAATAGGAATCTTTCGTTAAGCCCAGCACAAATAAGACGTAAACTTATTCATCAAATTTCATCATTCCTCCAATCGATGGGCAAAAAACTAGAAGATTATATTGTGCTTCCAGCAAACGATACATACACAAACGACGAAGACTTACTTAAAGAAATCAGAATCGAGAGTAGTATCGTTGTGTCTGAAAATGACCTAAGACTAAAATACATGCTTAACTCAAAACAGAAACACATTTTCCAGCTTATCACATCCACCGTATATACTAATGAGTCGCGTGCTTTCTTTGTCGATGGTCCCGGCGGCACTGGAAAGACTTTCTTGTACAGAGCACTACTCGCAGAAATTAGATCTAAAGGCTTTTATGCTCTAGCAACTGCTACATCTGGAATCGCATCTTCCATACTACCAGGTGGAAGAACCGCACATTCTCGATTCAAAATCCCACTAGACACAGCTGAATCTTCTGCCTGTAGAGTAAGTAAACAATCAGCTCTTGCCCATTTAATTAGGGAATCGAAGCTCATCATATGGGACGAGGCACCAATGGTGAAAAGAGTTGCCATAGAATCATTAAACGACTTGCTTTAAGACCTGATGAGCACTGAACAGTTGTTCGGTGGCAAGGTTATCGTCTTTGGTGGTGATTTTCGGCAAATACTTCCGGTAGTTGAAAGAGCTACCAAATCTCAAACACTAGATACATGCTTAATTAATTCACCTTTGTGGCCCCACATAGAAAAGCTTCACCTTACTGAAAACATGAGAGCCCGAACCGATCCATGTTTCACAGAATTTTTAATGTCCATAGGCGAAGGAAGATCGAATACACACGATAGTGCAAATATTAGAATACCTGCTGAATGCCTCATTCCTAATACTGATGACCACCAGGCAGACCTTCTTAAGCTGATAGAATTCACATATCCATACATCAATAGCCAAACAGCAGCTCCTAAAGCCGAAAACAAAGCAATATTAACTACAAAAAATGAATTCGTAGATGAAATCAATCAACTAATGATAAAAAAATTCCCAGGACAGACAATTACATATTCAAGTTTTGATCACACTATGAACCCTGACTTACAAGCACAATACGAAGACATAATTAATAGTCTAACCCCTAATGGATTGCCTTCACACAAACTAACCTTAAAAGAGAATGCACCAATCATTTTGCTAAGGAATTTAGATCCATCTGAAGGACTTTGCAACGGTACACGTTTGACTTGCAAATCTTTACAAAGAAACGTCATACATGCAGAAATTTCTCTAGGAGAATATGCTGGAAAAATAGTTTTCATTCATAGAATTCCACTCCAGCCTTTGAGCAGCGACTGTTATCCCGTACCATATAAACGAACTCAGTTTCCTATTCGCTTGTGCTTTGCGATGACAATAAACAAAGCACAAGGTCAAACATTGGATTCTGTAGGTATTTATCTTAGGGAACCTGTGTTTTCACATGGACAGTTGTACGTAGCGTTGTCACGAGCAAAATCCTCAGCATTTGTTAGGGTGCTTATACGGCAAAACTCTGCTGATGATATTGACTTATCTACAACAAAAAATATAGTCTACAAAGAGGTCTTGACCAATTAGGCTATTCTATGCAAATAATGACCAAGTCAAGCAATAAAACTAAATTTTCCGCCGCGCTGTTCTAGGTCTGTGCTTGTTTTCTTTTCAACATGAGTGCGAGACATGAGTTTAACAATCTCCATAATTACTTATTAAGAAAACCTATACATTATGTTTATATATATATTGTTCCACTGCTGTTAAGTTAAACTAAGCTGAAATAAACCTCAACATGATTTACACATGTACTATACACTCTATGTTAATTCTGCTCCTGTTTATATATATTACATGTGTAAATCATGTGTATGTTAGACTGTATATTCTGCTCCTGTTGACTGTATGTATGTATGTATGAATTTTGTGATACACATATGTGTAGCATCTGTATGTATTATGCTGAGTGTGGTCTGACTAACGTAGGTCACTCTTACTTCTATACATCTTTTTTTATAAAAAAATCATATCAGACTATACCCTTAATGTAGTATGTTCAATACAGGCATGGCACTTGTACCAGTAAGGAGAGAATACGCAATTTCGGAGGTGGACTTGGGCATTGGCCTCTGGACAGTTATAGTCCAGGTTGTTGAAAGCCATCGAGTCCAACACAGCAGTGGAAACCATGGAGGGCATCCCAGGCCATACAAGCGCTTCCTCCTTGTCGATCAACACGTAAGTTCTTTACAAAATAGTCTTTTCCTATAGTAATCTTGCAGATACTCAGATTGTTAACACAGTCCATTAACCCAAATTCAGCTTATTACATATGTGTGCCATTTGTCTTTATAGGGCACAAAAGTCTCGGGCGTGCTTTACGACAAAGATATCGATTACTTTTCGACATCACTGCAACCCTTCAAGCGTTACCGGATTTCAAATGCTAGGTTAACTCCTGCCTTTGGTTTCTTCAAAGTTGGGGATTACGACTTCAGTTGGATCATAAGGAATGACACTCCGTAGAGTTGATTCAGGAAACGGAGGTTCAACCATTGCCTTTCTCCTATCCTATATGTCCATTCAATGAGTTCTTCCGTCACGCTGACAAAGAAGGAGGATTCAGTACGTCATTCGTCTTATAGATTTTTCCTTGTATATTTCACCTTACACCCTTCTAACAAACAGCAATGCTGTGCAGATGTCAAAGGTATTGCCATTCATGCATTCCCACAAAGACAGGTTACACGTAACTCTACTATCCGTGAGTTCGTTCTCATTGATGAAAGGTATGCTATTGACATACACAAATAGAACTACATCCGTAGATTTCATAAAGCTTAGATACCCTTTTTAATAGGCATTTTTACTTCTATTGCAAACTACAAAAAAAATCAGTCACCCTTATTAACTTGAGTATTCCCTTCATTATAACCCAAATTTACAGTTTTTTGCTTGTCCTGTACACTCGCAGCAAACAACCTATGATCTTAGGTCTCTGGAACTACTTTGGTGATGTTGAAGGAAACATAATCGCTGACAATATAGCAAACACACCACTCATTATCGGACTCAACATGAAAGCAACCACATTCCACGGTATTTACCACAAAATTTCGAGATACAACTATTCCCACATGTCCATCGTTATTGTTTATATTATATTTGCTACACACATACAGGACTCGCATTGGGGTCGAGACCGTTCTCATACATATTGATTGATCCCCCATTGCTTGACACTCCATCCCTCAAAGAATGGTAAGAAAAGCATTATAATACACTTATTTTTGTCCTACACCCACACAAGAAACAACATAAGCTTACACATCTTGCTTTCTAATGTAGGTTTGCTCTTAACAAAGCTGAAATCAATCAGTTGTTGCAAGACAAAGCATACAAGAATATAAATCTGCTGTTACCACCTCCAAGCATTGCTGATGCCATAGATGTACCTACTGCACTTGCAACACTCAACATGGTAATGTTCCCATAGTTGCCCACCACTTCATGTTTAGAATAACAAAAACCTTATTTACAATTTGTTTGAAAAACAGCTCAACACTGCCTGGGTGTCTGGACAAGTCCGCTTCACAGCTGCAAAACGGGCATACCATATTGTTGCTTGCCCAAACTGCCATAAAAAGGTGGATGCTCCTGCTGGTTGGAACCTTACATGCAATTCATGTGGTGAATATGATCAGACTGAACTGAGGTACAACTCAATTCCATCCTAAGTAAATTCCCTGCATTCACTGGTTTTGTAGTAACGTTTATATTATTATTAGTCTCTCTTGATAATTATATAATACTAGGATTGTATTCTTGATTTTACCTTAAGTTGATAGGAGCACTGGTATGTCTCATTTGTTTTGCATCTGTAATTGTGTCACTTGAAGCCTGTATAATAAACAGATTAATTTGTAATCTGCAAATGTGTGACCTGAAGGCTGTGTAGTCTGTAATTTGTGATCTGTAATCTGTAATCTGTAAGCCTGTAACCTATGTAAGTGTTACAGGCTTCAATTGTAATCTGTAATCTGTAATCTGTGATCTGTAATATGTAATTGTAATTGTGTAAGCCTGTAATCTGTCAGCTTCAAGTCACACAATTTCTAAGCCTGTAATATGTAATCTGCAAATGTGTGACATGAGGGCTGTGTAATCTGTAATTGTGTGACCTGAGGCCTGTGATACAACTGAATTTGTTTTCTAACACTTCTGATGGCCTGTATCTGATATTATTGCTCCATATTTGAGTAGCACATAACATATGCAATACCATTATTATTTTTCTAACTATGTCTTCCTTCCAGATGTCGTGCGCCTATGGAGATTACCGGAGGCAGCCAATCTCTCCGCATCGTCATGACGTCACCAGATGTTGAACAAGTGACTGGCCTCACTCCACAGATGCTCAGTGACTCTTATGAGTTTGTAAGCCCACAAAACATAGATTTTATGATTCAAATAGGTGTTCACTGCCACGCATGACTTCTTCTAACAGAGTAACAGCTTTCGCAGGACTTTGGCATCCAAGATCAATTGCAGGCAGCACTTGACAAACTGAATGTGGTATGTTTCATCAAGAAATACGACCCTTCCACACTTGGTGCCCCAAGCACTGCAGGGATGCGATACACCGTGGTGAAGGCCTACAGGATGGATGCTATAGAGAGACCTCCTGCTTCGTCCCCTTCATCGTCGGCTCTACCCCAGCTGACACTACCTGATGATGAACAGCAGTTGTTCACTCCCAAGACGAAGAAAAACATGACTGAGGTCGAAGCCTTGCCCACACCAGAAAAAACAGAACAATCTACTCCCCCGTCTAAAAGAAGCCTTGATTTTGCTGTTGCACAATCTGGAGATGCACCACTCCCTACCCATCCATCTCATGCTTCTTCCACATCCACAAATGAACCTGCTGACATTCACACAAGCCCAGCAAAGAAAGGCAAAGAGAAGCAAGTCTCAGAGTGACGGCTGATCGTTATGCCTTGGTATTAAAATCCTACTATTATCATGTAGTATTAAATAAACCTCTTTTGCTTGTAATCCTACTGTTGAACTATCAGCCTTGACAGCAACATCAATATGATGTATGCTTAGCATATTACAAACTATTACCACCTATAAAAGTGGCAATAGTATAATAATATGCTTTTTGTTGTATAATATGTTTGGTATTTGGTACTTTCAAAACGATCAACGTTCGCATGCTCTAATATATTCCTATTCCGCGTTTCAGTATTTCATCCTTACCATGTATCCCCGATTTCATATCCACCGAGTGTGTACATGCCGCGCGTTGTGCGGCCCCCGCCCACTAGTATTATATATATACTCCTCTACTATACACAAATAAATCAATGAAAATCAAAGATTGTTTCTTTCATTATGACGTGTATATCGATACAAAAACTATCGTTGGTCCACGCTTAAAATGCAGACAAAAAATGATTCGATTATTCTCTCAATAAATGAGGATCCCACAAAATAATTTCACTATTTTTCTAGGTGTAATTATTGGTTGTGAATTTCCCATCGCGATCGGCACGCTGTGATGGTAATGAAATGGAGTTCCAACTCGGATTAGCAACTTGCCAACTTGCTGAATTATGAGAAACCAATTGCTCCAAACTCAATTCCAATTTTCAATTTCAAGCAGGCAGCACCCGCCATGGGAGCTTGTGATGACACTGCTCCTCTGTTACTTGCCAGTAGTACCTCTTCATCATCAACTAATGGAACACCAATTCAGAAGCCCCACTTCCAAAGAAATGGTATGCTGCCTAGCTTCCTACATTTTCTCTCTCCCTCCCACATACACACCTCTCACACCCCTTTAATTTACCTTTTTTTTTTTTTGCATATTTAATTTACCTTTTTAGTAACTGTTTGTTACATGTCTGAAAGGTAAAGAAAATGTATAGATCTATTGCAAAAAAATTCTACTCAAAGTGATGCAGTCTCATTAAGGAAACCGCTTATGGAAGCTAAGTAAAAACAGTTGTCAACTTAGAAAACAAAAATGGCAATCCTAGTGACATAACCATTCAGGAAGTAATAGTGATACCCTGATTTTACTAGTGATTATCATATGCCTTCATCATGATCAATGTGTCGGATATGATATTAATGATGTAAAATGAGGTTGTGTTTTACTACATAAATTAAGTAAATGAGTAATTGCATTGACTTTCATTATAAAATACTAAAAAAATCTTGAGAAGTGTAGTGGTGTATTGAATATGAAAGATTGATTGGTTGAATGAGCCTATAAAGTTGGTTGAAAATAAGGTTTGTATCACTCGTTGTTGTGACTGAAGTACGATAGCGCTAAAGCATCTGCCCATTACCTTTAGCAATCAACAAGTCGTCCCCAGGACATGGCCTAGTGGTAAAGGGCTTGGGTGTTGTAATGGCAGCTAGACCGGGAGTTGGAGTGTGGAGGTTCGAATCCTGTAAATAGACGACTTCTTTCATTATCTTGGTATAATGGCAGCCCATGACTCTGAGCCATTAAGTTACCTGATTAACATCTCTACTCATTCAGTGGGACAGGGGAGTAGGAGCCTTTTCGGATAGGGTTAACCGTTTTTTAGCAATCAACAAGTCAATGAAAATCACTAAATCATCCCTTGAGAAATATCTATAAGGGAAGGAAAGGGAAGTGGACACCGTAGATTCTTAGGAGTAGAAACAATCAAAAGGTAATTCTTCTCCCTATGTATGTTTGTGTTTGGAGATATTACACGGCATATAGTTCGGCCTTTACAGGGTCACAGTATCCAAAAGTAAGTTTTGTATGGTGTATTATCTTCTTAAAAAAATGCTCTTTGTAGGCGGTCTTAGCTAATATTATTGTATAGAGATGATGTTTTGATGATTCAGGGACTATGTGGACGGCTTTGGCACATATAATAACCGCAGTAATCGGGTCAGGGGTATTGTCCTTAGCTTGGAGCATGTCCCAGCTGGGTTGGATTGCTAGTCCATTGCTTTTTCTCTTGTTTGCATTTGTTACCCTTCTTTCTGCCTTTCTTCTCTCTGATTGCTATAAATCCCCTGACCCTCGATTCGGCCCCACAAGAAATGCTTCTTACATTGATGCTGTTCAGATGATTTTAGGTACCGATTTTTGCTCCTTTCTACTTTTATTTGTAAAAGAAGTGAAGTCTGTTTTCTTTCTTTTGTAGTCCTCTGCATATTCGTAATAGAAATGATTTTAGGTACCAATTCTTGATGTTAATTGTTTGATGCCTGCTTCTTATTTACTCTGGAAATACATGTTTGGCCACTTTTTCAGGGAAAAAGCATGCAGCAATTTGTGGGGTCATTGTGAGATTTAGTTTTGTTAAGCTTGGAATTGTTTATACAATCACATCAGCTACTAGCATGAGGTATGTATGTAATATACCTTTCAGTTTTCAACAAATGTTCAACTCCAGGAGGCTTTTGTTTTTTCCTTTTTTTTCATTTTATTTGAAGTACAGTGTTTAATTTCAATGGTGCAGGGCAATTCTGAAATCAAACTGTTATCATAAACAAGGGGATGAAGCTACCTGTGACTTTGACATTGTGTTTTTAATTCTTGTATTCGGTGTTCTTCAAATTTTCGTATCCCAAATCTCCGATTTTCAAAATACAAAGTGGCTCTCTGTTACTGCAGCCATCATGTCATTCACATATTCCACCATTGGATCAGGACTTGGCTTAGCTAAAATAATAGGTAAACCCTGGATGCTGCTTGCAGTAATTAGGGTTGGACGTTATTTTGTAATTTATTTATTATTATTTTTTTGTTTGCAGAAAATGGAGAAGTAAAAGGCAATGTTTATGGAGTACCGGCTTCATCTGGTGCTGAAAAAACATGGTCCATTGCTCAAGCCATTGGAAATGTTGCTTTTGCCTTTCCATTCTCTTCTGTTTTCCTGGACATACAGGTACTAATGTTTATGTTTTTCCATTGAACAACTTTCTCCAAATGAACACTAAGTAACATTGGTAATTTTGATTATTGTTGAAGAATACGTTAAGATCACCGTCACAGGAAGAAGAAGAAGTTACCATGAGGAAAACATCTATCATTGCCGTCTGCATCATAACAACTTTTTACTTCTCCTGTGGAGGATTCGGTTATGCAGGTTTCGGAAATTCTACTCCCGGGAATATTTTGTCAGGATTTGATTCACACAACATTCATTGGCTTCTTGATTTTGCAAATGCTTGTGTTATTCTTCATTTAGTTGGAGCATATCAGGTACATGTTTCCCTGCTTGCTCCTCTCCCCTTCCTTCTAATATGGCCATAAAATACAATAATACCCCTCCCTTTCTCAATGTTGTCAGGTATTTAGTCAGCCCTTATTTGCCAATGTTGAAATATGGTTTGCCAATTGCTTCCCAGAAAGCAGGATTGTGCATAACGAGTTAAGTGTCAAACTTCCTTCAATGCCAACAGTATTAAAGCTGAATGTTTTGCGGCTTTGTTTTCGCACTGCTTACGTGGCATCTGTTACCGGGATCGCGATGCTTTTCCCGTTTTTCAACCAAGTTGTGGGAGTAGCTGGAAGTATTAACTTTTGGCCTATCACTGTGTATTTCCCAATTGAGATGTACTTAGTACAGAAAAATATAGGATCTTGGACAACTAAATCCGTTATTCTTCGTATGTATAGCGCGGTTTGCTTGATTGTAACGCTTTTTGCTTTCATTGGATCTGTAAAAGAGTTGATCAGTGCAAGGTTTCATTAGAAATCAATTTGTTTTCCACTTCTTTTTCATTTTCAGACATAAGAAAATGCTGTTCAATCCTATCTTTGTGGAACCAGCCATTCTTGCAGGGACCTTTGCAATGTCCAGACATACACTTTGCACAGAACAAGAACAAACCCGTTTTTGCTGAAACCTTAAACTCCGTTATAACTCGATATACACAGCAGCAAAATGCAATGAATTCGTGTGACTTCAATTTCATCAATCAGTAAACCATCCAACACATATTTCTCATTGTAATGTAATGCCTGATCTCCAAATCAGTCAACCCGAGAGAGAGAGAAAGAGAAAAAGAGAGGTTGACTGGGTGTCTTTTGAGTGAAGTACCTACTTATTTCTCACGCTCTCAATAGCGTTGAATTCTTTAATGAAATCATGCGTCTTTGATGTGTTCTTCCACACGAGGGGGTGGATTTTGTTACTATATAATCTTTCTCTCTTACTTTACTCAATATAGTTTTCCATTAAAAAAAAAAAAAACAACTCAACTTTTTTTTTTCTGCACCTACTGTTGTTAGTGTCATTATCATTTTTTCTAAGGGGAAGAGAAAGAAAAGAGATGGGTCGAGTTCCGTGCTGTGAGAAGGACAATGTTAAAAGGGGACAATGGACTCCAGAGGAAGATAACAAGCTCACTTCTTACATTGCTCAACACGGCACTCGAAACTGGCGCCTTATACCTAAACATGCTGGTGTGTGTGTGTGTGTGTGTGTGTCATCCATTGTTAATCACACCCAAAAACGATTACACGAAATGCAGGCTAAGTAACGTGATTGCTTTTTCGTTGTTTGTTGGTTCCCAGGTCTACAAAGATGTGGAAAGAGTTGCAGACTAAGATGGACAAACTACCTTCGACCCGACCTTAAGCATGGCCAATTCTCAGAAGCAGAAGAGCAAACCATCGTGACACTTCATTCAATTCTTGGCAATCGGTATGAACCTCAAAATCCCGGGTTAATTATGTTGTAGGGACTCTATATTAGAATGGACCGTCGGATGACTGCCACGTATACAAACAAATAAAACAAGTTTTGTCTTTTTCTACACATGTCTGTCATCCGACGGTCGGTCAGTTCTAATAGAGAGAGTCTCTGCATCATAATTTTCCCAAAATCCCTACCTTTTCTATTCACTCTTATTGATTTAACCAATAGAGTCGTCGTCGTCATAAAAAAGCAGATGGTCAGCAATTGCTGCTCAGCTACCCGGGCGAACCGATAACGATGTAAAAAACCACTGGAATACTAAACTGAGAAAGAAGTTAACGGGCATGGGTATCGACCCGGTAACTCATAAGCCATTCTCTCACCTCATAACAGAGATCGCCACGACTCTATCACCACCACAAGTTCCTCACTTGGCAGAAGCAGCCTTAGGTTGTTTCAAGGATGAAATGCTTCACCTTCTCACCAAGAAACGTATCGGTTTCCAAATGCAGCAATTAGGATTAGTACCACAAAACACTAATAATGGTGCCCAACATGTCAAGAATGAGGATGATGATAAAGATGATAAAGATCAAACCGTTGAAAAGATCAGATATGGTATATCAATGGCCATTAAAGATGATGATGCAGATGATCATACATTACCTCCAATCAACAAACCTTGGGATCAAAATGGTTGCCCGAATTTCGACGCATCTTGCAGCTCGTTTCCAATCTGCAACTCAGGATTCAACTATGGATCTCCATGGAACCAACAAAGTATGTGTGCTGGAAGCAGCACATCAATAAGGAAGCTTGAACAGGAAGAAATTATTAATAATGAGGATTTGGAAGGAGAAAAAGAAATGAGAGAAAACTCCAATATTTTCAATCAGGACTGTGTTTTATGGGATCTACCATCTCAAGATCTGTTGAATCCCATGGTTTAAGTAAAAGTATAGAAAATTTTAGCAGCAAAAGCTTGCTAGCCTATTGAAAGATATTGATATAATATGAATGATACATACATATAAAAGTTATACAATAAAAGGAAACGGTTTTGTTCCACTGCCTGTAGAATTCTACAAGTCAAAGAAGCTGTTTTCTGTATTTAAAAGCAATTGCAGCTCGTTTGGAAAACGAGTCAAACTCATGCCTTTTGAAGTTTGAACTGAACGCCCACTCTTAAGTCTTAAGCATTATCGAACATTATATATTATCTCACTAACAATAATCAATGAAATAATTACTGAGAAAAAAACAAATCCAATTGTCAAAGTAAACAAATAATCACTGAGAAAAAACATGTAAAAGAAAACAAATTCTTGCAGGGTGGGGTTTTTGATCATTGTCACTCCTACGAATATAAAAAAATTGTTATTTATTTAAAAAAAAAAAAGAAGAAGTTAAAACTGAGATCAAAAGGTGTATTTAAAGGACTGGGTTATTGGACAAACACACCCGAACAGGAACTCGGATATTTCAAGAATCATCATTCGAATCCTCTTCGTCTTCATCATCATCTTCAAGTTCCTCTATACCAACCCAACGAGTAAAAGCAAAAATGAATTCCTTGAAATTCACCATTCCATTATGGTCCCAGTCCATCTCCTCTGTAATTTACAAGAAACAAGAGACGATCACTACATTATATCATCATCCACCATCATGCTTCTGACCAAATAGACAACGGGCCACAATTTGATTTACGTAGATAACAGCAAACATCAAGCAATTGGAAAACAAATGCTAAAGAGAAGTGTAATTTATAAGATGAGGCAAAAGCACTGACCAAATCTTTTCAGACCAATTCGCCCGGAAGATCTCTCCCCAGTACTACTCTCGTTTATTGCATGGACCATCTCGCTCTTGCTTACGTATCCATCCTTGTTCTTGTCCAAAAACACGAAAGCATCAACCAATGTTTCGAATGTGGACTCAAGATCTGGCATTCCCATCTGTGCCCTCTTTTACTGTTATGGAAAACATTCTAAAAAATAATCTAGGCAAGAGAGATCTAATGAATAGAAATAAAGAAAAATGTTATTTAGGATACAACATGTTGAACAGCAGGGTCGTCCTTCAGAAGATACACAAGGCAAAGAAGAACGATGAATTCACTGAATTTTATTCCACTGTCGTCATTAATATCACATGTCGTAAAGAGTTCATCAATATCCTCATCTGAAAATTCTATCTCCAGTTTATGGAAGCAGCGCTTCAGCTCCAATGGATCTATCGAACCATTTCCATCCTCATCTGCACCATAATAAAGATTGAACCCATAAACTCAAATTCGCATATATAGATGTGAAGGTAATTTGTTAAAGGGAACAATCTTGAATGTCTGTTCAATTACAACAAGCTAAGGAGTAGCCGTATTCTGTCAAAAGAATACTACCTCCGTCCTACAAAAAGTGTCCACTTTTTGCTTTGCACACAGATTGAGAAATTAATTAATGTGTAGTATTTGAAGTACTAATGGACATATATACCTTTATCACATAATTAATGCTTCTTTTGGAAATGTGAAATAAGCATACAAACATTAAATGCTAATATAGGGGTATGTTTGGAAAAAATGCATTAAATGATGTATTGGTTTTGTAAATGGTCACTTTTTGTGGGACAACTTATTTTCAAAAAGTGAACACTTTTTATGGGAAGGAGGTAGTATTCTATTTACTAATAATCATGTGGCATGAGAAATCACTAATCAATTTCAGACAACCTTAAAAATAGAGACATCTGATACCAACTTTAATGAAACAAGGACTTATCATGAGAAAAGGAGGCTACTTACCAAACTGTTCAAATATGGATTTGCATTTTCTAAGGCTCTCGTCAATTTTGGGAAACTTCAAGATTATGGTGTTGAATGATTTTATAGAACTCCCTTTCCTTTCTCTTATCTGCATTGCCTCTGTGATTTTTGCTTCGAGTTTTGTCTCCCCTGCATCGGCCTTTGGGGATTGACCTCTTTGTAGTACACCTCCCATATTTGAAAAAAAGAAGATGTGTTCCGCCCAATATAAAACTATTTGAATGTAAATGTTTGATCGGTCGAAGCACCAAAAAAAATCAAGCATGAAGAAGATATGTCAGCAAAATTCTAAGCTTTTAATTAATTCAACCCCACGCCATCACAGAATCATAGCAAAAAATGGCAGCTAGATGACAAGATTCAAGAAAACGCCGATCTTCCGAGCATACTATTTCAATAATTGCAAGGGATAAAAAATAGACATCATGATCAAGAATCTAGGCTCCTATATCATATGTGAGCATTTTCCTAGCTTATCTAGCTAATACACAGAATTACATCCTTCTTCCAACCTCAAAGCTTTGACTTATAATTATCAAACCCAAACATGCTCTAACAAAATTATACACAAACATTAATTACAATGTTAAAAAAGAAACATATGATTCAGATTTGCAGTAGACACTTGCCAAAGTTGTAATCTTTAGTAATTTAAGGGTGAAGAAAAAAATGCAAATTATTCACTCAAAAGTCAAAACTAATATAAAACTCTACAACGTATGTTTGAGTTATAAAGAAATGATTGAACTATATAGTGAACAAGGATAACCATTTTAAAAGATTACCCGAAACAGCACTGAAATTGCACAAGCGGCAAAACAATTAGTATAATAAAAAGTGGATTTCAAGTTGCTCAAAAGTTTTACTTTCATAGTTGCCCAATGTAAGCATCAAAATGCACTACATACAACTCACTGATCACATAACCTATACCAGTTCAGTCTTGCTTTTTTGTTTGGCCAAAACAATTATCAGACTCTATTTTTTTTGGGCACAAAAAGGTTTGTATGGTTTCACCTTCATCTAATCACCATCTCTGGACAGGGCAAGCTCCGTGCCCTTTGACAACTTACAACAGTAACTTACATATTGCCCATCAAAAGTCTCACGACCTTATAGAGGAAGTGACTCGTTCTTACCAATGACAAATTCAGACAACATGTGTTGGCTCAAACACTACATACTCCATACACTATTCATTCTAATCAAACCAAGAAATATACAATGACATTTCCTGAAGGATATACATCAATCTTACGACAGCCCATTCTACTTTTGAACAACTTGAACCGATTAGCATCTCAATCTTACACCGTAAAAGCATATAAATTAATCAGACATATAGTTCATACTTACATATAATCATGTTGACTAATGGTCATAAATTCAATTGTGTGAAAGTAGACGACTTAAGAACCAAGGAATCCCACCCAACCGCGCCCCCAAACAAAAAAAAGGAAAAAAAGAAAAGCGTTTTCTAAAACCACATCAATTAACCTAAAAAGGCCTAATTCAAGCCAAGTTCTGTGGTTGACTGCTAAAGGGTTCGGGTTAATACTAATTTCTTTTAACATCAGCACACCAGACAGAGAACCCTTCAACCTAACAGAACGAGAATCATGCAAGAATACATGTTGTATTTAGTAAGGGGAAAAAAACTACGGTAAACAAATCACGATGATAAAACAAACAAACAAACAAACAAACAAACAAACAAAAACCAATTAAAATGGGATATAGAGATTCAGAGAGTAAAAAATGTAAGATTCTCAACTGAACTAGGAAACAAACCAAAGGAGACAAAAACGGGATTGAATCTTTATGCAGAGAAAAGCTTTAAAACGCCAAAAGGTTCCTGAATCCCAACAGCAAAAGCAACTATATTCTGTCTCAAGCTTTAATTGATTGCAAAAATAAGCATACCCTTCAAGAAACAAAACTGAAATCAGGAAATGAGGGAGGGGAGGGGGTTGTTTTGGGTGCGAAAAAAAGATCTACTCCATTATCGATCATTGGCAAATTTGAGGGGTTTAAGTTGATCTCGCTTTCCTAAAAAATAATAAGAAAATAAAAGTTGATCTCGCAGAACCACCTATTCCAATATTTGTGCTGCACTCACCACGTATTATTCACAATTTTAGGCGTAATATAATACCCGCCCCCGCTCAAAAAAATAAAATATATATAAATTAATACCTGTTCGTTTCATTTAATAGCAAAATTCACGTGTGTTGCATGTGTTGGTTAAATTGATATATTAAAATAAAATTTAACAACGTAAGTTGACGTTATACATTGTTAAGTACGTGTTTGGCTTATAAAAATAACAATGTATGAGTTGATGGTTTCAAGGTAGCTAAGAAGTTGAGTTTACCCTCAGAACCCTTAAGAAACACTTTGGAGATAACTACACCGTTAGGGAAGGTAACAAAGGTAACTAGGATGATACCTCAAGTGGAAGTTCAAGTTGGATCTTATCGATGCAAGAGCGACTTCACGGTTTTAGACTTTTCAGACTTTGATGTGATTCTTGGGATAGATTAGCTATCCGAGAATTTTGTCCACTTGGATTGTAGAGAGAAGAAAGTGACCATTAAAGTACCCGGGAAGTCAGATAAGACGTGTTTTATGTTGATCAAAGGATCATAGATGCTATGGTTGATTAGATATAGTTTCTACATTTTTTTTTCTGGGAGTAATTTGATGCCAAATAGGTTAGAAACGGTTCAGAAATCGAGTTTGACGATCTTAGCGTTTTGGGAAAAACCCAGGCGGACGGGCGTCTGCAATAGGTGGACGGGCGTCCGAGACCCTAGTAGCCTGGACGGGCGTCTGAAATAGGCAGACGGGCCTCTGAGGTGAGATTTTTGATTCAGGATGTAGCTGTTTTAGACGGACGGGCGTCTGAGGTTTAGTGGACGGGCGTCCATAGGGTTCAAACGGGCGTCTGGCCTGTTTTGCCATGGCTGTATGGTTTTATCATTCTAGTTTGGTTTCGGGGTTCATAATCATGTTATAACTGTTTTAAACCTTAATTTATGATATGGTAATATTGGATAACATAAGCAAGCCTGAATTGAGCTTCGATTCGTTCAGTTAAAACACCAAATGTACTCTTAAAGGGAGTTGAAGTTCGGATCCGTCGGAAGAGCATGATAGGTTTGTGCTTTGATGAATTAGCATTCGTCACTGTCTGTGTAATTGCTAGGCCTTGGTAATGTCTAAGTGGTCTAGGAAGAGATTTGTTATCGTAAGGGAGATTAATTGAAAACACTTAGGTGGCTAGTTAATCATCCTAATAAAACACATACTTGATTAGTAAAAGATTAAACAACATGTCTCTCTTGGATAGGCACCAGTCTATATCGCGATGTGTGTGCTACCTCTGAAGGTGGAAGAACCCGTAGGTCAAAAGAACCACAAGTTCGGGGGACTCTGCTGAGGTGTGCGTACTATCGGAGCCTACCTAGTCTAGCCTCCGTGGATATTGGTGTGATCCACTAATATGTTGCAATCGATATCTCCTGGTGGATATACATCAGGCGTAGTGCCCTTGAGTACGGTTGTAACATAGATAAGTTAAGTAGAAACGTTTAGTCAATTCATGTTGATGGACATGAGATGAACCCTAGATTGAGTCGGTCAAACTTAAACAACGAAACTTTTAAATATCTTTTCCTTATATATAATTGTTGTCATAACTTCTCTTTCTTATTAAGTACGTTGTACTTACCTCAAATGCATGTTTTTCTATGTGTTTGGGGATGAGAAGACGAACAGGTAGATAACGTTTACGAGGAGGAGTTCGATGATGACGTTTGAAGACGCCTCATTGAAGACTTTAATTTTATTATTTTGTTATTTGTTTATTAGACTGTTTAGACTTTTGGTCTTTCGAGACTTGTAGTACCGTTGCATTTCTTTTGGATTTCGACTACACTTGATCAACCTGTTCGTCTTCTCACCCCACAATGCATACAAAAGAAAGTGCAAAGGAGGTAAGTACAAAGTACTTAGTAAAAGTGAGAAGCTACGACAACAATTAAGATTCATAAAGAAAAGATATTTAATCATTTAGTTGTTTATCTTTGTGTGACCGATTCAATCTAGGGTTCATTCCATGTCCATCAACATGAATTGACTAAACGTTTCTACTTAACTTATCTATGTTACAACCGCACTCAAGGGCACTACGCCTGATGTATATCCACCAGGAGATATCGATTGCAACATATTAGTGGATCACACCAATATCCACGGAGGCTAGACTAGGTAGGCTCCGATAGTACACACATCTCAGCGGAGTCCCTCCGTACTTAGGGTTTTTTTGACCTACAAAGTTCTTCCACCTTCAGAGGTAGGCATACATCGCGATATAGACTGGTGCCTATCCAAGAGAGGCATGTTGTTTAATCTTTTACTAGTCAAGTACGTATTTATTAGGGTGATTAACTAGCCACCTAAGTGTTTTCAATTAATCTCCCTCACATTAACTACTCTCTTCCTAGACCACTAGACATGGACAAGGCCTAGCAATTACACAGACATTGATGAATACTAATTCATCAAAGCACAAGCCTATCATGCTCTTCCGACGGATCCGAACTTCAACTCCCTTTAAGAGTACATTCGTTGTTTTAACTGAACGAATCAGAAGCTCAATTCAGGCTTGTTTATATTTATTCAATGTTAATATATCATGTTTAAGGGTTTAAAACAGTAAACACATGAGTATAAAACATGAAACTAAGCTGAAACGATGAAAACAGTGAAAACAAATAAAACAGGTCAAACGCCCGTTTGAAAAGCCTAAACGCCCGTCTAACCCCGAACGCCTGTTTAAAACCCTATGGACGCCCGTCCGAAACCGAACACCCGTCCACTAACCTCAAACGCCCGTCCGTCAAAAAGGGCTACATCCTGAATCAAAGATCACACCCCAAACGCCCGTCCAGAATACCCAAACGCCCGTTTGAGCTGCAACGACCGCAAACGCCCGTCTGCCTAATACAGACGCCCGTCTGCCTGGGTTTTGCCCAGAACCCTAAACTCTTTAAACTCGATTTCTAATCCGTTCTAACCTAAATAACATCAATTTTAACACATAAAGACCACAGAAAAACTTATCTAATCATACCATAGCATCTATGATCATTGATCAACGAAAAGACACATCTTTCTTGCATCTAAACATCTTAAATCTTAATCTAAACCTTATAAACGATAATTGAAATCATAGGAAGAGCCTCTTACCTTATTTGCTTGCAAAACCGACAGCAAAACACCAAGCAACTGCAACAACTGTTGATCCTCAATCCCAAAACCTATGTGATCAACAAGAAACCCTAAAATCCTATTTCTTTGCAGAAAAACAAAACTGAAAAAGCCTGTAAAACTGAAGGTTACCTGGGTTTACTGCTGTGAAACTATTTTTAGATTATTCTACACTTCAAGACGATCGTTTCGACTACTCATGGCTGCGAAACAGAGCTACGGATTAAAAGATATGAATTTTTTCAAGAATTGAACTCTACGAATACCGAAAACTAGGGCTAAACTGAAAACTTACGAAATCGAGAGATGTTGTTTTCCAAAGTTGCGTGTCATCGTGCTGATCACTTTTCTCTCCTGCGGCACCTTGATCAGATGAATGGATTGATCACACGGTTCTTCCTTGTATTTCGTTCTTCTTCTGCATTGCTATGTTGTGCCGCCGTTCCTTCTCTCTTTTTTTTTTGCAGAAATTGCGTGTGTAACTAATAATGAATTAGTTTGGGAATTGTTCCCTTTTATAGCCATTTAATTAAACCCATTAGTTAAATAACTAAATCCTTTTAATTAAATCCTTTTTAATTAAATAAATATGATAAATAATAATTAGGTCATAGTAAATACGCCCAATGACTATTTTACCCTTTCTAAAAAGTCGGGATGCTACATTCCTTCCCTCTTAAGAGGAGTTTCGTCCTCGAAACTCGAATATAACCGAGAGGTACTTGAACTCTGGACTTTGCGAAGCGTTTCGTCTCCTAACTCATACAGTCTTCTTCTTCTTCCATCTTTCCAACTCTTCTGCTTGTAATGAGCCAACTTGAGGTTGTGACGATCCACTTCGATCTTCTCGTTGGCTTGCTGTATCAAATCTAGTCTCGTACTGTAACACCCCGATTTTCGCAGTATTGTTTATAAAGGACTTTATAGGCATTTCTAAGTAATTGTCTAAATAATTTATATTTCCTTTCTATTTTCAACAATTAAGATGTAGTGATAGTGTTATTTTCATTCTATTGATTAAGCTGCGAAAAGTTTGGAGTAATTTCAACGTAAAAATGATTTCGTTGTGGCACTATTATACTAAAAGTGATATTATTATTATTATTATTATTAGAAGTTTCATTAAAAATGTATTTACTTACCTTGTTATTATTTTAAAACATAATATTATTTTCAAGAATAGTATATTATATACATCTATATAAAATATGCACTGATTTGAATTTATTTTTGGATCATTATTGCCAATCAAGGTATAAATATGATAATTGATATTTTCCCAACGGTTTTGTCTGTTTTATAAAGTATTATCCCAGACATTATAATGATTTACAATTAATATTTGAACACTAATTATCACTAACATAACTGTTGCATTCAAGAAGTATTATTCCATTTTTTTTTCTAACGTTTCCGTTCTTTTTATCCATTTAATTTCATCACTGAAGTTACCTGATATATAAATAGTCTTAGAATTAAAGCCCATATGCTCCATCAACTCAATATCCCCATGCACCCACATCAAGCATTGAGAAGTCGAACGCCGTACTAGTTACTACAACTAGTGATTATCCCCATTATCCATCAGCCACCTCCTCGGCTATATCCACCAACATCACCACCGTTTATCCGCCGGAATGACAATATCCACCACCTTGTACATCCACAAATTAAAGGTCATCACCACCGGGCTGCAGGTTCATCTTTATTTATGTGCAATTCTATTCTTGCCATTGCAACACCAACCTCCATCGTCACCACCATGCACGAGTAGTCTTATCCACCATTGAACCATCATGAACTTTTCACAGAAAATTCACACCTTATTCATTTTATTTTTTTTTTCTCTCTCGATGGGTACTTAAATGACAAAAACTCGACTCCGGTGAAGTCTCCTCCTAATACCACAAACTATATTTTCCACAAGTGGCGGCGCCATGCATTGCCAGTAGGATGGAATGATTCCATAAACCATCATCTCCTTCGACAGTTTACGGTGAGGTGTATGAAAACAAAAGGTTGGGAATAATTGGTACATACATTGAGAGAGTAATGAACCGATGGGTTATAATTCAATAAAATGGCTCTTAAATGGCGGTGGGCTTCCTAAAGTGTTCTTTTACTAAGGATGAGATGCAGATAATTAATTAACAGATAGGGATCGAGCATAATAAAATAATCGATGGCATGGACCTTAGGTGAGTCTTTTATTTTGATATAAAGCCAAAAGTGTGTTTTATATTATTTTCAAGTATTTTACTTATATTAAAATGATGTTTTAAATTCGGAAGTCGTTTTCAAATAATGTTTAATTAATAATCGATTGTTTTGAGCTAGTGCACATCTTTTAAACAATAAAATGATACTTGGAATACTTGCTCGCTCACTCGCTCGCTCGTGACACGAAAGTGTCAAGGCTCTGGTGGCTAGGGAGATTAGAGTTACTGCTCTTGGAGAACGTCTAGTCACCGGTCTCGGGGCCTCTTGACTCGAAGTCTTTCCGACAGTAGCTAGAGTGCTCACTCGTAAGAGTGGGGACGGTACCTTTTCCCCGAAGATTCATGCTACAGCCGGGAAAGCAAGGGCTGACGGTTGGTGCGTGGGTCCTAGGGCATGGACAGGGTTGGCTGGAGCCGTGTAGGAGATTTGCACGGTGAAAGTTGATTCTTTTCCCGACAATTGGCCGGAGTTGTCAGGCATGGCTAGTTCTCGTGAAGTGCGGTTGAAATCCCTTGGGTACATATGGTGTTTGGGCGGTACTTGACTCATCGGCTCGGCCAAAGCTGGTGCTTGTAAAATAAACTCGACATGTTTCTCTTTAATGCTCGTGCACTATATAACTTTTAAAATTGACTTATTATTATTTTTGCTCTGTCTTTTATTTTTATTTTCAAAAATTATTTACTAATTCGTTTTGCAAGATTAATAAAGGTTTCCGCTGCAAATTTTATAAAAGTTGTTTTTATATATATATATAATATAGTATAACACTTGCACACGTGGCTCATACCAGCCCTTTGCTGACGCCTCGCCTCCTTTGTTTCTTTGTCTCTTTTGTTTTTTTTTCTTTTACAAATATATGTACAGGTTTTGATCAAGGAAAAAGAGAAATTGTATGCGATGTTTGATCGAGATTCAAGATAAAAGAAATTAATGTTTTGGATGGTACTTCATATAATTTTGAGAGCTAATGTAATTTTTATGAGTTGTAATATTGTAATGAAGATATTTATTGAATTGATGTAAAATAACTTGTGGATTTATATTGTTAAATTGTGGTTTTAGATGATTATCTTGGGATTTCTAGTTTTAGTATTGAAGTCGCGGCGAGAGCTTCGCAACCCCTCCTAGAATGACCCCAGTGGACCTAGGGGTCGGGAGTAGGGTATTACAGGTGGTATCGGAGCCAGGTTAAGTTTCTCGGGAGTTCTACAAGAAGCTAGAAATATTTTGGACAAGTAGGTTTAAATTATCTAGTCTAGCTAAGAGGATGAATCGTATTAGGAAATGATTTTTTTTTTTTTTTTTTAGGTATTGATCAAGTGGAACTAGAAAGACAATAAGGTATGAATTTCATAAGTTGTGACATTTAGACATTGTTGATAGTAAGTTTTAATCGAGAAGTAGGACAAGTGTTTCGCATATCACATTTTTTATAATAGCAAGAAATGTATTTTAAATTTCAACACTTTTAGAAATATGTTTTATAGAATGCAACTTAGTCATGTTTTGTGTGAATTTCATTAAAGGATACGTTATTGCTTAAATATTGTTTTAAACTAATTGGTAAGTTCCTTAAAATAAAGGTGTTTTAAATTAACAGTCTAATGCTTCAACTATTTTAAGGTTATAGTTTTTGTTTCCCGCATTTATTTCAACATGCTAGTCTAATAATTTCAAAATGTTATTTTCACTGTTTCATATACTTCACTAGTTTTCAAACTTTAAGAATTCATTTTTTTTCGTATGTACTACATAATTTTTTTTTATGTGTTAAAATTAAAAATTAGTTCACTTCGAATCTCTTAACTATTGAATAGCATATAGTTATTTTACGAGCTTTTTCACATTGATAATGTTAATTTCTTTAAAAATTATTATATTCTATTTTATCACTTATTTTGACATATATTATGCATACAGCCATTATATTGTATTGAAAAGCTAAGGTACTATTTTTACTCAAATTGATTTCACACGTTATCTTAGTTATTTCAAACCCGTTTTTCAAGTTTATGAAGAAATATAATTGACTTATGAATCTATAGTCATGATCAAATTTGTTTATTTTTTTATTTTTTTTATTTTATTTTTTTTCAAAGAAAGAAAATGTTTCTTTGATCATTAATTTTATACCGATACAGAAGTGTGAAACACTAGTCCTTTTACTCTCATCGGATCTTTTAGGGGATTTTGGGTTGCATAATGTTAATGTCATGGTTGTTAATTGAGGTTATCTTTCATACATGGAATAGTGTAGAATAAGACTTGTGACAAGGATTAGTTGGGCCGACACCCACATTTCCCAGGATCGAAACCTAACTTTGATACCCTAGAAAACTACAACTTAAGGATTCATATCAAAATGGAGTATAGGAGTGGAATACATTATAAGGAGAGGGAAGTTCGAGGACGAACTTCTTTTTAAGGGGGGGAGAATTGTAACACCCCGATTTTCGCAGTATTGTTTATAAAGGACTTTATAGGCATTTCTAAGTAATTGTCTAAATAATTTATATTTCCTTTCTATTTTCAACAATTAAGATGTAGTGATAGTGTTATTTTCATTCTATTGATTAAGCTGCGAAAAGTTTGGAGTAATTTCAACGTAAAAATGATTTCGTTGTGGCACTATTATACTAAAAGTGATATTATTATTATTATTATTAGAAGTTTCATTAAAAATGTATTTACTTACCTTGTTATTATTTTAAAACATAATATTATTTTCAAGAATAGTATATTATATACATCTATATAAAATATGCACTGATTTGAATTTATTTTTGGATCATTATTGCCAATCAAGGTATAAATATGATAATTGATATTTTCCCAACGGTTTTGTCTGTTTTATAAAGTATTATCCCAGATATTATAATGATTTACAATTAATATTTGAACACTAATTATCACTAACATAACTGTTGCATTCAAGAAGTATTATTCCATTTTTTTTTCTAACGTTTCCGTTCTTTTTATCCATTTAATTTCATCACCGAAGTTACGATATATAAATAGTCTTAGAATTAAAGCCCATATGCTCCATCAACTCAATATCCCCATGCACCCACATCAAGCATTGAGAAGTCGAATGCCGTACTAGTTACTACAACTAGTGATTATCCCCATTATCCATCAGCCACCTCCTCGGCTATATCCACCAACATCACCACCGTTTATCCGCCGGAATGACAATATCCACCACCTTGTACATCCACAAATTAAAGGTCATCACCACCGGGCTGCAGGTTCATCTTTATTTATGTGCAATTCTATTCTTGCCATTGCAACACCAACCTCCATCGTCACCACCATGCACGAGTAGTCTTATCCACCATTGAACCATCATGAACTTTTCACAGAAAATTCACACCTTATTCATTTTATTTTTTTTTTTTCTCTCTCGATGGGTACTTAAATGACAAAAACTCGACTCCGGTGAAGTCTCCTCCTAATACCACAAACTATATTTTCCACAAGTGGCGGCGCCATGCATTGCCAGTAGGATGGAATGATTCCATAAACCATCATCTCCTTCGACAGTTTACGGTGAGGTGTATGAAAACAAAAGGTTGGGAATAATTGGTACATACATTGAGAGAGTAATGAACCGATGGGTTATAATTCAATAAAATGGCTCTTAAATGGCGGTGGGCTTCCTAAAGTGTTCTTTTACTAAGGATGAGATGCAGATAATTAATTAATGAGATAGGATCGAGCATAATAAAATAATCGATGGCATGGACCTTAGGTGAGTCTTTTATTTTGATATAAAGCCAAAAGTGTGTTTTATATTATTTTCAAGTATTTTACTTATATTAAAATGATGTTTTAAATTGAAGTCGTTTTCAAATAATGTTTAATTAATAATCGATTGTTTTGAGCTAGTGCACATCTTTTAAACAATAAAATGATACTTGTGACACGAAAGTGTCAAGGCTCGTGGCTAGGGAGATTAGAGTTATCGCTCTTGGAGAACGGCTAGTCACCGGTCTCGGGGCCTCTTGACTCAAGTCTTTCCGACAGTAGCTAGAGCGCTCACTCGTAAGAGTGGGGACGGTACCTTTTCCCCGAAGATTCATGCTACAGCCGGGAAAGCAAGGGCTGACGGTTGGTGCGTGGGTCCTAGGGCATGGACAGGGTTGGCTGGAGCCGTGTAGGAGGTTTGCACGGTGAAAGTTGATTCTTTTCCCTGACAATCGGCCGGAGTTGTCAGGCATGGCTAGTTCTCGTGAAGTGCGGTTGAAATCCCTTGGGTACATATGGTGTTTGGGCGGTACTTGACTCATCGGCTCGGCCAAAGCTGGTGCTTGTAAAATAAACTCGACATGTTTCTCTTTAATGCTCGTGCACTATATAACTTTTAAAATTGACTTATTATTATTTTTGCTCTGTCTTTTATTTTTATTTTCAAAAATTATTTACTAATTCGTTTTGCAAGATTAATAAAGGTTTCAGCTGCAAATTTTATAAAAGTTGTTTATATATATATATATAATATATATATATATATATATATATATATATATATATATATATATATATATATAATATAGTATAACACTTGCACACGTGGCTCATACCAGCCCTTTGCTGACGCCTCGCCTCCTTTGTTTCTTTGTCTCTTTTGTTTTTTTTTCTTTTACAAATATATGTACAGGTTTTGATCAAGGAAAAAGAGAAATTGTATGCGATGTTTGATCGAGATTCAAGATAAAAGAAATTAATGTTTTGGATGGTACTTCATATAATTTTGAGAGCTAATGTAATTTTTATGAGTTGTAATATTGTAATGAAGATATTTATTGAATTGATGTAAAATAACTTGTGGATTTATATTGTTAAATTGTGGTTTTAGATGATTATCTTGGGATTTCTAGTTTTAGTATTGAAGTCGCGGCGAGAGCTTCGCAACCCCTCCTAGAATGACCCCAGTGGACCTAGGGGTCGGGAGTAGGGTATTACACGTACTCTGTTGTCGCTACACTTCATCCCAGAAACTCATGTTCTTCTACCTCTATCTTCCTGAAAGATCGCCAGCAGTACTGTTCCCATTTCTTGTACTTCTTGGTCGCTCCGAGAGGAACTGCAATTGTCATCTCGAGGTTTTCCATTCTTCATTGTCCTTCCCAATCTTTCCCAATCGGAATCCCAAAGCTGATTCCGCCACCAACGGTTGTCATCTTCATCAAACTCGTGACCAAAGGCTGGTCGGTTCTGACCACTCACTGTAATCAAAACCATTGGATCTTCATCTTGTTTCTTCACGAACTCATCGTCTGCCTCGAATCTTGCAATCATTGGTTCAACACTCTTTGATTGCTCCTGCTGACCTATACCCGGAAAGCTGAATCTTCCCTGCCGAAACTGCACTTCTGGCACACTTGACTTCTTTCGATCTCAACTTCCATCATTTGCCCACAAGCTTGCTGAGGAACTGCACGGATCCCGGCTGAAAGACTTCTGAGACTTCTTGGGGATGGGGAACATGCATTTACCATACTTTCTCTCTGACGGTCTGTTTCAATCCTTATGCCAATTATGGTTATCTTGGAAAATAAAAGAAGTTGAAAAGTGACAAGTTGAGTACCAGGGTGGTACGTCAACTAGGTAAGCCAATGAAGGGTACAATGCACTTGAAATAAGGAAGGTTGCTTGGGTTACAAGCAAAACAAGATGATTCCGTGTTGAGGAAAGTTGAAGTTGGTTCCTGGATGAAGAATGAGACATTGTATCATAATACAAAAGATAGCCACCAGAAGGAAAACAAAAGAACACCTTGCAGATGGAATTCTTTTGAGAGAGCGGAATTCTGCAAGATACGGTGGTCTACAAGGACTTCAGAGGCAACTTGGAAGAATGGTAATAGGCTTTCATATAAGCCTTTAGTAAGCGGAGACGTTAGGACATCACCAGATGGACTTGAAGATATTCTCAATGTATGAAAAGAGAACACCGAGCTTGAGAACATTAAGAAAGTGACCTTGATTGTTAATCATTTGATTAACAAAGATGGATGTTGGCGAACTAGAAAAATCTTCAGTTCACATGAGTTTCGTAAGGGAAACATCACACAACAGAAGAACAAAGTAAAGGTGCAAGGTCGAGCACCAGAAGGACTAGAAAGCTAGAAATCAAAAGAGAGCAAGAATCTCATCATGAAGTAGCTATAGAGGGAAAACGAGCACATCAAAAGGTCTCAGAATGAAATTAAACACTTGTCAGGAAGTGTCCGAGTTTGCAACAGTCAAAGAGAGGTTATTACGAGATTTAAAAGAAGTAGAAATTTCCCTCAAGGAATTGTAAGGGAAAATCAAAAGTAGCGTCAAAAAGATTTTAAGTGAAGAGGACATGACACTTTAGAATTGTCGGGTAAGGTTTGATTTCAAAGAATTAATTCAAACTTTCAAAGGAAGTTTAAACGATCATTGACGACTCAAATAAAAGGTTTCAGACTTTGATGTGATTCTTGGGATAGATTGGCTATCCGAGAATTTTGTCCACTTGGATTGTAGAGAGAAGAAAGTGACCTTTAAAGTACCCGGGAAATCAGATAAGACGTATCAAGGGAATGTGTACAAGCCGAGTAAGAAGCGACATCCGATAATTTCGGCGGTTAAGGCAATCAGAGCTTGTCAGAAGGGTTGTGAAGGCTACTTGTTGTACGCAGTGGATGTGGAACAAGGGAAGCCTAAGCTAGAAGAAACTCCGGTAGTGAGAGAGTACCCTGAAGTGTTTCCGGAAGAGTTACCGGGAAACATGCCAGATAGGGAAATCGAGTTTGAGATCAAGTTGGTACCCGGAGCGGCACCAGTTGCTAAGGCACCCTATAGGATGGCACCGGCTGAATTAAAGGAGTTGAAGGCTCAACTTAAGGACATGCTTGAGAGGAACATAATTCAGCCCAGTACTTCGCCTTGGGGAGCCCCTGTTTTGTTCGTGAAGAAGAAAGACGGTAGCATGAGGATGTGTATCGATTATAGAGCATTGAATAACCTCACCATCAAGAATAAGTATCCCTTGCCGAGGATAGATGATCTGTTCAATCAGTTGCAAGGCAAGAAAGTGTTCTCTAAGATTGATCTTAGGTCCGGATATCATCAGTTGAAGATCAAGGTGGCAGATATACCGAAGACGGCTTTTAGTACGAGGTATGGACATTATGAGTTCTTGGTTATGCCCTTTGGACTCATTAATGCTCCATCCGCATTTATGGATTTGATTCAACATGTTTTCATGCCATACTTGGACAAGTTTGTGATAGTGTTCATAGACGAAATCCTAGTGTACTCTAAAGATGAGAAAGAACATGAAGAACACTTAAGGATTGTGTTAGATACCTTGAAGAAGAACCAATTGTTTGCTAAGTTCTCTAAGTGCGACTTTTGGTTAAAACAAGTCAGCTTCCTGGGACATGTCATTTCGGGAGATGGCATCCAAGTTGACCCAGCAAAGATAGAAGCAGTTGAGAATTGGCCTAAACCTACTATAGTTTCGGAAGTAAGGAGCTTTCTTGGTTTGGCTGGCTACTATAGGAAGTTCGTGCAAGGCTTTTCAAAGATAGCTACCCCACTCACTAAGCTTACACAGAAGAATGTGAAGTTCGAATAGACTAGCGAGTGTGATGCAGCTTTTCATACCCTGAAGGATAGGTTGACTATGGCCCCAGTGTTGGCGGTTCCGGAGATATTCGATAACTACGATGTCTACACGGATGCTTCGGGACAGGGTCTAGGTTGTGTGTTGATGCAAGGAGGAAAAGTGATTGCTTATGCATCTAGGCAGTTGAAGGTGCATGAGAAGAACTACCCGACACATGACTTGGAGTTGGCAGCAGTAGTGTTTGCCCTAAAGACTTGAAGTCACTACTTATATGGAGTTAAAGCAAGGATCTTTACCGACCACAAGAGTTTAAAGTATTTCTTCACACAAGAGAATCTGAACATGAGACAGAGAAGATGGCTAGAGTTCGTGAAGGACTATGATTTGGATATCCAGTACCATCCAGGCAAAGCCAACGTAGTGGCAGATGCTTTAAGCAGGAAACCAGTGTTTGCAGTTTCAAGCGTCGAAGATGTGGCAGAAAGGTTTGATGGGCTGGAAATCAGCAGGTTTGATCAGATTGAGGAACGACAGTTTGGGCCGCCGTTGTTAGCAAGGTCAGAGTTGATGGATGACATTTGGGAAAAGCAAGATGAAGACCCAACTTTGGTTGATTTGAAACGAGTTGCTAGAGAGAAGCCTACAATGGGTTATGTCTTGGACAAGAATGGAAACCTTTGGTACCAGGATCGCTTGTGTGTGCCTAATGTTGGCGACTTAAGACAGAGAGTCATGGAAGAGGCACATAGGATTGCTTTTGCAGTTCATCCAGGTGCTACTAAGATGTACCGAGACTTGAAGGAGAAGTTTCGGTGGCCTTCGATGAAGGTAGAAATAGCCAAGTTCGTGGCAGAGTGTGACATTTGTCAGAAAGTGAAGGCAGAGCATAGAAGACCAGAAGGAATGCTCAAGCCCTTGGATATCCCTGAATGGAAGTGGGATAAGATTACGATGGACTTCATCACCGGGTTGCCTAAGACGAGAGGCGGTCATGATACGATTTGGGTAATTGTGGATAGATTGACCAAATCTGCCCATTTCTTACCGTATAAGGTTGATATGCCTTTGAAGAAGATGACGACACTTACTTGGATAATATAGTGAAGTTACACGGGGTTCCTATCTCTATAGTCTCGGATCGAGATAGTCGATTTGTCAGTCGGTTTTGGAAGAGTTTGCAAGAAGCCTTTGGAACCAAGTTGGACTTAAGTACGGCCTTTCATCCTCAGACAGATGGACAGTCTGAGAGGACCATCCAAACACTCGAGGACATGCTAAGAGCTTGTGTATTGGAAGTAGGTGGATCATGGGATGATTATCTACCGGTAGCAGAGTTTGTCTACAATAATAGTTATCATGCAAGTATAGGCATGCCACCGTTTGAAGCGTTGTATGGAAGAAGATGTAGAACGCCGTTGTTTTGGGATGAAGTCGGGGAAAGACAGATTACAGGGCCGGAAATGGTTGAACAAGCTAAGGAAAGGGTTCAGTTGGTTAAGAAGAATCTGAAGGCAGCTCAAGATAGGCAGAAAAGTTGGGCAGACGTTAGGAAAAGACCGCTTGAGTTTGAAGTCGGTGATAGAGTGTATCTACGAGCTTCACCGATGAAGGGAGTGAAACGCTTTGGACAAAAGGGAAAGCTAAGTCCAAGGTATGTTGGACCTTTTGAAATTCTGGAAAGAATTGGACCGTTAGCTTACAAGCTTAAGTTACCGGAATCGATGTCAAGGGTCCATAGTGTGTTCCACGTTTCGATGTTGAAGAAGTGTCTGACAAGGAATGATGTTGAAACTACAATTGATCCGGAAATCCTACAAGACAATCTTGCTTATGATGAGAGACCGATCAAGATTTTGGACCGGAAGGAAAAGATGATCAAGAGGCGGATGATTCCATTGGTTTTGGTTCAGTGGAGTAATCATTCACCCGAGGAGGCAACTTGGGAAGTTGAAGATGATATGATCAGTGAATTCCAAGAGTTCGTGGATTTACCAGGTATGTTCTAGTTTCGAGGACGAAACTCCTTTTAAGGGGGGAGGAATGTAATATTCCGATTTTCGGGAAAGGGCAGACGTGTCATTTTGCGAAAACGAAATATTATTACTTCTTTTCTTTTATTGGAGTTAAGTGTTGTATTAATTAAATATATGTAATTTTCGAGTTATGTGTATTTAATTAAAGGATTATTCTGAAATTTTGTAATTAAGGGTGTTTATGGAAAAAGGGATTTAGTTGGAAATTGTATTTAAGGGAAATTTACACACAATAATCCCATAACCTAATCAAATCAGAAATTCAGTGTTTACTTCTCCCTCTCTCTGCGCAATTTTTGAGGAGAAAAAAAATAGGGCTTGGATAGTTTTCGCGATTTCTGAGGCAGAGCTTAACCGTTTTCAGATCAGACGAAAGATTTGGGATCGTTGTGAGAAGGGCAACGTTTGGATATCAGTTTGTTGGAAGTTGCGGCAGTTTTCTGAGGCTGTTTGGATCTGTTTTGGAGCAGCAATTAGGTAAGAAACTGTTGGTCCCTTGAAAAGGCTTTAGTTAAGTTTAGAAGGGGGGGGGGGGTGAATAAACTTAACACTTAAAACTTTGGAGTTAACAAATTCTGCAACTTCAGCAGTCTGCTGATACTTCAGTAGTCTGCTGAGACCTCAATAGCCGATAAGCGATGAGTCTATCTTTTTGAATTTGAGAATAATATCAATATTAAGCCTTGTTACTTGTTGTTAAATATGTTACTAAGTATTAGATACTCAGTAGTGTATGTGTGTGATTTCAGTTGCTAGATTCAGCAGGTTGATATGAATAATGACTAAGTGCAGAAAGTAAATGCAGTAAGTAAGTAGAGAGTTTTTATAGTGGTTCCAGGTGTGGAGGAAATTCACTAGTGATCTTTGAGTTATCTGTTACAAAGAATCCTAGGTTGCTTGTCCTTCACCAATAACTATGGCTTCACAAACTGAAAACTAGGAACATGTAGGATTGCTGCTCCTGAGTCTTCCACTGGTCCTTGAAGGGTAGGATTGCCTCTTCACCAGCTCCACCACAAACCAACAGTCTTTCACACTTAACAGATGCTTCACTGTCTTCAGCAGGTTCTTTATAAAATAAAGAATGAATCAAATAAATGATTCTGTTGCAGCAGCTTGATTAGGATGATATAATCAGCAGCTTGCAGTCTTCAAGTGTGTATGCTTGATGCAGCTTGAACACAGAATTCACTTGAAGAAAATAACTAGATCAGCAGCCTTAAGCTCAGTAAGTTCAGCAGGGTGTTTTTCAGCTCAGTATTGTCACTTAAAGTTTATCTCAAAATTCATCATCATCTTCTTGAGTTGAAAGTCCTCTATTTATAGGTAGGAATGCATGTGACTTGAATTTGAAATTCAAATGTGACCGTTCCTTGTATTTGTCCCATCCTTACTGCATTCTGTCACTATTCATAGGACTGACACTGTCAGGATTACTTTTTGACAGTGCAGTCTGTCCACCCCTTTGACTTGTATCCAATGGATAAAAAATAAGGATCATCCCAACGTCTTTTTAATCTCAGCCCTTGATTTGCTTGATAAGTTAGAGGTAGTTGGCTGTTCTTATCCATGTAATCTTCAAATAATCTTGAATTAATCGAGGTATATATCAGCAGGTTCATCAGTCTGCTGTAATACCAATCAGTCTGCTGAACATCATATTTTTGTCTGTAAAATATAATGCAGCTGATTCCTTTTATCCAACTTTTATTTGTGAAGTTAGATTACATCATTTTAAATATAACCAAGTTCCAAACATCATCCAACTTGTGGAACTTAGACCTTCTACACAAGGTATATGTAATCAGTTTAGGTCATCACAGACTTGCCTAAATTCTGATTCCATATCCTTGACATTAAATACTAAGTTTGATCCCTTAGCCTTCATTTACTGAGTTTGAACCCTCAGCCTTCAGTCTTCAGCAGGTTGCAGACTAGTCTATTGACCTATCTACCCTACTGACCTAGACCAGTCTGCTGATAAACAATCAGCAGCCTTTTACAGTGCTTGTTTGATCAAACCTATTTATGAATCAAACTCTAATAAACCTATACATTTAATCTAGACATCTTTTTGCCTTTGCACTATAACAGCTAGTATGGCACTCATCATCAAAACTAAGAGATAAGTCCAACAATTTCCCTCTTTTTGGTGATGATGCCACTACCCTCACCTAATCAGCAAAGCAAAAAGATAAAAACAAAAACAGAACAAATTCAGTCAATTCTCATTATAAATATTTGTTCACATTATTACAGTCTAGCATCAGCAAAGATAAAATAATGTAAATATGCTGATCTACTGTCTCTTCTCTCTTTCTTGTTTAGCCTTCTCAGCTTGCTCTTGATAGGCTCTGATCTCTTCTATCATTTCAGTCATCCATTCATTCTCAATTAGTGTAAAATCAATATAGGAATTGACTTGTTTCCACCAGTTCCATGCTTCAGGCAAGATGAGATTGATCTGATTCACCCTGAAGCCAAACTTCATATACAGCTCCTTAAATTCATTCAGTGAATCCTTTGCTTTTGTAATTGGCAGCACCTTTTCACCTTTGCTACTTCTTCTACTTCTGGTATTTGCTCTTAAAGCTTTAATCCTTGCCTCCCAAAACTTCAAACTCAAGAAGGAGTTAAGACCTTCATGAAACCCCATGTCACGATAAGGTCTCCTTCTGTTATGAAACTCTTTCTTGTAATGTGATAGGAGATCATCAGTGAGTTGCACTCTGCCAGGTGCACGTTGCCTAAAAGCATTTGTATCATCAGTCCATCTCTTCTGTGCAAAGAGTCTAGCAGCTTCCTTTGCTGCAGCTGATTGGCCCTCTTCCCCCTTAGTGACATCATCAACAAAACGTGAGATGAGGCCATGAATAGCTTCCTGTGATACTATCACTCTGTGTAATTGACCTTTCATAGTTCCAGTTCTAGTATCAAGTGAAGTAATCCTTGATTGCAGGGTCTCTTCCAGTCTGTTGATCCTTTCAGTAAATTTGGGATCAGGCACAGCAGGTTGTTGTGCAGCAGCAGACTCAGCAGTTTCAGCAAGCTTGTCAAGTTTTTGATGAATGGATGTAAGTTGATCTTTCAAAAACTTGTCCTTCAGTGTGTTCCCTTGCTTGATATATTTTACATCATATATCAGATCATTCACAGCATTTTGAGTGGAAGCGAAGTTTGAAGCAGCTGTATCAGCAGATTGTCTGTTTTCATTTACTAGAGCCATCAGTTCTTCAAATCTTCTTTCTTGTCTGTCCAGTTGAGTCCTTAACTGTTGCATATCATTTCTTACAGTCCTCAACTCATTTATTACTTCAACTGGCACTCCACTGGCCATTCTACTATCAGTAGATCCATCAGCAGGCTCCTCAACTCTATATTGTGCCTGTTGTCTGCTGATGACCATTGCTCTACTCATATCTCTCCCAGCAGGGGGAGGTCCTTCCTCAACCATTGCACCAAGAACATCTTCAAAGATAGGATCTTGTGCAGGTTCTTCAACAACTTCTTCTTCTCCAAAAATTTGAAATTCTTCATCACTGTAGTCATAGTCCAGCAGCTGCTCATCCTCATTAACAGCAGTCTGCTGACTATCCTTCCCTACAGTGGCCTTGGCTCCAGCAGGCTCCACTACAGCAGCCTCATCAACAACAGGGGTTTCCTCCATACCCAACTCTGGTTCCAACCTTTGTCCAGGTGCTGTTTGAGACTCAGCAGCCTGTACCTCTTGTTCCAACCTTTGTCCAGGTGCTGTTTGTATCCCAGCAACCTGTACCTCCTCTTCAATTTGCTGTGGATTGAATATATTGGTATTATCCACTTGGAAACCTTCAGCATTGCCAATCTTGTGCAGGATGATGGCAGTTTTAGTCAGAGTGCCTTCAATGTCAAATCCATCTTGATATTCAATGGACTCTTCAGAGCTGGCACTAGGTTCATTAAAATCAGCAACTGTTTCTCCATCCAAATCCTCACTCTGTTCATCTTCATTTTGTGCAGCAGGCTCAACAACATGAAATGTGCTTGGTTCATCAGCCAGCCTACCAGCACTCAAAGTGATTCCTTCATTGATTAGTGCTTCTAGATCATCCATGGTGAGATCTTGTAGATCCTCATCCATTTCTCCAGTCTGCTGACCCTCAGCAGATCTACCAGCATCAGTGGACTGTTGTACAGATGGTACATGTGTTAGTGCAGCCCCACTTGATTCTCCTGGTCCAGAGGGAAAATCTCCTCTATTATCTGATGATGAAGAAGAATCATCAGGACCATCTCTTGGATCTCTAAATTTGATACCCTCCTCCTTCTGTTGCTCATCAAACAGATCCATCAGTCTGGATTGCAGCAGGGTGGTGTCAACCAGATCCAGCAAGTTTTCTACTCCCAACTTATTAAAAGCCCATTCTTCAAAATCAGTCATTGGTTCAGCAGCTGGCTTTTGTCTCTTATAGAAACCAAACTTCCATTGAAAATAATCAGCAATTTGTTGAAGTTTGGGATCCACATACTCTTCATTTTTCTTGCTCTCTTTCACATGCCTTTCAAAGGGCATGAAAGATCTCCTGGGAGCAGCTCCAGTAGCTTGTTGACCTCCAAAGGTTCCAACAAGCAGATTCATGGTTTCTTCTACAGATGTTTGAAAGTCAGCAGGTTGCTGTGATTGTACATTTGTACCTACTACTTCCATCTGTATCACACTTGGTTCCCCCTGACTTACATGCTCATCAGCAGGGTTAGCATCAGACTGCTCTTCCCCCTGAACTATTGCCAAATTTGCAGGGTCTTCAACCAAGTCTCCAATCACCTCTTCAACCACCACAGCAGGTTCAGGTTCAGTGGTTTGCTGTGGTTCTTCAGTGGATACTACAGCAGGCTCAGGGTCAGTAGACTGTTGTACATCCTCTACAGATTGCTCAATAACAACCTGTTCAGCATCAGTAGACTTGATAACTTCTTCATTTGAGGAATCACTAATAACAACTGGTGGAATGATAGTTAGAGGCTCAGCCTCAACAGCCTCTTCTTCCTCTTCTACTGGTGCTTCCTCTTGGACTCTTTGAGCTTCCAAGTTTTTCAACTCTTTCCCCTTGCTATATTTCTTCTTTTTGGCAACTTCCTTCATTCTTTTGGAGAGGGGTTCATCATCATCATCATCATCATGTCCAGTATATTTTCTCTTTCTACTATCTTCCTTCTGTTGTTTTGTCAGAATTTCAACAACAGTTCTTCTTGCAGCTACAGCAGGGTCAGTAACCTCCACTTGACCCTCAGCAGACTCAGCAGTCTGTGTTGTTTCCTTTCTTGTTTTCTTTGAGGGTTTTGATGCCTCAGTTGTTTTCTTTTTATCTCCACTCTTTCTTTTCACAGCAGTTTTCTTGGGTGCAGCAGGTTTAATAGATATCTTCTTAGTTTGCTGAACCTGCTCACCACCAGCATCACCGTCATCATCATCATTATCATCATCAGCCTCTCCAGCAATCTCTTCATCATCATCAAGTCCAGGAATTGCATAATCAATCTCCTTCTTGTATCTGGACTGATTTATGTTTACAGGTTCAAGATCAGGAACCTCCAGATGATTCAGCAGAGTCTGGACCATCAAACCTAGGGGTAAGGCCTTTGATTTCCTTTTCCCTGCTTTCTCTTCCTTGGCAACTTTCTTCATATAAAAAATGAAGTAACCAGCCCAATCAAACTTCAAACTCCTGCAAATGATCATCATCAACTCTATCTTGGGTCTGGATAGAGTATCCATACTGCCAACCAACCCCAATATGTTCTTTGCAATCAGTTTGCTCAGCAGGTTGTACTCAGGCCAAATATGTTTGCAATTGATGCCAGGAACTGATTTTGTGTCTTGATTTGTCTTAATCTGATCCACAAATGCCATATTGTTCAATCCCATTGCTTCAGGATTGACTGAACCATCAACAACTTCTTCAAAACCAAACACTTCTCTCAGCAGATTGGAGGAGATTACAAGCTCCTCACCATTCACAGTGGTTTTGAATGCTTCAGTTCCTTCTTCTATAACCATATTCTTCCAGAAATCAATAACATTGGTGTATGATATCGTTTCTAATCTGATGTTGAGTTTGTTCTCCAGGCCTGCAAATCTTCTTATTCTTCGACCTATATTAATGGCCAGTTCCGTTCTGTTTGCATCAACAACATAGCCTCTTACACTTTGGCTTGATTCGATTTGAACCTCAATCTTTTCCGCCATTGAAATAAGAAAAAGATGAAGTAAAATTGCTCTCAAATCTGTGTTCACACGATGTAGATTTTGCAGAGATAAAGCAGAAATTGCAAGTGGTGAATCTACTATGTAACAGTCTGATTATATAGACAGTGGGTAGTTGAAACTGTCACTGCACGTACATTGAGGTAACCACGATTAAATCTGATTAAATGCTGTCTTGACACGTGGTCCATTACTCCTCCATAACGTTTGTAACCGTTGGATGGTTTAACTGTGGTAATAATGGATAAAATAAATATCCCGCCAATATGCTTTGACTTTAATTACTTTGACTGAGTAACGTTCCCTCCAGCAGGGTATCCCTCAGCAGGGTGGGCTCAGCAGTCTGCTGAGAATGTGCTTCAGCAGCCTGCTGACAAAGTGACTCTGCTGATCCTTGTTTTCTCCTTGTTTTGTTCAATTGATAATACAAGATGAAGTTTAATACCAATGACTGATCTGTCAAGTGAGCTCACCCAACATGACAAAGACCAATCCCCTTGGCAACCTCATTTGCTCAATTGTCCAAACATAAGTACATGGAATTGTTGATACCAATGACTAATCTGCTAAGTGAGCTCACCCAACATAGCAAAGACTAATCCCCTTGGTGAATTCCAGTACACTGCTGATTATCAGTCAACTTTGATAATACCAAGTTCAGTCCTTAATTTGGCAAATCTTTCACTATCAAGTGGCTTAGTGAAAATATCAGCAAGTTGATCTTCAGTAGGGATGTATAAAACCACCACATCTTTCTTTTCAACATGATCTCTTATAAAATGATGTCTCACATCAATGTGCTTGGTTCTTGAGTGCAAAATTGGATTTTCTGTGATTGCAATTGCACTTGTGTTATCACACATAATTGGAATTTCCTTTTCTTCAATTCCATAATCCCTTAATTGTTGTCTTAGCCATAGTACTTGTGCACAGCAACTTCCAGCAGCAATGTATTCAGCTTCTGCAGTGGAAGTTGAAATAGAATTCTGTTTCTTGCTGAACCAGGAGACCAGTCTTTTTCCCATTAACTGACAGGTTCCTGTTGTGCTTTTTCTATCAATCTTGCATCCAGCATAATCAGAATCTGAGTAGGATATAACTTTGAAGCTTCCTTCCTTGGAGTACCATATCCCTACTCCCAAAGTCTCTTTAAGATACTTGAGAACTCTCTTAACTGCACCTAAATGACTTTCTTTAGGTTTAGATTGAAATCTTGCACAAACACCTACAGCAAAGGATATATCAGGTCTGCTGGCAGTGAGGTACAGCAGACTGCCTATCATCCTTCTGTATAAAGTCTGATCAACATCTTTGCCTTCTTTATCTTCATCCAATCTGATGCTTGTACTCATAGGAGTTGAATTCTTAGTGCTATTTTCCATACCAAACTTCTTCAACAACTCTTTGGTGTACTTGGTTTGATGAATAAAGATTCCATCCTTCATTTGTTTCACTTGCAATCCCAAAAAGTAATTCATCTCTCCCATCATACTCATTTGGAATTTGCTTTTCATTAGATTTGCAAACTTTTCACAAAGTAAATTATTCTCAGAACCAAATATTATGTCATCAACATAAATTTGTACCAGCAGGGTGCTGTTTCCTTCACTGATTCTGAAAAGTGTCTTGTCAATGGTGCCTTTTGTAAAACCATTATCCACCAAGAATTGAGATAGAGTCTCATACCATCCTCTTGGTGCTTGTTTCAATCCATAAAGTGCTTTGTTGAGTCTATACACTTTATCTTCTTGATCTTTAACTTCAAATCCAGGAGGTTGCTGTACATAAACTTCCTCCTCTAAAATGCCATTCAAAAATGCACTCTTGACATCCATTTGATATACTTTGAAGTTCTTATATGCAGCATGTGCCAAGAATAATCTGATAGCTTCCAATCTTGCAACAGTGCATAAGTTTCATCAAAATCTATTCCTTCTGCTTGAGAATAGCCTTTTGCAACTAATCTGGCCTTATTTCTCACAATGGTACCAGATTCATCAAGTTTATTTCTGTATACCCACTTAGTACCAATGATATTTGCATGACTTGGCCTTTCAACTAGTGTCCAAACTTGATTTCTTTCAAATTCATTTAATTCTTCTTGCATAGCAATTATCCAATCTGGATCTGAAATTGC